>CM060952.1:154907085-154999585 GCA_030765055.1 Mantis religiosa | reverse complement strand
AAATCATTTGTAATTTAAAAGGAAGCTGTTGATTTTACAGTAACTAGTTGAAAGTACTGTACAATTAAGATCATAGCAAAATGAGCAACTTTGGAACTGTCCGAGTAATTAGTCGACCTTTTCACAAATAACTTGCCTTTGCCCCATTACATGAAAGCGAGGCTAGGGTCACTGATAACGAACAAGGAGTAATGTTTTTGTTTTCGTGACCAGTGCGTCCCAATAACAACGTTTGAGGTTCGCACACCAGTGATTCCTAGGCTGCCTAATCACAGAACAATGAAATATTTAATGCTGCATAAAATTATACCTAAGAAAAATTCGAAACTGCGACACCGAAATTCGGACTAGTTGAGTTAATAAACTACGAAACAGCTATATTCGTACGGTGTCGTTTCGAAACGACCTGTATATATAACCTCAATGGGGAATTAAGAAAAGAAGTAAGATAGGTTCCTGTTCCACAGCATAGATAATCTTAAACCGTGGCCTTTTACAAGTTCTCAAAGATGCACTGCAAGAGCGGATAGCCGACATTTTAATTGGTGTCTAATCTCAATTGTATCCAAGTTCAAGTGTGCCATGCATAGAGGTATTGTCACTTGAAGGTAAAAATACATTTTATACTAATGGGTGGGGAGACAATACTTTTGTGAACACAGATATGGCAGATAACAGCTTCGGAAAATCTTATTACGTGTTTGCACTCGCATCTTTTACAGTAATAAACAGGAGACTGAGCTAAAGAAACCATGCATTTTATTCTTGATAGGAAATGCGAGGCACAAAACGAGTAGTCGGAAAAACATCCGATAAGTCAATGCCGCACGATTCATTACCATTGTTTCTGGTTATTTTGCCTAGGAATTTTGTTCTGCACTTGAAAATTATTTATAAAACCTATTTTTGTGTTGTAGATCTTAGGACCTTTGTTATAAAACACACCTCAGAATATTTTCCGCTATGTTTAAAGACCTCAAGTTGATGAATTAGGAAGGCAGTATTAATTCATCAGTAGAAGTAAGTTCAGAACTGTGCCCATCTTCAGCATTTAGGCATGTTTTTCAAAATCACTGTGTTCCGTTTTCACAACTGTGTGTAAAAGCTCATATCAAAAGCAAGGTATTTTTAAAATGTGTGAACCTTTTAAATTATATTCGCTATAAAACTGCACTAATATAATATATTCACTAATACATAAAACTTGAACCTCAGTTTCTTTATTACCACACGTAATATTTCTCGTCAGTTTATTCAAAATTAAATTTAGTTTTTATTTATGGAAGCTTTTTAACGGCTGTGGTTCTCAACGTCTCATTCTATGTTGGGTGCCAATTTTGCTCGAAGGGCTCTTTATCAGGTTTGAGGTTTTTTTTATGTTCCTTAAATATACAACATGGAAACATTGGCTTTACTTCAATTCACAAACCACGCTCAGTATTGTTACACTCGAGAAAATTCCATCACCCTCATCCGGCTTTAACCCGCGACCTCGGGAAACAGGTTAGCATGTTACCCATAGACCACAAAAAAGTGTACATCAAGCCATTTATCTTTTCAATATTAGACGTTATCTTCAGCATTGTCGGGTTGGTTACTTTGCTACCAAACGGAGAAGTATATTGCGATCCATATAAACCTGAACTACTTCCATAGGCCATAATTTTTGGACCAATAATAGGACACATGTGCAACTTTGGGAGAATATAATACACAATTGGGAGATTGCATTACATTATTTACATCTCAGAGAAAAGATGGAAGTGTCCTCCACCAGCATCTATACATGTTTGCACTCATCTCACCATATTCTCTGAAGTTATACGGAGATGATATCGAAGTGAGAGAAGGTTATCTCCAGCAAGATGGAGCAACGTGCCATACATCTAGTGACACCATAGAATTTGTAACCAGTTTCTTTGATAATCGAATATTCTCAAAAGATCGGTGGCCTCCCAGATCCCCTGACCTATCCTCATTGGGTTTTTCTCTTGTGGGGGTAGAAGCTCACTACAACCTTTCATTAAAGATAATGAATCTGGGAATAACACTAAAGACAACAGCGGTGGCCTTTGGTATACGTATTCAAGAAAGAGCAGCAGTAGCAATCAGGGCCTCGTACAACATTCCGAACATAGCAAAATGATGAACTTACGGCGATGACACTTTTCAAGACGACAGTAGCGCCAGTGATAACATATGGACTTGAAATCGTGTGGGGAAAGCTGAAGATCGGAGAGCTGATGAGAATAGAAAGAATAAAATCAGTGTTCATGAAGAGGATTACCCAAGTTGGAAAAACAACGCTGTCTCAGATAGTATACAAAATGATGAGGGAGACTTACTTCATAGAAGACATACGAACACGGTTCTAGCTACAATCAACAGAAGCAAGCAGGCCCTAGTAAACATCAGGGAAAGGAAGAAAAGTAAAATCGACCTCGACTTCTACTCCTTACCAGCGATGATGGACAACAGATTAGAGAGTGCAACACGCAGCTCCACGTCACAACACGACTCTCCATACACGGATTTCACCACAACATATGAAGTTCCACGAGCCAGGCGAAGACTGCAAATGTATATTGTGCGGGCAGAAGTGTAGTACATATCATATCATAACATTCACGAAAAGAGCCAGGGCAATTACAGATATAGTAAAGACTGAAATATGAAATTAAACTAATGCTCAAACTTGAGTGTACATTTAAAGATTATAGCTCTTCCCGCGAATGTAGGTTGTTCCTCTCGCAAGTTTTAATTTACAAGTACAGACAATCGCTAGTACTGCAGGATAGTGAAGGTAACATTGTGTAACATCATGCTAATGAAAGGGTAGGTGGCTATTTTCCTCTCTGTGTAAAATGTTCGTGACAGATTTCAAATCCAGACTAAAGGCCTGCTGGAGTCGAGCGCTTGCAGAAGCGCAAGGAAACTTGGCTCTGGAAGAGACAAAATTTGATAGGAATTTCAATTACATCTGAAACCACACCCTTCTATTATACTGGTAGGCGTTATTTGCTCTTAAATATAGACTCTTTTAAAGATAAGTATGAGAAAGCAATCGTGTCTTAGGATTTGTAAGTGAGAATGTTCTCTCTTAGCATGTTGTGCTTTGATGCCCTTTTAAATGCATCAATTAAAAGAAATGGATGCTTTTATACAGGGCTGTTCAAAAAGAAGCTACAAATTTCAAATATGTTCAAGTTCCTCTCGGGAAGGAAGCCATGTGAAAAGACGATTAGAAATCGATGTTTTGGAGGCTTACGTCTCTCCCATCATCGGGATATTTATTAAATGTTATAACCACAAATGAAACACTGGATATAACATGAATATAAACAATGACAAAACAGTATCAAAATTCGCATTACTGATCAAAAGATTGTTTTCAGTAAATTAAATGTCAGATAAGGAGATGCCGTGAGTATAGAAATTAATTCGGTCAAAGAAACGTAACTGCTTAACTTGATTAAAAATCTGTATAGATCTGTGCTCCTTAAGTCGACGGATTTCTATTTTAAGGCCGGTTTCCAAAAGGAGCTGAACTGAAATCCAGTATCACGCGTGCGCCTCTCGGAGGAAATGGCCAAAGTCTCCTTAACCCTCCGCTCCCTGTAGCTGTTGCATATTGCCAAGATGATCCTCTCCCGAAAGTTAGCTCAATGGCCGTTATCAAAACAATGCTCCGCCAGCCCAGACTTCTCAGATTGCATTAAACGAATGCTCCGTTCATGTTCGTTTATTCTAGTTGCGATAGTCCTTCTCTTTGCTCTATATACGGTGAGTAGTATACAATTGAGCGTTTCAGCACAGTGTAGATAAGATGTTGAACTCTCCTCTGTGTTAATATATGAGTGATGTAGAATGCTCATTGATTTAGAACTCTCCTATATGAAAATCGAGTTGTAAAAGAAGGGGAGTGTTGGCGTAGTGCCGTTCTCCCCTGTGCAGTGAGATGTTTTTGAGGGTTGGGGTGATGATGATGATGATGATTGTGTGTGTGTGTGTGTGTGTGTGTGTGTGTGTGTGTGTGTGTGTGTGTGATGTGTAATGTGTGATGGGTGGGATGGGTAACGGGGGTTCCGGGGATGTTTGAATTAAATGTGAATTCTTTTCGATGTGTGTGTGTGCTTGAACTCTCATGTATGAATATCGAAGTCTAGGGTTCGATATTGTGATGGGGCGGGGTGGGTAACGGGGGTTCCGGGGATGTTTGAATTAAATGTGAATTCTTTTCGATGTGTGTGTGTGCTTGAACTCTCATGTATGAATATCGAGTGTAGGGTTTGATATCTATTACGTTTAGTGTATGATATATGATGCAGTATCGTTAATCTTTAGATAAAAGAATATCGAGAGAATGATTAGGTATGTTTACTGGGAGAGATTTATGAAAATAAATGTAATAAGACATTCTGGTAAGGGGTGTTCCCTATGCAGAATCTCTCCTTGAGCTATTGTATCCAAGAGCGATTTAAGGTTAAGAAAAGGTTAAATTCCATTCCCACATCGAGGTACGAGAAAATATAAATCTATTCCACATTGAAGTATAAGGGTGATGACGTGTTGTCATTCCTCAAGATTTGTGCATATGTGAGTAAATTCGAATTAACAGGTCTCACCCTGTCCCGCCAGCTCGGGAACGAACGTGTCCTCACTTCACACAAACCCTCCGTACGTTAAGTACAATCGACGATAGGATGGGGAGGGGGGAGACAGGTATGATCACGTTTCATCACCCATCTGCTCACTAGGGAACGAATGCATTCTCACTTCACATCGCAACGTCAAGATGAGTGGAACAACAACACCTATCATTGAAAGTGATACCAGATTCTGGGAGAATCTACGCAATTTCGAAGATTTGCAAAAGCATTGGGTTGAGCACCACGATGAAACGTGTGATGGAAAGATGCATCAAGTGATTTGCAAGAATCCTTCCCATCATGATTCGATCACATCTTATGCTCAATGCGGAAAGAATTGTAAAGTGTATCTCGGGTAAGTAGAATTATAATTGTGCGTTAACGTGAAAGTGTTGTTATGTGTTATATAACTAATGATAAATATGTTTATTTCAGTAAAGCCCAAAGTGAAGATGTGGCATGCCAGTCCGAACAGGATCAAGGTGAAGATGTGTGCGGTCCGTACAATGATCGTCCGTTTAAGGATATCGGTACATCGAAACCCGAGGAGGAAGTCATAGAAAAGTGAGTATAAAATAATAAGAGTTTTACGTTAACAAGTGTATTAAATATTCACGATGTTGAGACATAGTTCGTGTATGTCCGCAGATCCAGTAAGAAAGGAGACAAGAAAAAGAAGAAGACGAACTGCAAACCGAGAATCGTCAAAGCCAAGAAGACGTTCGATCAAGACAGTTTCATCATAATGATGTTCGAACCCTTCACACCCTTCGCAGAAGAAGTAGAGGCGGAAGTTGCGAGTGATGGTAAATAGTGTGTGCATGAACGATAACGACATCTCCATCAGCATTGACCTTCGTGTGAACATAGGATTATACAATGAGCTCCCATCACTTTACATTAAAGCCACACATGACGATACGTTTGTGTATATTACAAAAGAGGATTGGGAGGTAATAATGTCAAATTTGTGTGTTTTGGATACGTATCTGAAAGATGGTAAGCATCCATGTGCACCGTACAGTGAAAATATAATATATGCATTTAATATAATGTTATGCATGAATAAGATGCAAGAAATAACGTTTGTGAATACATGTTTAAATGTGGGCAGTATAAATCTGAATAGTACTGCATTCAATGGACTTAAAAGACTAATTCCATATATTGAAAGAAATTTATATCAGTTGTATGATATTCATAAATCATTATGTTCATATGATGCAAAAAGCAGGAGTGCAAGGAAGAGGATATTGGAGATGTATGTTAAAGTCAATAAAAAGATAATTTGAATTTGTAATGTTTTATTTATTACACCTATATGATAGATTGTACAACATGAGTTAATGGTTTATAAGTGAATAATTTATCATGAATAATTAAACAGAATAATGAAGTTTGTGCAGGAAAATTTGACGATGCTTGAACTTCCAATCTGACATTCACTGCCCCCGTCACAGTATCCTCAGGTTGATGAGAGCAATCGATGACGAATAGCGGTGCATATTTCAGAAAGTCGTTCCTTTTCAAAAGAGGGTAATTCTCCTTTCCATAGTAGGATGATTGAAATTTGGAATATTGATCATACAGAGATGCAAATTTCGAATTGGCGAAATCCAAATTCATATCGTGATAGGGGTAAGATTCACTGTTGAGATAAAGTTTCAGATTGGTGATATTACAATTATCAAATAGAGAAGCATCCTTAGCGAGATGATTCAATCTATCCACTTGTGCACCGACTATGACGAAACGTGGTTTTTCAAGTTTAGTCGTGGTTGCAATGTTCCATGTGAACGCTTTAGTTTGAGGTACAGCAGGTTGAGTGTGAAGGTCCAAGGTTCGAAATGCGACGTGTAGAGGTTTATCCGATTTGACGAGTTTAAGTTTATCAACTCGTTCAGAATCTGAAAGTCGAAGTACAGGCATCCTCCATTCGAGTCTAGTTAGTTGTATGGTTGTAGGATCGTTTCCAATGATACAATTATTAGAATCCTTAGATCTAATGAGAATAAGTTCAAACTTGCTATTAAGTATGACCTCCTTGTGATCGTCGGCGAAACCCAGCAACATCGAAAGAGGAACGATAGCATTGAAGATACCATTCGATGTATTCACGATGTCTACCACACCTCCAGGATAGATCCATCCAGCATTTAGTAAACGATTCGATTCCAGTTCATTCAGTGCAGCATAGTTACGCATCGTTGATGAAATACCCGGATTCCTAGTTCTATCAATTGTCGTTCCATTCATATCCAGACGAATCTCATCGAATAGGAATGCCATAGCATTGTTACTCAATTTCGATGTGGCAACGGTGCCGTCGGGTTTAGTGAGAGTCCCCTCAATGTAGAGATAACTTCTACTAGGAAGCGTGTACAAATCTTCAGCTTGACATGGAATTCTAATTTCATCGTTCACATCGAGAGCTGACGTATTGTACGGTAGGAATACGTGTTCTTCCTCCTTACTGATCTTATCATCAAAGGTCGGAATCCCGGTCACGTCCAACACATCCATCATAGAACCTTGAAGCCTAAGTTAGCGAGAAATTTTCGATTAGACGATGTGATTAGCTTGCGGGTCGATGATCGAGTAGAGGTCAATCTCGAGAGATGTTTTTTAATATAGCATCGTCTCTTAAAACTTATACCCATTACGACGTATGTGCAATCGTACAGTGATGGTTTCGTTCCTGAAATCTAACTTATCGCCATTCTGGTCTACCACTCTAATGTCGAGATGATCAATGAGATTCGTATCGATGATTGGTAAATATATAGGACTTGATGGTTCCTGCGAAATATGATAACCTGGAGGTACCGATGGAAAAAATTCATACAGAGAATGACCACTTTTACCATTGATGAAAGATCCCGTTGCAAGACTACACTCGATACGTATGATGCTGACTTTGAATATGTTAACCAAATCATTAGACTCGGTCAGCACGTTTGCCGGTACCCTCTGTTTAGAGGTGAAACCGAGAAGTGAAGCAATAGATTTCTCACGACTAAAGTCGATAATATAGGGAGATTGAATTTCTGATTTCATGGTGTTATTATTAGCACGTAAAGTCGTCACCGATGTCGAGAGCATCCTTGATCAATCTGGCGATATCATCCAATTCATAAGTACCCGGTGGAATTACTATACGTTCGACTTTTCCATCGCGAACGTAATGGAATAGATTATTACTCTCGTCCACATTCGGAATCGAGTAAAAAGTCTCAAAATTCAATAGAGCTATCTCGTAATGTCCGTTAGGATCCAGATGTAATGGTGGATTTAGAAATGTAGAGAAGCTGGTATCACTACCACTCACGGTGATCGTGTAACTCATCGAGGAGAAACTGAAGGCACAAGTGACCGCAAATCACAGAATCGAATTCTTGAAATCTCGTCGTATTATATAGGAGCTTGACACCCGAAAGGTACGTTTCTATCTCCCGGAGGTCTCAGATCGCCGAAACTGTCAAAGTAGTAGGCAGCATCACCATCCTTACGTACAGCAACCCAATGTGTACCAGGGTTATTTGATGTATCCAGATTCAGTACTATTCTCTCATAGTATCGAGGACGTGGAGGTAGTTTATCGATCATGTAGACACCTCTAAAATGTGGAATGTGTAGACGTCGTGCATACGAATCGATCTCGTTAGCACTCAGGGCTTTTTCCGGGATAAATATAGGCCTCGCCCCGAGTTTTTTGATCGAAGATATAATCCTCTACCCTTACGACGTCTCTTACGGCGAAGACTTTTGCCCTGAGCCAAAGATTCCATGCGCTCGTTGTGACGTGTTAATTCCGCAAGTTGTTTTGCATCCGAACGTTTCTTATTGACAGCCGTAGCAATCTGAGCAGCACCTCCAGCTAGACCACCTGCTGCACCTAGAGCTGCTAAAAGTGGTAGCAAAGGTAAGAAACCACCTCTCTTGTTGCGACGTTTACGCATGCCAGCGCCTGCTGCCAATTTACCCTTCATAAGTGTAGTCACAAGTCGAGCTGCAAGTCGTTCGCCCAAAGAAGCGTCGGCAGACTTTACACGTCTCCAAGCTTTCTCTACCAACACCTTATCGGCTAGACGACGAGATTCTGTATCAGTACTCTCTGCGTAAGCCCGATCGTGATCGAGACACGCTGAATCTAACCCGTTCACCGGTAAGTCACCTCTCTGCAAGCGTTTATGTAGTTTAGTTCCGGGACCGCAGAAACGATAACCCGGTAAATGTGCCTCAAATGGTAATGAATTAATCAAGGAATTAAGAATTCCCGAACCTTTGCGTGCACGTGTAGAGCGCATGTCTCACTATGAAATAAAAAAGGCAAAACGTGTGCTTTATAAGTATACGATTCCTATGACGATTGGCTAAATCCAGTAAAGACATAGATTGTCCTTATCACGAACGAAATAAAAGACAAAACTTATGCTTTATAAGTATTAGTCGCGATATGGAGATAGTAAAGCAAAAGTGTACGCTACCCATACAGGTGTTAGATTTCGAGGATGACATTCGCAAAGGACGACACGGTACGTTGTTTCCGAGTAACGTTAGAGCGCTCATACTGGGCGGTTCAAATGCTGAAAAAACGAACGTTTTACTCAACCTGCTTATTCACGAGAACGGTCTGAGATTCGAAAACCTCTACATATACTCGAAATCGTTGCAACAACCTAAATATCGATATTTACTCAGGTTACTGAAAACTATACCCGATATAGGTGTATTTACGTTCGATGATGGTGATAAAGTAATTCAAACGTCGGATGCTAGAGAAAATTCGATATTCGTATTTGATGATGTGATAAATGAAAAACAGGGTAAGATAGCTTCATATTACAGTATGGGTAGACATCGTAATGTCGATGCTATATATTTAGCACAATCATATGCTAAAGTACCTAAACATTTAATTAGAGATAATGCAAATATGATTATATTCTTTAGACAGGATAATCTCAATTTAAAACATATATACGAAGATTATGTAAATACCGATATGTCCTATGATGAATTTAAGGATATGTGTAAACATATATGGGAGAGTGATGAACGATCCTTTGTTGTTATAGTACCAGAATATCCACTGAACGAGGGACACTACCGTCACGGTTTTGATCGCTTTATCAGAATGAATAAATAGAATAATCCATCACTTAAGCAATGAGTATCGACAGGTTCGGATCCCGAAGAATCATACCCTCTAGGGGTGTGTTCAATCGATATATCATAACTAGAGATGGATCGGGAAACTATCGATTCAAGGGAAAGCGGTTGTGCAATATTCACGACCCTGAAGAAGGTGACGATGCATCGACTAAACGTTATGTGGATACGCATACGGCTGACGTCGAGAATCGAATGCAGATCTTCACCGAGCAGACCTCGTATCAGCGTATGGGCGAGTTTGAAGCTATGCTTAGGGATCACATACAAAAATCGCTCGACATCCAATACAACAATTTAATGGAGTACTTAAGTAAATATGCATTTAAACGTGATTCCGAAAATAATGTCATTATAGATGGTATAAGAATGAAAACGCTGTTGGACCCCCTTCACGAACACGACGTTCCTAATAAAAAATATGTAGATGATAGGATTCCAATTCACGACTCTAATGAAACTCTATCATTTCGAATGAAGAGATTGAAGGATTTAGCCGACCCGATAGATGATAGTGATGCAGTCACCATGAGTTATGTTAATCATTTCTTTATACAGAAACATAATGAATTGCAAACGGGTTTAACTGAGACTATAACAAACATTGCCGATACTATTACACGGAAACAAAATGAATTACAAAGTCAGTTAACTAGAACAATCACCTCCGCTAGCGAGACTATTACTACAGCTGTAGAAAAAGAAGTGAAAGAACTAACCGCACGACAAACGGAACTTGATAATAAACTAATCACTATAAATAATGATATTCATACTATGAAAACACGAATGAGAAATGTTGTAAACACTATGTTACAACAATTGAAAGCACAACTCATAATTTCATTGCAAACACGTCCGTTTCGAGGTCCCTCTTTAAGGTATACGTTAACATCGGGACTCGAATACTATAAAGTTCCTGGAAATGGAAGTGTACTCTCGTGTTCCATCGTATCATCGGTACATCCGCATGCTGTAAATGATACATTGTTTGCAATAAACGGAAGATTAGTTGAAAGATATCCTGTAAGAGTTGAAACTGGCGATATTCTATCGTTTACAGCGCCAGTCGGACGTGCTAAAGATGGTCATATATTAAGTATAGAACTGATAGTTTCATATAAATTAGCAGTAGCTGATTAATTATACATTCATTTCGATATGGATGCTGAAGCTATAAGACTTAAGGAATCCATTGCCCGTCACAGTAGGGCAATAAGAGAAAAGTTACGTTCTCTCAAAGGAATGAAATTCGAAACGCAACGAGTCATGTCTGAAGTTCTTCAACCTGTAACCGAACCATTGAAAGTAATAGCGAAAGCACACCAAGACAACAACGACGACGACGACGACGACGAAACTACAGATGATGCTAACGGATCTGATCTCGTGTCAAAGTATCTACACAAGGTTCGAACTGCCAGTTCGAGTGACATGGACAATACTTACGGCATACGTTACGAGGATAATGAGTATAAATTGGGTAACAAGACAGTTGTGTTTAAATCTGATGGTGTTCAGATAGGAACAGAAACGTATGAACCCACAGCAGGCTTATATGAATTATTATTTAAACGTTTACCTCGCAAGACATCGTACACAGATGATGATTTAGACGTGTATTCGCAAATCTTACAGAATACTCAAGTTTACAGACACGGTTATTCAAGAGATGGACGTTTAAGAGCAAATCGAGGGTTCAAGTATCGTCATATCATTCGTGACCTTGTTAGTAATCGAACTGGATTTGGTTTACGTTGGAAAGAACATGTACCGCAGATAAAATTAGATTACATCTACTGGAACGATCCGAATGAAATAATAAACAGATTAAGATTATTAGTTGCGTCGAGGGATGCAGGTAATTTGAATCACTCACCCGAGATAGAAGAAATTATTACAGAACTTAAAACATCAAAAATTATAGCATGATAAAACGTCGCATTGCAACCGAGTTACATGCACCAGCTAGAAGACGATTTTTACGTCGTAAGATCATAAGCAAAGGAATGAACGATTTAGTACAAATAGATCTTATGGACATGTCTAATTATGCAAGAGACAATAGGAATTATAAGTATATTCTTCTTGCATGCAATTTTTATTCCAAGATGGCTTATGCACGACCATTACGTGATAAAAGTGGTATTACCGTTTCGACTGCTATGGAGGAGATATTGAATGAAATGGAATCGTTTCCGAAGAATGTTCAATCTGATAAAGGAAGGGAGTTTTACAATAAACATTTCCGCGAACTAATGAATCGTAATAATATTAATCATTACAGTACATTCACTCACGTTAAGGCTGCTGCAGTGGAACGTTTAATAAGAACGATCAAACTGATTTTGCATAAGGAATTTATCGTTCAAGGCTCATATCAATGGATAAACATACTACCTAGAATTATTCATACCTACAATAATACTTACCATCGAACGATTCGTATGAAGCCTGTAGAAGTTCGTGATAATTCTCTCCTGCTTAGCGTCTACAAATATGATAGAAGTCTGCGTGAGAAGCGAAGATCTAGACTTCATCGTGTTGGTGACTACGTGAGGATTTCTAAGCATAAAGGTGTTATGGAGAAAGGTTATCTACCAAATTGGAGTGTTGAAGTCTTTAGGATACGTACAGTGCAAAGGACACATCCATTGACCTATCTCATCGAGGATCTGGAGGGTAAACTGATTGAAGGAGCATTCTACGGTTATGAATTACAGAAAACTCAATATCCAGACACGTATTTAGTTGAAAGGGTTATCAGACGTCGTGGTGATAGGATTCTGGTGAAATGGTTAGGATTTCCTACCCGTGAATGGATTAATGAGGTGGACATTGTAAAAAAAAAAAAAAAAAAAAAAAAAAAAAAAAAAAAAAACACAACTCAATAAAGAAATATAATTTTAATGATATATTGTGTTTTATTTTTTTTTGTTCACATTGATTCCTGACATCTTCTGTAACTGCTAGTTCACATCTCCTTAACTTAAACATGATAATAACATTTTTATACTTTTTAAAAAAAAATCATACATGATTATAGTTGAATTAGCATTTAATTGTAGAGATTTTAACATAACGTACATGCTAGTTCACATTGAGTATATATAAATTCACCTACCCTTAACGTAAACATGATAATTACAATTTGAAGTAATTAGTAATATACGTTAAACAAACATCATACATGATTATAGCTGAAATAAGAGCCTTTGTACATGCTAGTTCACATTGATATATATATATATATATATATATATATATATATATATATATAAATCTCCCCTCACCCCTTAACGGAGACATGATAATAACATTTTGATATAATTAGTAAATATATTTTAATAAAAAATCATACATGATTATAGTTGAATTAACATTTCATTGATTTCTGCTATCTAACATTTCAAAACGACATGAATAGGAAAAAATATTCCTTCACCCCTAACATAAACATAAAAAAAAAGCAACACGTTATCTTTCAAATGAAGTAAATATGTTATTATCATGTAATTAGTAACACACTTTACAATTATACTTGAAACTCAATTATTTCGTTTTTTTTAAATACAGTAATATGTTATTATCATGTGCCTAGTAATACCTTTTAACTCAGTTGTAACATACTTTACAATTATACTTGAAACTCAATTGTTTTATTTTTTGAAATACAGTAATATGTTATTATCGTGGCCTAGTAATACCTTTTAACTCAGTTGAATCTATGCTTTATTGAGAAAAGAAAAAGAAATTTACACTTGACAATTTTCTATAGCATAATGTCCCCATGCTAATGTTGAAAATGAATTATTGGGAATGTATCGTTTTGTATCGATACCACTTAAAGCTATCTTATTAGATTCAATGGTATGAACATCATGTTTATAACTTCTGAAACATGTCTGCATGCTTCGATGTATAGTGTCAGGATGTGTAATACATGAGAGATATTGTTCAAAGGTTATGAATCTCATCGAATCTTTTGTTACACCTTTTGATTTTTTAATCACTTCAGTATCATATCGATAACTATATAATTTCGATTTCAGCCCTACATATTCAATCATCACTCTACCGGCTAGCTCATCCTTGAATAATCCTGAAATTTTCTTATTTGCTAACGGAATACCATACACATTATCCATTGGATAATTAGATGTATCGAATAAATGTATATTGGTTTTAATAAATTCATATATATCGCAGCTAGATTCAAAGAGAAAAGCATCCGTGTCCGTATAGATTAAAGTTACATCTTTCAATTTTTTCTTCAGAATTCCATAATAAAAATCACACATTTTATGTTTGGATAGATCCAGGATTGCTTGTCCTATGTATATTAGCTTATTCATCAATATTTCATCTCTGACCAATTCTATACCTATTAAATTTTCATCAAAAATCACGTACCTTATACATGTCTGTCGAGCTAACAATTTACGCGCTCGTTTCCAGCTGGTAGCTAAATGAAATGAATTATAACGTTTTACATTCTCTATAAATTTTCCATAAACACAATTATTCATTAACTTCCATAGATTTTGACCAAATTTCGTCTTATCTTCAATACGTTTACGAGCGTTGAGTTCAATGTAAGGATTTATCCAGTTAGATTGTTTATAACCTATTACTCTATGTATACGCGATGGAATCAAACCAAGTTTAACACATTGTTGAAAATTGAGATAATGTAATACGTATTTATTTTTATCATTCAATGTTGTTAGCAATTTTGTATACTTATCACCTGGCGCGATTTCATTCAAAGGGCATAATGGCAAATCATTTTGTATATCATGAAGTTCCTGTGGATATTTAAAGTCTACTTCCAACACATATCCCACGTCAGAATCACTTGTAATAGACATAAAATCTATTGATTTAATTTCAGCATCAGTTAGCCACCTTATATCAGTGTATGGTAAGCTATTATTTTCCATTGTATATCCATATAAAGAATTGCAGTCAACGTACATTAAATAATTAGTTGGTTGAGTGTTATCATAGCTAGTCACGTATCTGTTATTCGCCTTTGCATACCGTTTGGACACAGTGCAAATTCCACCTCGTATTCCTTTTTCGAAGAAATCTAGCATGGTCTTATCTGTTAATAATGAAATCTGTACACTAGTCGTTCTTAACATTGCATCATAGGCTAACCCGGGAAGTGTGTAATACTGACACGGGTCGAGTCCGTACAAACCGATACTTAATTCACGGAAGCGTTCAAACACGTCCGTTAGTATTAATGTATCGCACTTAAGATATATATTTAAATATTCACCCAGATTTTTAACATTGAATTCATTCCATACCGTTCTAGCATGACTATAATCCTCATCGCTTACATGATCAAACTGATGTTTGGATGGTAGACTATTCTCGTATAATTTTTCTATAGAATCCACATACGTGTACGGGAAGACACCTTTGCGTTTCATCAGTTGTCTATGCAAAGGATTCGTTTACATATTATTGGTGTAATGAAAATCATCTGCTTCTAACATATCCGAAAGGTTACTAAGTTTTGAATCCAAAAAACGATAGCTATCCAGAAATCTTAGATATATACTCATTCCATTCGAATTTGTATATCTTTTGCTAAAGGATAAGTAATTTTCAGAGGTTTGTGCAATACAGTTGATAGGTTCCGTATCGTAACCTAGTTTCTTTACTATGAAATGAGCATCGTATTTTGACAAGCAATGAAAGAATATTGGTATGAATCCTGGCATTTTCCTATTTAAATTGCAGTGCTTATGAGCTGGGCCAACGTAACTTCCAGTCAAATGACAATGATCACGAACCTTTATGCACGAGTTAAGAAATTCACGTTTGCATATGTGACATCGTGTTGCATTTTGATATTCTAGCTCATCCACATCTCTCATACTTATTTCAATTTTATTAGCATATATATTAATGACCTGATTTGCAATTAACGTTAATTCTTTAAGAAAATTTTCAATTGCATATGGACCTTCAAATGATTTGAAACGTGTTAAATTTTTATCATAACTACAGACCAAATGTAATGCAATTGCATACGCTTCATGTTTATGAATGGTACGTGTCCAACTTTTACTGGATACACCTTGACACGAATCTACCTTACGTAAGATACATTCTATGTCTGCATAAACCACGAATGGAACTTTTAGACATTTCGAATATGCGTTAAATTCAACGAGATCAGTTTTACCAGCCTCGGGCATTCTGATAATTTGATTCATCATACACCGCTTTTTATGGCTATTTAAACGTGATTCTGATGTGAAATACAAGTTACAATTGTTACATAACCATTTTCGCCCATTATGTTTAGTTAGCTGCTTTCCTAGCAAACGTGACAAGTCTATTATCAGACAATAATGTCTTTTATACATTAAAAGATTAACATGATGTGATTTTATCTCTCTTGGTTGATATAAGAGAATAATCGATTTATTTTCAACACCGTATATCGTTATTGAAATATTTGAATTTTGATTCTCGAATTTTTCTACATCTTTCAATGATACGGGGAATGTTATATTCTCAAAGTTAAATTCGTTAAGAAAATCATATCTTTTATAGGAGGTGGGTCGATTCTTGTTACGTTCTACCGGGTATTTGGATGCTAACAGACAGTATGCAAAGCAATATTTATCAGTATTACGAATGTTAATAACAGCTCTCTTCGATTTTATAAAGTCGGGTAATTCAGTATACATCCCTGCATTCAATGAATCGTATTGTGTCACATATATTGTGAATTTCTCAATACTGTATAAAGCTTTTGAACTGGTACGCGATTCAAAATTATCCATATGATCTAGTATAGGTTGTACAATCTTCTCTTCATACCATATAGATTTATCTGTAGATTGCAATATCACCTCAAGTTTACTGTTAAAGTTAAATGTATGAATATTATCGCTCTCTTGTGATATTATGACATATTGACAGGATAAACAGGATCCTATCTTAAGACCTGATTTATACATGTTTAAGCCCTTATCAATTTCATTCAAAATTAAAGGTTTGCATTCTGCTAAGAATATGACGGGGTCAAGTATATTAACACAGTTGCGAATTTCGTAGGTAGCTAACCGATTTTTGAAAGCAGACTCACTGTGAATACATCGTAATCGTTCAGCCTGGGTCACGTTCGAACAGGTTTCATCTTGCTGAATCGAGGGTTGTCCAGTGGCAGTATCGGAGCATCTTGTCGTCGTTTCTGAAAAAAGCAATTACAACATTCGATTAACTTTACATACGGGAACATTGATTTACATGTATGTAAGGTGGTAACAGAAATAACATACATGTAAATAACTTTTACATGTATGAATCTCAATTTTACGTAAACTCTATACTTTACGTAGAACGTAACATGCATGTAACTTTTACATATGAAAATAGTTACATAATGATTATGTATTTTACAATTATTGCTATCATCACGTAACTACAATATTCAGATAGTATGTAACTGTTTTACGTAATGCTCTCTCCCTTACATAAATGATAAAAGCACACAACGTAAACCATATACATGTAACATACCGTAACTGAACTACGATATTCACATGTACGTTTTACACATATAAATTAACGTTCTTTTTTCACCTACAACGTTACTTTTACGTGTAAAAAACAAACGTAACTAACATGCATGTGAAATAACGTAACTGAACTACGATAATCACATGTACGTAATTATTACACATGAAAATTAACCCTACAACGTTCACTCTCAATTACTAATACTACATGACGTGCGATAATTAACACTTTAAGTTCTAATACAACATGTACGATTTCACATTTACATGCAAGTAACTACATTCAATTACTAATACTACATGACGTGCGATAATTAACACTTTAAGTTCTAATACAACATGCACGATTTCACATTTACATGCAAGTAACTACATTATCACTTTTTTAATGAAATTTTGTTCAATAATTATACTCACCTTTTGACGACATTACGGGCTGCTTAAAAAAGACAATTTATGTCGTTTGAAACCACTTTCTAGTGTTTCCTCGCCATGGTATTGGAGTATGCAGTCACCACGATTTAGTAGATCTTTCTGCGCTGCGGTCATGTGTTTGAATCTCTCCGGGAGGAAGACTTGGAAATCTGATGTTTCGACGACGACCCGTTCACCATATCTGGTCTTCACGGTTTTGACGGATCGAATGATGTGTTGAACGGACTGATCTAATTCACGTAGTTTCTTTGTGGGAAGATGTGTCCCACCTTCAGCTAGTTGATTTAGCTGTAGCATCTCATGATCTGAAACATACATATAAGCACACACGAATCAGTATTACTTCAACATTCTTCGTAAACAGAGATAAAAAATGAATTACAGTATACAACTTTTCTATCTTACCTGTAGGATCCATATTTCCAGAGAATCGACTGCCTCCTCACACATCCGTACTGCGGTATTTATTAACAGATGCTCCGCTCCCCCCCCCCTCCGTCCGGGAGAGGTGTTACTGTCTACATATTACGCTATATGTTTAAAGTAGTTGTGACTACGTTATAAGTTCGAAGGTATTACTAGTAACTTTATTATCATAGTTTAAACTTTATATAGGTTCATCATTTTTTACACCCCCTCCAACCGTTTCTCTCCTTCCCAAACACCATGTTGCGTGCGCACACTAACTGTGATTCGTTCCCTACATCTTGGAGGGGAGGGTGATATAGTTACACATTTCTTTACACACATACATACTTGTACAAAATATATTTTTCTGAACATTTGATTTTTTTACATTTGGTATACTAACACATTCATAGTATTGTTTCTTCATTCATACAAATATATAGATTCATTCGTTTAATTTTAAAATATATTCTTTTTTCCTAACGTTATTTGACAAAATTAGACTTCGCTACAGCAATAAGAATGTTTTGATCACCCCTGTCACCAGTCTGGAGAGATTAACTCTTTTTTTTTTCTCTGACCTACATACCAAGGGGGATGTAGTTCAGTGGAGTATTCGTAATACTGAGGGGAGATTTTCTAGACAATTTTTTTATATGGAGGGTGATACCTTGCCATGAATAGTTAGGATATCTACACTATAGACCCCTACTTGCGTATATATATTATCGTATTGATTGATCAGTTTTGTATTACTCATATCTACTTGAAGATGAGATACTTTTCTCTCGTTATCTTAGTCATTTTTAAATAGATGGTAAGTGCTTTTATTTTATTTTCGATGTTATGTTCCACTTTTATCATGCTTAGAGGGAATATTCTTTTTAGGTTATCGTGCTTAGAGGGAGCGTTCCTTTATCATGAAAACCCTTTCAAACAGATTTACATTTGCATTCTTATACTTTTCTCTCAATTTTTTTTTTTATCATTCTTAAAGAGATGGGTAGTGCTTTTATTTTATATACACTTGCTATGTACCACTTTTATCATGCTTAGAGGGGACATTTCTTTGTCATGCGACCCTCTCACATAGATTTACATTTCCATTCTTATACTTCATCAATGTGGAATAGATTTATATTTTCTCGTACCTCGATGTGGGAATGGAATTTAACCTTTTCTTAACCTTTACATCGCTCTTGGATACAATAGCTCAAGGAGAGATTCTGCATAGGGAACACCCCTTACCAGAATGTCTTATTACATTTATTTTCATAAATCTCTCCCAGTAAACATACCTAATCATTCTCTCGATATTCTTTTATCTAAAGAATAACGATACTACATCATATATCATACACTAAACGTAATAGATATCAAACCCTACACTCGATATTCATACATGAGAGTTCAAGCACAGACATCGAAGCACTAAACGTAATAGATATCAAACCCTAGACTCGATATTCATACATGAGAGTTCAAGCACAGTCATCGAAGAATTACTATCAATACATTTAATTCAAACATCCCCGGAACCCCCGTTACCCACCCGCCCCATCACAATATCGAACCCTAGACTTCGATATTCATACATGAGAGTTCAAGCACACACATCGAAAAGAATTCACATTTAATTCAAACATCCCCGGAACCCCCGTTACCCATCCCACCCATCACACATTACACATCACACACACACACACACACACACACACACACACAATCATCATCATCATCATCATCATCATCACCCCAACCCTCAAAAACATCTCACTGCACAGGGGAGAACGGCACTACGCCAACACTCCCCTTCTTTTACAACTCGATTTTCATATAGGAGAGTTCTAAATCAATGAGCATTCTACATCACTCATATATTAACACAGAGGAGAGTTCAACATCTTATCTACACTGTGCTGAAACGCTCAATTGTATACTACTACGGTGTCCCACATTCGTAGGGAATGCGGTACACACCCGAAACTTGGAAGTCCAGTTTATCTTTCACTGGTCTCAACAAATGTTTAATCTTCGGAGGTGGCTTGTGGATGGTCCAGATGTACTTGGCGAGAATTCTGCTGATTCTGCCGGATAGGTTGTCGGTAAACGGACTGCAGGCTGTAGCGGTAGGTTTGTCTGACGCTTGCTGTATTATTATTATTATTATTATTATTATTATTATTATTATTATTATTATTATTATTATTATTATTATTATTATTATTATTATTATTATTATTATTATTATTATTATTATTATTATTATTATTATTATTATTATTATTATTATTATTATTATTATTATTATTATTATTATTATTATTATTATTATTATTATTATTATTATTATTATTATTATTATTATTATTATTATTATTATTATTATTATTATTATTATTATTATTATTATTATTATTATTATTATTATTATTATTATTATTATTATTATTATTATTATTATTATTATTATTATTATTATTATTATTATTATTATTATTATTATTATTATTATTATTATTATTATTATTATTATTATTATTATTATTATTATTATTATTATTATTATTATTATTATTATTATTATTATTATTATTATTATTATTATTATTATTATTATTATTATTATTATTATTATTATTATTATTATTATTATTATTATTATTATTATTATTATTATTATTATTATTATTATTATTATTATTATTATTATTTATTATTATTATTATTATTATTATTATTATTATTATTATTATTATTATTATTATTATTATTATTATTATTATTATTAGTATTATTATTATTATTATTATTATTATTATTATTATTATTATTATTATTATTATTATTATTATTATTATTATTATTATTATTATTATTATTATTATTATTATTATTATTATTATTATTATTATTATTATTATTATTATTATTATTATTATTATTATTATTATTATTATTATTATTATTATTATTATTATTATTATTATTATTATTATTATTATTATTATTATTATTATTATTATTATTATTATTATTATTATTATTATTATTATTATTATTATTATTATTATTATTATTATTATTATTATTATTATTATTATTTGTAATTTACGTCCTCCAACGTTAAGTCATATCGGACGATGAATGGAATGGGTGAAATGATGCTCAAATGAACCCAGGGTCCATAGAGCTTATAGTTACCGGACATTCGTCTTTCAGGATAAGGTAAAACCCCGGGAAAACCTTATCCAGGTAACTCACCCTGACCGAGATTCGAACTCGACACCTCTTGAACCTGAGGCAGACATGCTACCACCACGCTACCGAGGCGGGCTTGCTGTATTACAGGTTTCCCTTCCCTAGCTTTGGTGATCATTTGTGGTTATAACATTTAATAAATATCCTGATGATGTACGCTCCTCAAACGTCGATTTCTAATCGTCTCTTCACCTGGCTTGCTTCCCGAGAAGCCAGGAAAGGTTCATATCTTATTTTAAATTTCAATAGTTATTTCTTCCAAACGACAAGGGATAGAAACAAATTTCCAACGTTCATGGAGAGAGAAAAGTTTACAATTTTATATTATGCATTCAATATGAGCACCCTGTGTTGCACGACAAATGGCAAAACGGTGGCTCATTTCTTGCCACACACGAATCAGCTGCCTCCAGTTATCGAATTCACAGCTTCAACAATTCGATGTCGTAGAACTTCAGGTATAGGAGGGATAAAAACGCGGTCGATTAGGTAACCGCATAAATAAAAATCACACGGAGTGAGATTCTTGAGCCATAGGAGCCCAACGGTGATAGTTGATATTTTTCTCCTCCTCTTCCAATCCAACGTACTGGAAATGTGTTGTTCAAGTAATGTCGGACGTGGTAAAGTCTGTCTAGTCAACGCGAGTGCAGTTCCGACTCTAAGGAAACTGACCCTCCCGCCCACTAATGACCGTCATGAATCTCCACACTTCAGAAATGGAACACTGTCGTTGAGGACCAATGGCAACACTGATTTTCTGGAAATTACAGTCTCATGTTTACTCCACATGGAGTCTCAGTTGCCAAAGTTCCAACTTCCAGTTGATCTGTTTCATTACGTGCAGAAATTCGTTGTGTGTCACAATGAGGAGACCGTGGGAGCGAAATGCAGTGGTAAATGCAAATGACGTAGTAGATAACTTTCAGTCAAATGAAAATAATCAAAGTGATGACAATGGTGTGAATAAATTGGAAAGTGTTGCTGGGCCGAGTTATGTAACTGGAGAAGCCTCAACAAACAAAGTTATAGCGGGAACTCTTTTTAAGCAAATTCAAGCGCTTGTTTTTAACACATATAAATATTTGCTGAAAAATAATCTTGGTAAGGGGTCATGCAATGAACCTGATGATAAATTCTGGGTATTCACAGAAATACAGTAAGAAATATTGTGGCGAAAGGAATACCAAAGACGCCGATCAAGTGTGAAAACAAAAGGAAACGCTTCTCTAAAGTAGATAATTTCACATGCGATTTAATTCGCCGAGAAATTTATACATTCCATGCAAAAGGGAGAGAACCCATCTCAGACGAATTGGCTGCACATTTGCAAGAAATTTGTGGTTTTCCTCATGGGCACTGCACTTTGCGCGGTCTCCTAAAGGAGCTGGGTTTCAAATACTGCACTTTGAATAAGATAAGGGTTATTATGGAATCCAGTAGAATTGTAGCTTGGCGATATATTTGTCAAAAGTAAGGAGATTTCGCAGCAATGGACATAAGATAATTTATTTGGACGAAACCTCGTACGATACCCATGACATATCGAGAAAGGTGGTAACCTTGCAGAACAGACTGTGAGAAGGAGGGCCGGTGTTGTAAAAAGATTATAAGGGATCGTCAAAGTAGTCGGCCGAGGTGCACACACGTTAACTAAACAGACTTTAAGGGAAATAAGGCAATGCACCATCTTGCATGAAGATGAAGTCATCTGAATCTCCTTCAAATTGGGGACAAAACCAGTTTTCAAGCACGTCTAGGTTGGTTAGTCCTGTCAGTTTTCCTCGTGATGAAGAAAGGCTCATAAACCTTTGTTACAGATTTTTACATTCGCCTTTGGTGAAATCTCTTTCAGATGGAATAACTGCCCTAGGATTTTCGATTGCCAAAATTCGAAGGTTAAGGTGATTAACTTTACCAGAAAGATGAAAACTGCACTCATCGGAAAAAATTAATCGTTGAGAAAAATTTTCATCTTCCACAACATCTAACATGCCAATGCATAACTGCAGTTTGTATGACTTCAGGTGTTAAGTTCAATGCTTTCTCTAGATGTGGATTTCTTTGGGCTCCTTTCTTGTAGTGTACGAATACACTCGACATTCTTGTCGGATGTTCGAGGACGTGCTTTTCCTTTTTCAGATGCAACCATGTTCTACGAATTTTCGATGCCACTCGTAAATTTGCTTATGATGCGGTCGTTGTTTATTAAACTGACGGCGAAATGCTCTTTGAACTGCAAAAATGGACTCTAGTTTTGCTAATTGCAGCACACAAAATGAATTTTCTTGTGGTGTCGCCACCATTTCACTACAGAGAAACAACAAACAACAGCGCCAATGAGGCCACCCTCCCCCCTCCCGCACTATTTCTACCTTTTGTAGTTTGGAAGAAATAAATGTTTGAAATCTGTTCTTTCTTTTTGAATAATCCTGTATTATTTTGCTTTCAGCATTAATTTTGTAATGCATATTTGTAGTATTATATTATATTTTGATTGTTTTAAAGGGTACTGCCTAGAACCCTCGATGATAATAAATTGCTGATTTTCCTCGGATTAGCTACAATCGGTGAACAATGGATTCCTTTTGTCTCTTCCGATATTGGCCTCGGATCGATCATTATGTAAGAATTTTGTTCGAAAATCAACTTCGAGTATGTTATTGAAGATTTTATTTTATTTTAAATGCTTTAACCTCATTTAATATATAATTAATTATATAAATTATAATAATTCTTATGCTATAATGAAACTATGCCATTTTTCTTCTTTGTTGTTACGGACCACCCTACCAATTCTATGGTTACGTAATTTTTTACAATCACTTGTTATAATGTTACGCGATCAATTTGAGGCGGTACTAGCCCTTTAAGTACCTCGAGCCCTCTCGGCACTCAGCACCTCATGTGATAGGATATGTGACGGGTGGAGGCTACGGATGGGAGGTTTAAAACAGGTCTGAGTTTTCCTTAGGGTAGGTCTGCATGCATTCTCTCCTTTGGGTTTCAGGGAGTGGATGCTTCCTGACAGTGTATGGGTATTATCATATAGAAGACACCACGACCGTTTAATGGTAAGTTTATATAAGTCGCCCTCTCCACTCGTCACTGTAGTGTAGGTGTAACTCACACATCAGGCGCGAGATTTAGGATTTGCCCGTTGCTGTGCGCGCGACATGACGGAAAGTTTGCATCACAGCCGCGAGGAACTTGTACACTTCTAGGACGCGCCGAGTGATGCATGTAGCCGTTTACGCGTTGTTTCTGGACTTCGCAAACTAAAGTATTCCCGGAGGATTATACAACAACAGAGTTTGGTAAAATCTTGATGATGTTGTAATGTGTGCTGTTTCACTCACTCGCTAACACAGAGTGTTCGATCACCAACTAATGTGTGTTGCTCCGTCCATCCGCGAACACGGACCCTTATGAACCTTTAGTACTTGTTGCCCCCTACGCTCGCCAATACAGAGTGCTTTTCCTAGAAAACATAAAACGTCACCATTGCATAAATTTCCCCTTCCTTTCGCCGAATTTTGGACACTTTAGAGGTCATGTGACCTGTTACTCGTTCCTTATAGGTTGTGTTTCATCCCTACTCTTAAATTTCATCGCAATTTCGAGTTTCTGTGGCATGTATTCCACGCAACTTTCACTTCCCCACGGTCTAGGTAATTAATGCAGAAACACGTTTGCAAAAGTGTAGCTCAAATCCCCGGTGTCTATTCTCTCATCACGTATCATGTGCAGACCAGTGCATCGGCAGCCGACTCGTCGCTTGGCTCTACCCTGGGGCGATTCTCGAACAATGCCCCTTTGTCGGTTCAACACAAGGAAAATTCCTACGAGGGTAAGTGTTCATTTTCCCGGCTCTCTTTACACGTTGGGTTCATGTGCTTGCAATAAAATATATGTATTGGGATTGCCTGTTTAGTTTCTGCAGCTTTAAATTTAATCATTATCCTCTATATTTGTTATAATTTAGCTTAATTCATATTGTGGTATCTATCCGCCCTTAATTATGCATTTATTATGACTTTCGCTGTTATTATGCTGATGTTATGCCTAACGGACGGTATCAAATTCCATTTCTCTCCTGCGCGTCTCTTTTGTTTTCACACTTATGAGTATTCTATGTCATATCTCATTAAATATTCCTTCTAGCATTTAACCATTTTAAAAATCGATCAGCAATCTTTGCTGGTGGGCTAAGCAAGGTACTAAACGTAAGTGAAAAATAGTGGATATCTTTTGTTACCAGAAAAAAAAAAAAAGATTATTTGCTGCAAAATTTCGGCATAATTACTGTGAGGCTTGATTTGCTCCACAAATATATTAGGGAGAATTTATTATTACGAGATATATAACTATAAATATCATATGATTTATATATAATGTATATATAGCACATTGTAGGTAATACATTTTACATATAGCTAGCTATATAAAGTAAAATGTTGTAAGATATGGGAGTTAACGTTTTTTTTTCATCGATGAATACTTCCACTGCCGCAAGAGAACACAAAATGGTCATTTTTCAGCAGAGGGACCCTAACTGTACTATTTATCATAGTCCAAAAGACAACCAATAAAAACGAATGTCGGATAACTCTAAGCTCCATGGATCCTGGGATAATTTGAGCATCATTTTACCCATGTCATTCATCCTCCGTTATGACTTAACGTTAGAATATGTAAATTAAAATACAAAAAGACAAAGCAACCAATAAGAGTTCAAGAAAAAAATGTCACGCGAAGCCATAAAGAGATGTAGGTACAGTTCTAGGAACAAGGATCAGTAAGAGAGTCTGATATCATCATTCAACGTGGCTTCACGTGGTATATAGCAAGTAGAAATTGGTAGAATAAGTATTTCTGTCCACCAACTCAAAGTAAGTCCCAGAAAGGAATGCGCCCCCTTACATAGTGAGACAAGGTCAGTGAATGTGTGTGACAGAGAACGGATGCTACACATGCACCCTATTCACTCGGTAAACTAAAACCAAGAAGATATATTCACAAAAGTAGAAGCCGTCAGAATGGTTTTGAATGGTCTGTAACTGTGCTGACATGGTATCTCATAAATTACCCAGGGAGGGTGTAGGAGCCTTCTCCAATCTCCGTGCGTCTCGGGCCTCGGAAACTTTCTTTCCTGTAATTTATTATACAATAAGCACTAATGAATCTACCACTTTAGTGTTGTCTCTCGTCACATTGCCCTGAGATCTTCACATCATGCTCTACCTACTAACAACAGCTGACTAGCCGAGGAAGAGAAAAACGAAGAATAAATCCACTAAAATATAACATCATCGCACGTGTTCAATCAGTACCGCATATGACGTTATTTGCAAATGCCTTTGAAGTTACCACAAATAGACCGAAGGAATAGCTGCAATTGATTTATCCCACATTACAGCTGTTCTCAGTATATAAGTAAGCACTAAACTTTCAAATACCATTTAATGTATATTAAATTTGTTAATGTCCTCCAACGTAAGTCATATTGAACAAGAATGAAATGAGTGTAATGACACTCGAATGAGCTCAGGGTCCATAGAGCTTAGAAATACCCCACATCCATCTTTCAGGATAAGAGAAAACACTGGAAAAGCGTTATCTGGATAGCTCATCCTGCACGAGATTTGAACTCGAGAATTCCTGAATGTGAGGTTGGGCCTACCACCTAAGCTACAGAGGCAGACAATTTTGTGCTGAACCAAATAACTCTTTGTAGTTAAGAAATGTTGATCAGGTGGTTGAAAACTTACAATGATTCAAATGTTGCCAGTATATTTTAGAAGGAAAAAAAAGTTGTCATCCATCCACACGTTCTTTTTTTTTTTTTATTCGGTGGAAAACTCACATAATATATTCGTTGAATATTTTGAGTGCAATGACCCAAAGTTATGGGTAGCTCGCCACCGAGTAGTAGGAATCTAAACAGATAAGTAGCGCGCTCGCCCACGTAAGCACGATAAACGCTATCGCCAGGAAGTAGAATTCTTCGGAACCTTCTCGGATGTTCTAGAACTGTATAGAAATTTCCTACGGCTATGCTCTCCCAAGTTGAGTCAGCGGTTACGTGAGCAAGTTATGGTACAACACAGGAAAGAAAGTCTCCGGGGAGTGGGACGCAGAGGGGTTTGGAGCAGCTTCCTACACCCTCCCTCGGTAGTTTATGACATCCCATGGAAGTTCAGTTACAGACCATTCAAAAACATTCTGACGACTTCTACTTTTGTGAATGAATCTTCTCGGTTTTAGTTTACCGAGTGAATAGGGCGCATGTGTAGCATGCGTTCTCTGTCACACACATTCGCTGACCTTGTCCCACTGTGTAAGGGGGCGCATTCCTTTCTGGGACTTACTTTGCGTTGGTGGACAGTAGCAGGTTAGCGCGCGCGTTTCTGTTGCGACGAAAAGTATCATTCTCCAAACGAGTTTGTGATGAATATGACCACGAGCAGAGAGTGAGGTACTGCAAGAACTTGCAGACGTCTTGTGTTCGGCTCCCGAGATAGTGAATAGTCAGTAAGAAGAGGTTGTGTCTTGCGTACTACAGTACGACGCGAAGAAAGTGATGTGATGGTGAGAAATGGAACAAATAGCTCACATTGTGAAGTGGAGTGAGATTGTGGCGATGTGGCACAGAAAGTTAATCTAGGTTATTAAGTGGACAATGAAGACAGAGTGACATGAGAAATTAAAAACTGAGAAGTCACGGTATAGTACTATTGATGTAACTAGTTGTATCGTTATTACTCTATTGAAGGAAATGGAAATTATTATCGATACAAAAAAATCAGTATTGTTTTGTTATTGTTGAAATAGTAGCATAATAATTTGTATTCATACATTAACGTTTGGAAAGAGTGAAATTTCACAAGAATCGTAATTCCATGTCCACTTTCTCGTGTTGAAATGTTTTAGGGTATCTAGTTTTCAAAAATGTGTGATCACAGTGTCAACCTAGAATTTAAGTATCGTTCTTATCATTTAGTTATAAAGAGGTAGAATGGTGTGTCTTTATTTATTTGTTAGCAGTGTTTAACGTCCGTTCTCATTCCAAGTACATGCGGAAAGGAAACCTTCAAGGCATTTACCACTAATGAGGACCAGGAAGACCACTTCTTACAAAAGTTAGTGACAAATGTTAAATACGAGCGTGGGTCAAAAAGTAATGCCTCCTATTTTTTTCTCTTTTAATTGCCAAGAAAATTGAATCCAATTTATATAGCTTGAAAACTACAACATTGGTGATTAATTTATCACTATTCAATATAATCTCCGTCCTTTTCCACAGTTTTCGTCTACCTTTAACTAGGGCATGTATTCCAGTGTGGTAAAACACATGGTCTTGCTTCCTAAGCCATTGACGCACGGACGTTTACACAGCCTCCTCATCTTCAAAATGAATACCACGATGAGTTTCCTTTTGTGGCCCGAACAGATGGAAGTCTGATGGTGCCAGGCCAGGGCTGTATGGGGGGTGACGTAAGACTTGCCATCCCAATTTCTCAATTTCTGCAGTGGTGTAACGGCTGGTGTGTGGTCTTGCATTGTCATACAAAAGAAGAACATCCGCCATAGTTTTTGTTAAGCGAACTTGGTGAAGACGTGCTCCCTTCAGCTTTTTGAGAGTTCTGACGTATTGGACAGAATTTATTGTGCATCTCTGCTCTAAAAAATCAATCATAAGCACACCCTCTGCATCCCAAAACACTGTCGCCATAACTTTCCCTGCCGACCGCTAAGTTTTGATTTTCTTTTTCCTTCGGTGACGTTGTGAGATGCCATTCCATTGACTGCCTCTTTGATTCACGTTCAAAAAGATGAACTCACGTTTCGTCTCCAGTAACATTTTTTTTCAGAAACTCGTCTTCCTCCAAATTGAAGCGCCGCAAGTGTTCGGCGGCTATTGTTTTCCTTGTTTCTTTGTTTTGGGCGGTTAAAATTTCTCCAGTAACAATTTTTTCCAGAAACTCGTCTCCCTCCAAATTGAAGCGCCGCAAGTGTTCGGAGGCTGTTGTTTTCCTTGTTTCTTTGTTTTGGGCAGTTAACATTCTTGGTACCCAACGTGAACAAACTTTTGAGTAACCCAGTTGTTGAATAATCGTCATCACATTGCCTTTACTGAGGGAGGTAATGCGACACAATTCACCTGTTGTTACCCAGCGATCACCACGAATGATGTCATCGACTCCCTGAACGTTGCATGGAGTCACTGCAGTCACCAGCTTGCCGCTTCGCTTTTCATCTGCCAATGGTATTTGCCCTTCAGCTTCGTTACAGCTTCGAACCCATTGTCTAATAGTGTTGACATCCACCGTTGCATCACCATACACATTTTTTAACCTTTCGTGAATGCGAATTGGCGTTTCACCTTCCGCAGTCAAAAACTCAATCACAGAACGCTGTCGAATACGAATGTCGATGTGAGCCATTTTGCAAGAGGATGCAGTGCTGCCACCTTTTGACTTAAGAAGTTAGTACTGCAGGCGATTGGAGAAGAAGGTTTGAGGAATTGCGCCAAATTCAAATTTTTCTCATAACTTACTTATTTAAGAAAAAAATAGGAGGCATTACTTTTTGACCCATCCTTATAATTTCCCTTAGCCAACGCTACTCATTTTTACCTTCTCCAGCATTTATACCTATTATTCCATCCAATATTTTTATATCTAGATTTTGTCAGAAATATAGGCCTCTTTCTTTCGTTAAAGCTATTAAGACTTTTTAATAAACAGACGATTGAGTCAATACGCGTGCGGGCGAAAACGGAAGTTCACAAGCTGACATATATAATTAATTAAATGGAGTTTTCAATTTATTTTATTACTTCTTTAACAATCTATCTGTATACTTGAATTAATATTCGTTCCAAACATCACCCTGAGGGCAACTTCCCAAATCGATACATACGAAAGCCTACATACACAGGAAGTCAACCAAAATCTTCTGCAAGTACACGCATTTCAAGATTTTATAAGAAATCCGCACTTCAGAGGTTTGAATTCAGAAGTGGTAAAAGATTTGTACCTTGAGTAAAAGCCTATACCTAGATCAGTGATACTTTTCTACACCTAAACATTAGTAGGATACTCACAATCTAAATACAGCTGCAATTTTGACCTTTTGAAGATATCTGCGGTTTAAAGATTTGAACTTGGCTTTGTAATGAATAATGATCTTATTACAAGGAAAGGCACTTCATCTTTAACTCTGCCTACTGAAGGGAAGTCATGTTGCTCTAATGGCTATGTCATGTCATGTATGACACTTCCTTCGCACATCGGAAAGGTGCAAACATGCTACTTGAGGTCTTTCTGAACGTCTTTTCTCATTTTTTAATTGCAAATGCCACTGAAGCATAATTGCACTTAACCAATCTTCCCTCCCCTGTAGCGTGTTGCTGGTATGCTGTCTCGCATTCAAGAGGTCCCATGTTCAAATCTCGGATAAGCTCTTCCCCCCCCCCCCCCCCCTCTCGCTGGATAGCATAGTCAGTGCTATACAAATTGCGAAGATATAGATCCAAATAACATTAAAGAATACAATGAAAGAGGATACTCGTATTGCGAGTCCTCAATCAAACTAAGCTGATTTCTGGGAATATTAATTTCGTAACTTCAAGAATTAACACTTTATAGAAATAAACTCTCTTGTGGCAAGCGTGCCTTCAGTCTTGGTGCAGCATCTAGGCGGCGTCCCAGTTGAAAGAATAAATCACCTGATTCATGAGGAAGTTGAGCAAAGAACTTTCTTGTAGTTGTAAAGATGTACTCATTTATACTGACAATACCTTGCGGTTGAGGATGGGATACAACTTGTGAAGGCGAGAATAGGCTTGGTTAAGTGTGTTGGCGATATGTGTACTCTATATTAGCCGACGATCAAGGTGGTCGCCAAGATAATTTGACTGCAGAATCAGAAGGTAACCAAGGGACCTCAGTGTTATAGAGCCGAATATTTGCCGGAGCAGCTGGCCAGCGTAAGGTGAAAAGCTTGGGAAGACACTTGCTTGGATTAAGTGCGACACGCCAGCGATATAACCAGTTCAGGAAAACGTCCAAAGAAGATTGTAGCGTTGCAACGGCAGTGTCAATGGAAAGGTGTGAAATAAATATCACAATATCGTCAGCAAACATTGCAGTACATGTTGCAGGAAGTTCACTCATATGAGCAGTATATAGACTGTAAAGAAGAGGCGCAAGGATGCTACCCTAGGGCACGCCGGCTAGGATAGTACGGGATGTGGAATGGGTTGTACCAAGACGCACAGAAAACTGGCGTTCCGTAAGATAGCTAAGCAAGCGTAGTTACTTTATCCTGAAAGATGAATGTCGGGTAACTCTAACTCTGTGGACCTGGGCACATTTGAGTCTCTGATAGGACATACTGTAGAACGTTAGGCTTAAAATAATTAAGTAAATAAATAAAAAATGGAAATATGTAGTGGATAACGTTGAACTTATGGACACACTTTGCTACTTGTACTCGTAAAGAATTTCCATTCCATTATTGTTTAGCAATAGCTAGTGTCATATAAGTGGTTTATTTCTGTTACTGGATTGGAAGGCCCTTTCTTCCGTACTCTGTTATTGCCCAAGTTTTTAGCGTTTTCACTGTCAATTACAAAGGAGCAAGTCAATGCAATCCAATACGTGCAGTTATACTATATAAACAAAACATTCGCAAAACCTTCAACACCATAAACAACACACTTTTGACCTAGAATGGTGTAGGCGTTGGTACTAACGAAGCACCAGTTTCCCACTTAATGCTTTACACTTATCTCCGCCGAAGGATCTAGTGGAAATTGCCATAACCTACTTGGGAGAAATGCTAGACTAAACTTTTAGTAACACACCTGAGACCTGCCGCAACTGACCACTCGCTTCGTTGTACCCAGTTTCGCCAACAAGTGAGCAGCATTTTTCGCTATTTTGATGTTAAAAAGTCGCCAGAAAGTCGCTAACAATATTAAATTTGTCTATAAAAGTGAAGTGGATAAAAGGATTGAGATTTAGAATATTATTCCATTTTCATATTATCTGTTTGCTCTCAAAAGTGACAACCATGCCACCGTCGTCGTAATCATCCACTTGTGCTGTTACTGCTTCTATTCCTTGATTTCAGTGATGAAGTTGAAGGAATTGCAGGGCTGGTCCAATGATTGATTTAAAGGATCTGAGATCTTAAGTGCTGTTATTGTATTCCTAGCTGTGGCGGATTTCATATACACCTAGCCTGGATATTAAAACTATAATTTCCTGTCTTGGATGGAAATACCATATTTATAAGGATACCAGAAAGGTTAGTTATGTTTACCCGTTTAATATAAGCTGACAAAGCTTATGAAGTGTGAATTATGCTTCATATTCATATTTATTGCAACTTAATACAGTCTTTGAGCACAATTACGTCATGTCATTGGTAATACATACTCTCTCTTAAAAGTAACCGATTAGAAATATCAAAAAAATTGTCATTCATCTTATCTCCCCCCCCTCTCTCTCTCTCTCTCTCTCTCACACACACACACACACACACACACACACACACACACACACACACAAGCAAGATTTGGAAATTTCTGTAATCGTTATTCTGTAACATTTATTTTCGATGCCTTGAGTCTGGGCACAGCTGTATGTAAAAGCTGTATGACTAAGCGTAAATTCTGCTGACTGGCAAAACATGTACGGCCTGGTGCTCCCTGTTAGCGATCTTACTCGTAGCAGCACTTTAAAATAAACTCTTGTTAATCTTTACAGAAACCATCAGCAAGTCCCCTCTCAAATCTCGGTGTAGTCTCTCCCCAGGGGACTAACTCAACCAAGCTTAAATAGGGGTCCTACCAAAAAGTCAGCTCAGCGATTCCCACGCTGTTAATTTGCACCATATTGTGCAATCATTGTTTACATCATTGAGAACATGTTTAAACCTGTTACTGACCAACTAAGCATTATTTCCCTTGATCAGCAGGATGTGTGATTCATTGTTTAAAACATGCAGAACAAGTTGAGGGCTGTTACAGGCCACCTGTGAATGATTTCCCTTAGCCAGCAGGATGTATTATTCACTAGTCCAAAGTACATGTTTTGCCAATCAGCAAAATTTACGCTTTTTGTCATCAAAATATTCATCTATACTATAATAGGCTCTGCGTAACAAGAATTTAGTCAGTTTAGATTTAAACTTGGCAGCTGACACAGTATTTTTTAGGCTTTCTTGAAACTTATTAAGTAGTTATGGACCAAAGTATTGGGGCTTATGTTCAAAAAGTTTTAGCCTGTGAACTTTAACTATATAGTTATTCTTTCCTCTTGTTTCATATGCGTGGACATCGGAATTTGTGTAGGTTTCAATGTTTATTGTTTCTTTTCCATTCTTTCTTTTCTCATATCACATAATTTCATATACATTTCAGTTCCACCGTAGTCACTATGTTTTTGATCTGTCAGTACTTTGGGTTAGATAGTAGTTTAAGTTATTTTCATGGGGAAAAAATAGATATAGCGTGTGAATGACTTCTGCATAATTAAATCACAACAGATAGAAAGGATCATATTATTCGAAAGATGTATAGCTCGTTAAAGCCCACAATTTACGTGAAATAAGATTGTTGTAGTATTAATCATGGATCAATAGTGTGTTATTACTTTGAATTTGCATATAGGTCATACTTCTCTCAGTTGAAACTCGCTAATGTTGTTTCTTTCTATCTTTATTTCCCTATTTTATTTCAGTATTCATACAATAATAATAATAATAATAATAATAATAATAATAATAATAATAATAATAATAATAATAATAATAATAATAATAATAATAATAATAATAATAATAATAATAATAATAATAATAATAATAATAATAATAATAATAATAATAATAATAATAATAATAATAATAATAATAATAATAATAATAATAATAATAATAATAATAATAATAATAATAATAATAATAATAATAATAATAATAATAATAATAATAATGATGATGATAATAATAATAGCAAAGAAAATCTTTAATAGAAACAGATAAATATTTTCAGAACTGCTGAGGAATGAACTAGGAAAATGTGCTAAAGTTATGGTACTTGGCATTGCGTAATTTGAGTAGAAACTTTGTACGTTGTGACGAATTGAGAACAAATATTTGGAAGGATTTGAAATGTTGATAAATGAAATAACGTGTAAAGAACAATTAAAATTGATATTAACGTACCTTAGAGCAAAAAGAACAGCGTTGAAATTTATTAAATGGAAGAACAGAAATTGTAGCAGTAAATTGCGGGCTAAAAGTAGTACCGAAAGAAAGCGGAATGGAAGGGGAAAAAATACACCTTTACCGACTAAAGAAGGCATCGAATATTAGGTAGAATTAAAACATTTGGTTTGCTGATGTTGAATACGAAGAGGAGGTAGAAAATAGGAAATGGAGGAGGTATAACTTACCTTTTTTGTAAATGCTAAAGCAAATAATAATAGTTTTTTTTCAAGTAAAAGACTGCTTTTGTAATTTATCAAATTACTGAATTGGTAATCATTTTATTACTTTGAGATGTTTACAGGTTTAATAAAACATTATAACAACACTGTCAAATACTTGATCCATCTAATAAGAGTTCTTTTAACTGAGTTTAAAATATCGTGTACTGTCGTTTGTAGAAATAACCTAATGAACTGCCACTTTTCTGCTGCCAGTAACCTAGTTATTTTGCCGTACCATCATAAAGCTATACTGAAGTGTTTCAGTAACAGACACCAGCACATATATTTGTCTATTTTCTACGTAAATGTCTCTAATACAATGACTCTTGGTTGCCCTGAAATGAACTCCTTTATATATCATTCGCAATATGGGTGCTGATAGTTTTTGGTATTTTCATGATAATATTTTCCGAAAGTCATAATTATTTATGAGATTAAAATCGAAATTAAACCGCCAAAAAGTAATTACTTCTCAACTTAACATTGTAATTAGTGCTGTAATTATTTTATATTTCTTATTAAAATGAATTAATTTTTTACCCTTATATTATATATTACCCCTGTTTTCCCAAGAGCAACTACGAAGGCGTCTGAAATTAAACTAGGCTTTTGAAGTTGTAACAAAATTTATACATTTTTTATATAAAATCCAAGCAGTTATAAGGGGTAAATATTGTAGGAAAACAGAAAGAAAAATGTAGCTTTAAGTTTTTATGCAGCGTGCTATTGAGTATTCGGTTATCACGGCTCAATCGAGTAGCAATGATATAACTGATGGTTCCAAGTCACTCTTGTGCAGTAATAAGGATTGTTCAATACCGATATATCGTACTGACAACAGCATAAAAAACAAATCTCGATTTAAATCTAAAAACAAAGAGAATATTTTATTTCTTTGCATTATTTTCAAATGCTTTATTTGCTTAATTCTTTCCACAGGAGGACAAAGCACAAAGAATAATGTATGCAAGTGCTACTGAAATTTTCATTTTAACGTCATTAATTCGAGTGGTTAATCAGAATATTTCTGAATTAAGTGAAGAATAATATATTTCTTAATAGAGATACAAATTCTCTATCTGGCAAGGCTGTACAAAAAGCATGTCTGGAATTCAAAGCGGTTTGCTTAGCTGTTTTTCGTTGATACAATACCTAAATACTAAGCAAGAATCCTACAGTCAAAGAAGAGCCCATTAGGTTCTATTGTTCAATATTTTATAAACATTATTAACAGTGTTTTTCGACGTATATGATCGTAGACACATCAGTTGATTCATCTATTTTATACTAAATGTTTGATCACCAATATCGCTAACTAGCTCTTTGAGGAAGTGAGGTGCTAGCACATGTTTTATTGTTTCACTACACTTGGTACGATGCAAGTGAATGCCAGAGAATTTACTGTCTGCAAAAGCACTTTTACAAAGTTCGGATAAGTGGTCGCACGGCAGCAGGGAACAATGTTGGCACACAGCAATCAGAAATGTGATATAAATTGCCAGATACACCTGAATCAGCACAGCAAAGGGACTTTCTCTAGAGTTTTGAACTTGACACGCGTGTTTATCCCAGCTAGGGTTCGGGTGTGACTAATCTGAGGATATGATGAAGTAAAAGCACCTGTGTAATGCCCTGTAAAAGTTTCCGTTCCTGTTTAACATTCCTATAAACTGTAATTAAATATTTAGGTTTATCATTGCAATGTAACTAATATTAGTACAGCAAAAAAACTAGAAAAAAGAATTCTCATAGTAAAAATTGTAACTGAAAGCCAAAGCCAAAATTGTGTAGCATTTAATTCTTAAAAAACGCTAGATTTAGCTACAAAAAAGCTAAATTGGCAACACTGAGACAAGGAGCGGAGCCACGAGACCATATGGCGTCTTACAGCTCCCAGAAACAGCCTCTGCCAATTAAAATAGCCAAATCGAATCCAGAAGACCTAATACAAATAAAGAGGAAATTACAAAGCCACCAGCAGACAGTGGCACCGGCACCGACTCGAATAGGTGGACAGGCAGCCAACCAAGAAATAAGGGGTGGAGCCACCGGAGAACCGTAGAGATATAAGCCTGAACAACGACGCAAAGATCGGACAGGATCATTGGGAGATTATGACCCCACTAGACGCCGATCTAGACTGCACCGGGTCCCCCGTATGGCATGCGGGCACCCTAGATAACCCAGGGGCTAATCTTATCAGCAGCTAAAGCTGAGCTCCTCATAATTCTTCTAAGCTGTTTGGCATCTAAACTTTTCCCCAACTAAAAATTAAACAGAAATAAAGATTTGGGGGCAAAGTACTGCATCCTCCCCTTCAACCCGAAGGTACCTCTGTAACCTGTAAATTAACTCCCAACCAAAAGACCTACACCACCTTCATCCTACAAACTTCAATTCTAAATCTTACCTGCGGTAAAACCCTTAACGGGTGGGCACGCAGCAAAAGCCTTCTGGCTGTATACAGCCAGCTAGCACGAGCGAGAGCGAGAAAGATCGGACAAGAGCCCAGAAGAAGCTCATGGCATGATGAGCGAACCGTCGGCAAGTATGGCCAAATGATGTGGCCTTCGCCGGAAGCTAAGCATACTCATTTATCTTTCAGGATAAGGAAAATCCCCGAAAAACACCTTATGCAGACAACTTACCCTGGCCAAGATTCAAACTTGGTACATCTTGAAAGAGAGGCAGACACGCTACTCCCACACTATAGAGGTGGGTCTCATTCCTCAGGAACTAATTATACATTGTGCACGATGGGTTTCCTGTATCACTACGAGAGCTGGCATCCGATAGGTTAAGGCTAAGCTCAGAGCTGGAGGATCATGTTGCGTTTTTAAAATATTTTCACAAGCACACAAGTGACACAAAAAATAAAAGTAATTCAAGGCAGATAATAAATTATACAAAAAAGCAAAAATGAAGCAAAACAAAATAACTGCCAACTGAAGCCAACAGCGTAACGCGAAAAATGAATACAGCCACCGGGAAATGCAGTTTCAATAACGCTGGCAATGCAGCAGTGATTAAGTAGTAGGACCTATTTGCATTTGCAACAGTAGCGCTTTTGTTAGACCTCAAATATTGAAATTAGCATAATGTCTCCAATAAATATGACATGTTGATTTAAGTGATTATTTAAAATTTGGTAATAACAATCACCGTTATGTGATTTTAACTCATCAACATACCGTTAGTCCTGTGAGTTCAGATGTTACTAGGCATTCACTCATCCTGAGAATAAATTGAGTGGGGGGGGGGGATCTTCATCTACTAGTGACTGCACTTCATTTTGCTTTTTACCACAATAATTGTTTCCTTCCCTTTTAGGAACAAGTTTTTACCTCTTATGGTACTGCATATTAAGCTTCCTATAAACTTGAAAAAAGAGTAGGCTTTTATTATTTTTTCGTGATAAAACGTCCTCAAAATTTGTAAATTATTATACCATTGTGATGTGGCCATTTTGGGTTAAATTAAAGCTATAATTAAATATAGGACACATAATAATTTGCCTATCACTGGACAGATGTTAAAATATAGGATAAACACTGGGCTCCTGGTCACAATGGTCTCACTATAAAAAGAGAAATGACAAATATTAAAACAATTTAAAAGTCTTATTGTTAAATACCAGCATTTTGGAAAGTTTACACAACATACTACGATGACTTCGCATCTGATAGGCACAGTCTTCGTAATTGCCTGCAGATCTTCGTTCTCCAGCGGTGTGTTCTGTTTTCCGAACCTCTCAGGTGGATGTGTCCACCTCCAGCAGGGAAGTGTGCAGGTTGTACTAGACGCTTCAAACCAGTACTGTTACGAGCTCTGCTCTGTTGGGGCTCCTGGATCATCCACTCTGTTTCGCCTCTCACCTCAACCCTCCTTACCGGAGTGCCCCCTCTTATGTAGCACAGCTAGAACACGGCCATGGTGCGGAATTCTGTGGTACTGACCTCATCTTTCCTTGTCTACGCATTTTTATAAACTAGTATTATAAGCGTTTATTCTTCTATTTTATTTTTGACAATCAATATTGTCGCGAAACTGTTATTGCTAGAATAATACATAAAAGAGTGAAAATAATAGCTGAATCTCTGTTAGGTGAAGAACAAAGTGGTTTCAGGAAAGGAAGATCGACAACAGATAATATTTTCATATTGCAGCAGATACTGGAGAAAAGAAGAGAACATAATTATGCAGACACATATAGCGTTTATAGATTTCCAGAAGGCTTTTGATAATGTAGTCCGAGAAAAGCTGTGGATCATAATGAAAGAACAAGGCTACCCAAGACATTTGGTAAAGATGGCGAAAGTTTATACGAGGACACAAAAATAATTTTAAGATTCAAGACAGAGGAATCAGAAGAAATTGTAACTAAAAAAGGAGTCAGACAAGGGTGCCCAATGTCACCGACACTTTTTAACATCTATGTTAATAAAATAATCCAAAATTGGAGACAAAAAATTGACGCAGGCATAAAAGTAGTCCAAGGAAATATTTTAAATATTTTATTATATTCAGATGACGTAGTAATTATACAGGAAACAGAAGATGATCTACAACGTTCAATACACCACCTTAACCAAATATGCAAAAGTTTTAATATTGAAATATCAATAGAAAAGTAAAAAATAATGGCAAACTGGGGCAAAATACCAATAAGGTCGAAAATAGTCGTTAATGAAAAAGTATTGGAACAAGTATCCTCCTTCAATTATTTCGGATGTGAAATCAGCAATTAGAAAGATAAAGATACGAACAAAAAATTAATGAGTTATCAAACAATTTGTGGAACAATTCACAAAACCCTAAAGAATAAAACAAGATCTGAGACAAGAATAAAATTTTATAACACCATGGCGGTCCCAACGTTACTTTATGGATGTGAAAACTGGGTACCTACACAAAGAACCATCAGCAGAATACAAAGTTGCGAAATGAGGAAGAACAAAAGGATGTACAAGAGAAGATAGAGTCAGAAATGAAAATATAAGAAATGAATTACAAGTGGAAGCTATCACCTCAAGAATGGATAGGTACAGAAGAAGATGGTTTGAACATGTTGGAAGAATGGATGATACAAGACTGCCCAAAGTAGTTTTCCAGTATAGTCCTAAAGGAAAGAGGGACGTAGGGAGGCCGAGGAAAAGATGGAAAGAGACACTGTGAAGACGGAACAGGCGAGAGCCTAATCCAAGAAGTGAAGAACAGAAGAAGAAGAAGAAGAAGAAGAAGAAGAAGAAGAAGAAGAAGAAGAAGAAGAAGAAGAAGAAGAAGAAGAAGAAGAAGAAGAAGAAGAAGAAGAAGAAGAAGAAGAAGAAGAAGAAGAAGAAGAAGAAGAAGAAGAAGAAGAAGAAGAAGAAGAAGAAGAAGAAGAAGAAGAAGAAGAAGAAGAAGAAGAAGAAGAAGAAGAAGAAGAAGAAGAAGAAGAAGAAGAAGAAGAAGAAGAAGAAGAAGAAGAAGAAGAAGAAGAAGAAGAAGAAGAAGAAGAAGAAGAAGAAGAAGAAGAAGAAGAAGAAGAAGAAGAAGAAGAACCATTATTGCGATAGCGCGGCCGGCCCGCACAAAGGGACAGATAGTCAGCGCGGAGATAAAAGGCTTGCCGAAACAGAGAAAGATAGATAATTGGAAGGTTCTAGTGCCGCCTTGTTTGTTACAGAAAATACCGGTAATTTCTCGAACAGTGAGCAGAGCTAGTGGGAGAGAATCATAATTGGAACTGGTTGTGTTTTGAACGTGAACTCTTTTGTGTGCAGAAGTGACGAAGATTGTAATTGTATATGTTACGTAATTCTGCTACTGCAAGGGTTGACCAAAGGGTGCTTCTACGGAAATAAAAAACAATTTGAATTTCTACAAATTGGACTATTAATTTTACGAACCCACAGTCACAATATAAAATTTAATTCTACACTTTATAAATTGTGTTGAGATATAAGGAGGATACGGTAGACTAAAGCAGTAGCTACATTTGCCAACAGCCGCGCCGTGGCCAAGCGATTAGACCGCTGGACTCTCAACAAGGCGGTCCGGGCTTGATCCCAGGTGACCACAAAGTGAGATTTGTAGTGGACAACACTGCGCTGGTGCGGGTTTTCTCCGGGATCTCCGATTTCCCCTGCCATCTTATTCCACCTGTGCTCTATCTTCATCTCATATATCATCAGTGTCACCGCCCGCAGTGCCACATGTAGTAAAAGTGGGCGTTAAACACTACACATTCAGACGGCACGTTGTCCATGGTGGCTCAAAGGTTAAGAGCGACCGGAAGGAGACTGGGAGTTCCGTGGTTCAAATTCCGGTCATGGCATTGCATTTTTCAGTCTGACTTTAGGTATTCAAATCAGCCTACACACGGCTAGTGTGGAAGAATTATTAAATTTCATCAATTAACCTATTAGTGGTAACTGTAAAGCCTGGGACTTAAGTACTTACAGAGTTAGCTAGTCACCAAAAAGGTTATGAGAGCCCCTAGTGGTTTATGGGGAAAATACGAGTTAGTTGGAAAATTTAATGTTATGCTGGCATATTGGCCATGGTAGCTCAAAGGTTACGACGACTAGATGGAGACCGGGAGATCCGTGGTTCAAATCCCGGCCATGGCATTTAATTTTTCAGTCTGACTCTGTTCAAAGCTACACATTCATTCATTTTTTGATTTGCCAACAACTTTATAGCGTCCAGGGTAAAGCACACACACACACACACACACACACACACACACACACACACACACACACACACACACACACTACCTCTGCCTCTAATATATGACTAAAATACATATTTTATTCTTCAACATATATGTACTTTGCTTAGAATAGGTGCCTTTTTAGTTTACATTAAAATAAACTTTAGCGCATATAATTTTTACAAGGGTTGTTAAAGAAAGATCACATTTTTTTTTTTTTTTTTTTTTTTTTTTTTTTGACAACGTACCTTTACCTATCCTCATAATTTTGATGGTCCTTCTCAAAATAGTCTGCCCTAATGCGATGCACTTGTCCCAGCGTTTCTGCCAGTCTTCAAAGACATGCTGGAAACAATTTTTTGAGAGATCCTTCAAAATCGCCTCCGCAGACTTCACCACTGCTTCTGATGATGGATAATGCCTCCCACGAAGGTGTTTCTTCAACTTAGGGAATAGAAAATAGTCATATGTGGCTAAATCCGGACTATAGGGAGGGTGAGGGATATACTTCACGTTGATTTTTGCAAGATATTCAGTAACAACATTGGCAATATGCGACCGCGCATTATCGCGGAGCAGCATCCAGCCTGTTTCATGAAAATGGGGTCTTTTGCACCTGATATGGACTTTCAATGTTTTCAGGACATCCCTGTAGTATTGTCCAGTTACTGATGTGTGTGCAGGTAAAACATTCCATGAATATCAAAGAATGATATGACCATAACTTACCCAGTAGAAGCAACCACTTTTCCTTTTTTGGGGGTTGGTGATGAAGGAGATTTCAACACTGAGCTTTGCTGTTTGCTCTCAGGATCAAAATGATGTAGCCAAGTTTCATCAGCAGTGATTAAGTTTGAAAGAAACTCCGGATCTGCTTCTAACATTAACTTTAACTGCATGTTACCTCCATTGCAGCGGTAGGCGATACTGAATATGTCTGAACTTGCCTGGTTCTCACAGACGTGAACCAGGAGTACCAAAAATGAAACTAATACGGCGTGCTTGTTTCACATTAAGCTAACAGTATATAAGATTGAATTTTAGTGCGAAATATTATGACCGTAAAAAAATTATGATCATTCTTTATTGAACAGTCCTTGTGCTTTGCTTAGAATGTGTGTCTTTCTAGTTTAGGTTAAAATAAACTTTAGCGTAGATACTTTTTAAATACAAACTGTTCACCAGTTCAAACAGAGCTCAGCGTGGGTTACTACCATTACCTAGTGCTACACATTTGGCACATTCTTCAATGGCGAAATGCTTGGGGATTAATTAAAGTATATTAAGGATATTGTGTTCCTTTAGTTAGTCTAAGTCTGTGTTTCGTAGACACCTATTTAAATCCATCTATACCACATACTTCAAGTTTGGAGGAAGGAATTTTTTTATTATTTTAAGAGCCAGCTAAATATTTCCCCCATTGTTCATATTAATAAATGTTTCTATGCTACCAAATTGTTTCTGCCACCAAACGAGTGCATAAAATATATAAAACTGTGCGTACAATCGTCCTTTTTTTTTTTTTTTTTTTTTTTTTTTTTTTTTTTTTTTTTTTTTTTTTTTTTTTTTTTACTGCCGTTACAAGCTATTCGCTCAGGCCTTGATGTGATTCTGTCCTCATAGTTTGCAAGGAACAGAAAAAGTTTAGGACATGCCAACTATAAGGTAAAACTGACTCCAGGGAGGGATATATCGAACTAAGTGCAGTATAGATCCAACAGGGGCCCAAGAAATGTAAGAGCCGCAGCGCAGCTCAACGGTCTGCTGTGTAATAGAATGGGCCGAATTCCAGTTAGAGGTCGTTGCTAGGCAACGGTTTAGAACGTAGTTTACGTCGTACAAGATGTGCCCTAGACTTGTTCACTATATATTTTTTTGAATCTATGCTTCTTTTATTTTTGTAATATCGTAGCATGAACAGCTGGAATTTCTGTCAACAGTGGGATAATTTCTTTAAATAACTCTCAGTGGCTATATGACAAAATTTCTATTAATTTAATTTAACCCTTGCCTGGTGTCTGGGACCTTTATAGATCCCAAGGCTGCTTTATCTTTGAAGAAACTGTTTTAATGTGAACATAGGCATCTCATTTTCCAGATATTCTTTTTGTGTACTTTTTATTATAAACGGTCAAAATATTTATGATAATATGACGCTCGGTAAAACAGAATATTACAATTTTTTGTAACAGGTTCAGAAAATACCCCATGTATACAATGTGATTTTCCATGTTAATTTACAAATTTATTACAATATTTAAAACTTGGCAACAATGCACTTTCTTAACCTTCATTTGTACGTCCATTGTTGTTACAAATTCGTAGAAACCACATATACATGCAGTGTTGTAACAAATTATTATAAAATACAAACACAGTTAACAATTGTGTTTTGTGGAAATTAGACGTGAAAAAATAAAAACCCTAAGTGATAATGTTCTACAACTAATCAAAGCCAGGTGCTAATAATGCTGACAAGATGGCTAATCCTTGTTTCACATAAGCTTGCCCCGTAATCTCTTAATAGTCACGTAATGTAATCGCCTCTCATTGGCTGCTGTTGTGGTACAGGCTGTTGTGCGGTAAAAATTAGTCCGTTATTTTACATGGTGATATATCTTTATACGTTGGAAAAGAATTGTTAAATTTTTATTTTCGTAACCTTTTGAATTAAGTATATTACGCAACAGAGTTGATTAATCTGAAATGCATGTTAATTCTTAAACGAAGTAAAGAGGAGGTTCCTTTGCTCTCAAGCACATGGCACGATAACACGTGATTTAGCGGTAGTGATGACATATTTGTTTATATGACTTTTATCACTGACCTTGTTTTGAACTGGATTTGTCATATATTGCCTTTCGAAGGTGTGCTGTGCCGAGTACGAGAGCTAAATTATTTTATTGATCGTTTATTGCGCGTGTACTTATTATATGTATAATGGCAGAGTCTACCGCCAGTGTTTTACTGAAGCATCCCAAGGGAAAAGCTTTACAAACCGGCGAAAAAAGAATTCTGATGCGTGTGTTTAATGCACTCACAGAGAAGAATCCGTTTTTGTCAGTGACAGAAGTCGAACAGCTGCTCTCTTAACTTACAGATGTGAGTGTTAGATGCGTAGGAACATTGCAACGTGAAATTGAGACAACAGGAAAAATTTCCATTCCAGGAAAAAGCAGGAATAAACAAAAGCGAGTTCGTGAAAAGTGCTGTACGTCGTCATGTGCATAGATTTTTCTTTAGAAACGAACTCCCTAACATAAATAAAATTTTGTCCGCTGTAAATGAGGATGCAGATTTACCAAACTTCAGCAGTTCTAGTCTGTATAGATTGCTTATACAGTTGGGGTTTGTAAATGAAAAAAAGGGATAAGAAAAATGTGCTAAGAGACAGAGGCGACATTGCTGTGTGGCGAAGACATGTAAGGACAATCAGACTGTACCGGGATACAGATCGCAAAATATACTATCTTGACGAGACTTGGGTGAATGAAGAACACACGACAAATAAAGTACGGCGTGACACGACTTTAAGACTGAAAGACAAGCAGTTTTGCAAAGTATGCGTGCTGGTTTCAAGAATTCTGGTGGAAAACTTTGAAAGGTGATTTCAATTTCAATACATAATTGTACTTTTGCATGACTTCATATTCTTATTTGTATGATTTTATCTATCTTCCTGGCAATTATTATGACGTTCACTGGAGGTTTAAATGTGACGGGAAGGCACCGCCTTCCTAAAGCATTAGCCAATTAGGGTGAGGGGGAAGATAGTTGCACGCGGAGTGATACATGTCAGCGGGACAAGGTTATATGAAACAGAGATTAGACACTATTCAGTGAAACTTGGATCAAAAAGGTGGTCACTTGCTGTATTTCTTGATATACTTGACTTAGCATGCCTCAATACTTACGTCCATCATATGAGAGGTAAAACTGCTGGAAGAAAATTCCTCTCAGAACTCGGAAAAGAGAAAGCCAGACTTCAAATTGAGAGATGAATTCTTTTCCACCCATTACAGAACACAACGTAATCCGTTCAGCAATAACTCAAGCTGGTTTTAAGAATCTTCTAAATTGCAACCAACACGACCAGACTGCAGATGTTCCAAATTTGAAATGAAAAAGATGTGATTCCTGCCCAAGGTCAAAGGACAAAAAGGTAAAGAAACAATGTGATGATTTGATGAATGTCACAAATTTATCTGCAAAGAACTTGCAAGATAAAAGCGTTCTGCAATGAGTGTTCATAATTTCAAGTGGAGAATGAGTAGAAGTTCATTTACAACAGGATTTTTTACTAAGTGATAATGCACATCATAATAAACAAATGACACTACTGTTATATAGTGTGAGGCAAAGGAACTTTTTGTGAAACAGTTTTAAGAAACCGGACTCCGAAGGCGCTGCCACTCGTAGACGTAGTGCAGGGTTCTCACGTTAGATGGTGTTAGTAGAGACCTTCATGAAACAGCTGTGCAAATGGCGTCAGTGTAGAGCTGAACGTGCAAGTGTGGTATTGTGTTTCTCTGATTGTTGGCGGGTTACCTCTGCGAAGTCGTTATGGCAACTTTAAAAGAACAAAGAGTATGTGTGAAATTTTGTTTCCTGCTTAAAAAAAACTGCAACGGAGACACACCAATTGCTTCAGGAAGCTTTCCAGGAGGACGCTATAAGCTGCACACAGGTTTTCGAGTGCTTTGAGTGCTTTAAATGTGGGAGGTGTGTGTTGAAGACCAAGCTCGTTCTGGAGGTCCTTCAACATCGCGAAATGGCAAGAACATTGAAAACATCTGCCAAAAAATCAACGAGGATCGTTGCCAAACGATCGACCAAATTACAGCAGCGACAGGAATCAGTTGGAGCTCGTGCCAGCGGATTTTGAGGGAGGATTTGCACATGAGACGTGTTGCTGCTAAATTTGTTCCGCACCTTCTCACACAGGAGCACAAAACCATCCGCATGAATGTATATCAGGACTTGAAAGCAGAGATTGCACGTGATCCAAACTTCTAGAACAAAGTCATTACAGGGGATGAGAGTTGGTGTTACGAGTATGACCCAGAAACCAAGCAAGCATCAAGCCAGTGGAGGGTTCCCAAATCTCCCAGACCAAAAAAAAAAAAAAAAAAAAAAAAAAAAAAAAGCAAGGCAAGTGAGGTCAAATGTGAAGACGATGATCATTGTCTTTTTCGATGTTCGTGGAATTGTGCATAAGGAATTCGTATCCCCTGGCCAGACTGTTAACCAGCACTTTTACTTGGGTGTTTTAAGGCATCTACGAGAGGATGTGAGGAGGAAACGCCCGGAACTTTGGCGATCAGGTGACTGGTTTCTGCATCACGACAACGCTCCAGCACACATGACCTTATGAGTGACCCACTATTTGGCATCTCAGAGGTGGTCTGTCGTTCCCCACGCTCCGTATTCGCCGGACCTAGCCCCGCGCGACTGTTTCCTATTTCCACGATGAGGCGGTCCGGCCCGTAGCGAACTACGGCTAGCTCTCCCTTGTGCTCAACGCCTCATAATTAAGGATTGGTGGCGTGCGGGGGTTAAGGAAAGGGAGATTATAACCGGTTCGGGGTAACTTGTAGCTCCCGCATGAGAACTCTCATCTGTACTTCAGGGAGTGGGTGCGTCTTGGCTGGTTGTGGTTTGAATGATGACACCTCGAATCTGGTAGACAGAAGTTTATTGTTGTCCTTAGACTCCTTTGCTCATATCGGGCGTCAATATTGTGTTGTGGTGCGCAGAGGCAATAGCACTGCGTAGTCGAACTAGATATATTTATCGTTTTCCCTATATGTTTCTCTTTGCGCTAAATTGATTGTTAAATACTGCACTTTGTCTCGGTGCATGGCGTGGAAGTGTACTTGTTAGGCGGCGCCGAATACGCGTCCGTCTCACGTAGAACTCAGGACCGAAGTGTTCTTACTAGAAAAATCTACTTTCCGCAATCACTTTGAATTACCACCACTCTAGGTATTTTTGGAGTTTGCAAAATCACGTGAACAAATATCCATTTTTCATTGGCTGGTGCCTATCCCCACTTGAGATCAGTGTTCAGAATTTCCAGTTTCGGACCTAATATCAGAGACGCTTTCTCTAACGGTCCGCACGCAAACATTTATGCAGAAGCATGCGTTCTGAGCGACGGTCAAAATCTTATAGCCCGTTGTCAGAAGCACGCATGGGATTTTAACAATGGGTTGGTTTCCGACTGGATGGCACCAAATTTGCCTTGAGGTCAAAACAGACAATAGAGTAGGGTTGCTTTTTTTACAGGGATTTCAAAGGGAGTTTACTGACCTTCGCAGAGTGGCCTTGTCGCCGTGGCCGTCTCTGGAGAATATGCTAGCATTATGGCATTTATCTATTCTGGTATACGTCATTTATTTATATTTATTCGTTTTTTGTGTTACTGTCTTTCTGATATCAAGTTATATGTGGTCTCGGTGTTCCTAGGTGACAGGGGCTGCGTCAACAAATGAAAAAACCGCTAAAAGGGGAGCGCTATGACGATGTGGAGGAGGTAAAAACAACTTCGCAAAGGGCACTGGACAATATCAAACTTGAAGAGTACCAAACATGCTTCCAACAGTGGGAAAAAAGACTTGAAAAGTGCATCGCATGTGATGGAGAGTATTTTGAAGGTGACTGAAGTAATTTTGTAAAAAGGTTCATCGATAAAGTTTTTATGACAACAGTCCTGTTTCTTTTGGGTCCCCTCTCGTATTATACAACTTATATAGCTTAAAACATGGGAGTTTTAATATAAAAGATGAGCTTGGTCTCAAATGTTTTACAATTTATCATCACATAGTTGTTAGAATCACTTTGCGGTAAAAAAAGACCCCAGACATATAATATGTTTCTCCAGAGCTGATACCATGCGAGGGTTAAAATGTTATCTGCAAATGACTCATTTCTAAGAAAGTTAATTTAATATAAAATGTTTTTAAAGATATTATCTGATGAAGAATTATTGAATCTTAACTTACTGGATCAGCATTATTCCTCTTGGGACATACTAAAATTATAACATATTTAAATAGAGAAATTGAAAAGCAAGCCAATTAACTTGGAACACTGTACACAACCTCGGAAGCAACTATTGTGCTCGATTTCACCAACAGATGTTAAAATCGACTTTAAGAAATGTAACGTAACAATTGTCACAGCGCTAATACTAATGTTAAATTTCTCGCATTTCACCAACCTGAAAATCATTTCTCCTCATAGGCCGTACTCTATTACGAATGTCATTTAGACGGTCTTAAATATAGCAAATCAACATCAACAGCTTATTTCATGCTCGCCATCTTGACTATTTACAATTGTTAAGGACTTAACATCAGAATTTTGGCGTGTTAGTTTAACAAGAGATTTAACACGGGTGTTACGCTAACACTTGGTGAAATGCAATTTTTGTTTTAACTATTGTTAAACTCGTGTTAAGTCTTAATATATGTTGGTGAAATCGGCCATTAGTAGTGATCTGTTACAGAAGCTTTACGTTTGTCACTGAATAAAATAAAGAAAAGATGACAAAGGATAAACAAGAAACGCTTAATCATAACATATTGCTAAACATAAAGCTCTGAGTGCTTATAAGAAATAAAACAAATAATCTTGTGGTTCATAAAACTTGTAATACACTTTCTATTTCCTAAACGTTAAGTTCGACGTTCAGTCTCCACAAAGTTGTCCTCCAGACTATATATCCTGTAGATGTTATTGCGTCTGTTCAAACATCTGCACAGCAGCACTACTGGACAGCAGTTAAGCACACTTAAACAAGGACCATGTACTTTGAACATACCCGGAAGATTTCTTGATGTCAGGGAAAGTTCAGTCGTAGTGGAAAATGAAACAAGCAACCACGATTCAAAACGGGGTGTTTAATAAATTTTATTGTATTCAGTAGTACCATACAGTTTTGCTAAACATGATTATAGAATATCACACAAAGCTTGCACATGAGTGCTTGTCAACGGTGGACCCAACGTTGCTTGGTATATTTTAGGTAATTCAAGAGGAGCTCCTTGTCTTTTATCTCTTAGGTGGTGAGGAGTAGGAATGTAGGAATGTAAATAAAGATTAGCAAACTTTGTGCTTGGATGCACGACCGTAAAACCTTTCGTCTTTAGAAAGAACTTCAGAAGTCCTGGCCGCGCCATGGTTGAGTGGTTAGACCGCTTGACTCTCACCAAGGCGGCCCGAGTTCGATCCCAGGCGACTGCAAAATATGATTTGTGGTGGACAACATGGTCGCTGGGGCGGGTTTTCTCCGGGTCCTCCGGTTTCCCCTGTGTTTCAAAACGACAGCGAACATATGGAGGTAGTTGCTCAGCTTCTGTGTGACACATATGGATTTTTGTTTACCGCCAATACATAAAAAGGCTACAGAATGAGTGTGGATTAAGCAGTGACAGAAACAACGACGCGGGCCTCACGCTGTCGGAGTTCGCAGGTATAGGTCACACGTCGTGTCGCGTGCTGTAACTGTAAACATACCGGCATACTCCGCAGTAGCTTGCTACTCTTAAGAATTTCTGTGGGTTATGAAACCACAATAAATAATCCGTCTCTTAATTATTGCTTAAGAGTGTTTTACGTGTTCCAAAAATCCGTTATAGCAGTCCATGATAGCAAATAAGCTGGTGGACATATGCAACATATACCTTTTAGAGGGAAGTTAATGTTAGTGAGGTTGAGGATGGAAGCATTAAATGATAAACAGAACAGAAAACAACATCAAAGAATTGTAGATAAATCAACCCAAACTAAATGGCTTATACAATGAAACGAGCATTTTATTTCAGGTGTTTGAATATACTAAATAAAACATTTGTAACTGAAAAGGAAGCTGTTGATATTTACAGTATGTGGTTCAAAGTATTGTATAATTAAGATTACAACAAAATGCTCTGAAGTTAAACAAATAAATATTATCATTTATGTAACTGCTTTTACAATTCATATTTCTAATGAAACTAAATTAATCGGGCGTTCGTTGAACTCCCTTCAGCTCTTCCATCCATCAAAACCATATCCGTCATTTCGGCGTTCGTATAGCGCTCCATATTGCTTGGATTTGCGCAAAATCTTCTCTGTTAGGACGGAATGTGTAGTTTTATACTGAAGGGCGACATTGCAACTGTCCGAGTTAATGGTCGACTTTTGCACAAATAACTGTCCTTTACCCCATTACCTGAAAGGTAGGCTTGGGTCACTGATAAAGATCAAGGAGTAATGTGTTTGTTTTCGTGGCACTGCGTCCCAATAACTATGAGGTTCGCACACCAGTGATTCCTGAGCTGCCTAATCACAAATTCATGTAATATTTAATGCTGTATAACAGAATTTCGAAGCTGCGACACCGAAATTTGGACTAGTTAAGTTATAAACTATGCAACGGCTGTAATCGCTCGGTGTCGTTTTGAAACAACCTGTAAAAAACAATCAGGCTTACGGAGAACTTTGTGTACTAAGTTAGTAATGCGAAGATTCTAAGTGAGCTTGATATCCCAGGTAAGGCCAAGGTATCTGAAGATTCTATTGTTTGATGGGTGGATGGTGATATCCATTGGAGATTGGGTACGTCTGAGCAGTGATGCCTAGTCATGGTTATGAGAAAAACCTCAATGTCCTCCGGTTCTAACCTGCAAAGGTCGTAGCTGGCTGCCTCGCCAAAGTTGTTTGGTAAATTTCCCCTTTTTACAGTTGGCGCACATAAGGAAAACAAGGTATTCGTCTAAAGAAAGGCTCAAAGGAACAAGAATACTGGGTTGAGATCTTTACTGGAGACAGAACTTCGGTGTATTTAATGATAAACATGATGGCGAGGACCGTCCGTTTGTATGTAAATTTGACAATTATTAATTTTGGAAGACTTATCAGGACACAGCACTTTTTATACTATAGATAGACGTTATCACAGAACATGTGCATCTGAGCAGTTGCAGAAGAATAAATCTCCAAGCGCAGAGCAGCGACATCTCAGCAAAGTGAGCATTAGTAAGACGAGGTTGAGAGGGAAGAGGTAACTGTATATGAGATGGAGAAACGGTGTAGAATGCTACCTTGTGAGACACAATTAAATTGCTTCGTATTGTTATTCCGCAGTTTCGTATTTAATGAAGAAGTGCTTCTTCTGACGTAAGAATTAGCTAACCTTCATAGTGTATTCCGCAAGGTATGGTTTTATGTCTTCATACCATACTATAACAAGAACGTTCTAGGTATAATAAGCAGCTTAAGACATACCGAGTTCACTTCAAAGGTGTCCGGCGTTGACGATATCGAAAGTGATGAAACGGGTTAATAATCATAAGTTTACAGTTCCGATATTCAACCTTCTGATCTTACAGATAGATGAGTGAATATCGCAAGTTACATCGCCTTAAAAATTGAAACCTTATGACGCGAATATCAGATTGTCCTAACAGGTCAAGACGCGGCACATGGAATTAATTAGCTGGCATACACTCAAGTTTTGTGCACGTCCACACACATGGTAATGTCTGTCCACCACAAGAAGGCAATCTAGAGGAATATGTAACGTAATCACATTTGCTGTCCCCACAGTGTTTATGCTCGCCTTCCCAGTATGACAACGATGCTAGGTTCGTTTAAATTACGTAAGTTTTGTCACATAACTTACCCATGCATAATACCTATCACTACAGTTACTACTGCCCCCAGGGGCCTACTGCAGTAGGTACGGAAATTGTCGATCCCGGGGTCCCAAGCCACACTGACACCCTTGATGTCGGTTCCTCTTAGTGGTGAGGGGTCAGACAAAACACCCAACCACGTGTAGGCCTTGCGTGGAGACCCGTGTCGGTGGAAAGGTTTGTCCTGGTGGTTGAAGGATGCGCATCTGAGCTCGTTGCAGTCTTCTTCTGAATTCGGCGAGGGTGCGCATTTCCAATACACCACTTTGGTTTCTCTTCGCCTAAACGGGAGGTTAGGGACTAACTCGCTCCTAATCAATCGGCCAACTACCACCCTATTGTGCAGAGTATCCAGGATGCCTTCCACGTTTTACACGCTTCCGGCGTTAGCGTGGTGTGTGCATGGATCCCTGGTCACGTAGGATTCCAGGGGAATGAAATGGCGGATTCAGCAGCCAAGACGGCTACCATGAAGCCCAGGGTTGCGGTACTTTCTGTGACATCGGAAGATTTTAGAGCTGTATTCCGGAGAGCTGTGAAAACCTGCTGGCAGGAAGAGTGGTCCGCTCTCCGCAACAATAAACTTAGATCTGTGAAAGAACTTCCGATTCCCTGCGTTACCCCCTGTCGTTAATCTCGTCGAGAGGAGGCGAGTTCGGCTCGGTTACGCATTGGGCAACTGTTTTTTTAACGCATAATTTTCTGTTTAGAAAGGAGCCTGTTCCAGTCTGTCCGTTTTGTAACGATGCGTTATCTGTCCGACACGTGCTGCTAGAGTGTTTTTGCCTAGCAGACCTTAGGACGTCTCTGCAGCTGCCGGCCAGCTTTGTAGAAATGCTAGCGGATTACAACAAAGTAGTGGAGAAAGTTTTTAGGTTCTTTTATAGGTTAAATTTTAGAATTTAGTGAAGAGAGTTTTTTGCAGTTTGGATTTATATTTCTTTTTGTTTTCTATCGGATTTTTAAGTACATGTTTTTTTTTTTTTTTTTTTTTTTTTTTTTTTTTTTTTTTTGTAAATTTATTTACACATACCGTTTTAGAACAATTTTTATCTGGCTTTTGCCATGAATAATTTTTAAAGGGCGCTGATAACCACTGCAGTTGAGCGCCCTTATACACATATCATCATCATCATCATCATCATCATCATCATCATCATCATCATCACTGCAGTTACTGCAACAAATATTAGATTTGGCAGCATGGGTAACTCATAAGCACTCTCACACACTCATTTCCTAGTAAACAGCTCCACTAACACAACAGATAAACAGTTCAAACCCCTCTGCCCTTCATTCATCTCTTGCCTTCTTGTGGTGGGAAGACAGTAAGTGTAGCATTAGCATTCTTTTATCATGGCCAAGGAACATCGGCCATCCGTGGATAAGGGTCGTCTCTCCATGCACTGCTACTGTTTGCAGGAAACGATGTAAGGCTCTGATTATGCTGTCAAATTCTGCGGAATAGGAAAGAAAATTTGTGTTCGTAACTGTACTTTAATGCCCCTATAAGGTTACACCAACAAAGAACTTGAAAGTAAAGATTATAATATTTCAGTATTCAAACTATTAATATTAAAAGATTTTCTCATATTTTATTTCAAGATTTTTCGTTAAAATTTTTGTTATGGACTAAAATTAGGTTGATTGAGGCTTGCAAATGAATTTCTTCTTATCAGGAAATATAAGGCAATCTTAATCTATAAACTACGACACGTTCCATATACCTCTTGTAGCCTTATTTATGGCAGCAATTAATCAAAATATTTAATTTTAAGTTTACTTTTCCATAATGTTGGTAACAGACTGGAACATATTATTAAGTGTGATACTTACTCCTGAGTTCTATTTCTGCTGAACCGGCCACTCATCATAGTTATTTTCGTGCTTTCTTCGTGTTGATATACGAATGCTGGGGTGATACGCCTTCCACCATAAATTTCCTGCCCTCGTACCCATTATTTAATTTAATTTATTCGTTTCATTTGTTTCAGGATGGGCCAGAATGACGGTTGGCGTGTTGCGGCACGACGCTGGAATTTGCACTATGGAAGGATTTGTTCCTCGAGCTTAGAGAAACACCTGGCACCCAGTTCCTTCCTGAAAGCTATCTCATCTGTTGCTGTGACTCCAGGTGGCTGGCCTTGGCTAAGATAGGAGAGGGTGGTGATACCCATCAGATTTCACATTAGAACCGTTAGTGACCCCATCCTTGCTAGCGCACATCGTCGTCAAAACCTACTCACCCTTGTTGTCTTCATTCATTCCTCCCGAGAGTCACATTGGAGGCATAAATGACTATGGCCTACGTTCGGTACTGCCCTCCAGTTACTGGAAGCCCCTCCTTCTGACTAGTAACTCACACACTACATTGTGAATGAAAGCTTAAATTATGCGACGCGAAAACGCTCATCAACCTTACCGCTGGCCGAGTTTCATGGACGGCGAAGGTCAGCCGAATCAAATCTAGTTAATTAAAAACTAAATTGCAAGTGAGCTTTGCGGCATACCCGCATGTCAGATTTCAAATTGGTTGGTGTTTACTTTTGATTTGGGTTCTAATTGTAGCTATGAGATCTCTTGTCCTCAGGTGAATGGTTGTAGGAAATGGATTTGTTGTTTGTTGGCTGCTCAGTTGTCTCAATAATACACTGGTTCGTTGCAAAAAATGATTTAATTTAATTCTTACTAAGTTCGTTGATTCAGATTGATTTGTAGCGGTGACCACCTGTTACTAAACTTCCTAACAGAATTCTCTTAATTCTTTATACGGCGAATACTTTGCTATTATAAACTTCTTCTGCTGCTTCTCTCACGCTGGTTGCATTATTCTTGACTTCCCTACATCTCGGACTTAGAAATCTTTACTACCTCTTCTTCGTGCGCACTAACACGTCTTTTCCCTCGTAGTATGACTGTAGAAGTGAAGTTTCGTCTACTCTGCGATTCCGTTCGTACTTTATTCTGATCCCTACTCTAACCCTTATCACATGACCAAAATAACTCACCCTTCTACCTATTTCTCAAATCTTACATTATTATTGGTTTCTCATTTTATTTCGATTTTTCTTTATTGGTTAGCAAAACTCATCGAACTCATTGTCGTTACATCCCACCGTGAGTTGGGTCACGCCTATCCTGGGCTCTTTGTAACGGTATACATCGTTATCACCTTAGCAAAGTAAATCCTTTTAGGTCTTACGCTTGACCGCATCTAGAAAACCTTATTGTTCCTACACATTTTTGCTTATAGTTCTCAGACATTGAACCTTTCCTTAAACAAAGAGGCTAACGGTCACCTCTTCCTGTCTCCCCGACTTGTGTTCAGATTTTACAGAAATATTTTCTCTCCCTTACATGGATTCTAGCATGTTAGTTGTCTTAAATTATATTCTTGCCATCTTATTCTTAATTAAACCGCTATTTTAATCATTACTCTAATTTCATTCTAATTTCATATTAATATAACAATATTTTATATTAGTTTAGTACAGCATTTTTTATTAATTTATCTTCTTTTTTAATTCTCGTGATTTCAATTCATTCGCCGCTTCCTAATCGCTGTCTGATACTGCGGTTACATAATGCCCGTTTGACAAAAATGAAATACCCATTATTTAAATTTTGTCAAACCCCCGTCATGACATTTCCTCCTTATATCTTATAATTTCTCATTCCCTACTCGAAACATTTTTTTTGGTGGTCACCGTTTCCCTCATCTTCATCAGTGTGTTACTTTATACACATAGAATGGTCAATATGGTACATCATATACATAGAATTATAGATATGATACATTACGTACATAGACAAGTACACTGTCGTATATGTGGTTATTACCCTATATACAAATAACATTCGTGATACCTCAACTATATATATACACTTCACTGAATTATCCTTGTCTCACTTGACATCAACTTGATTTTACCTTATTACATTCCTTAAGTACTACATTAATGTTACTATATTACAGTTTCCAATATTACATTTTACATTCAATGATTTTTTTTTTTTTTTTTTATTATATTAACTTATTGGGACGTTTCTTTATCTTTCAGTCCTTCACCGTAAGAACATTCGTCCTCACATTCTTATATTTTGCGTAACGATGTCCAAATATGGTTACCTCTACCTGCACTCAGTTGTCTACCTGTAATCAGGTGTTTCGTTTACCTGACAGTAAACCTTGGCAGTTCATTGTCCTGTCTTTCCACTTCACTTTTCACTCTCGACTTTCTTTCACTTTGTCACGCCTAAGTCTGTGACCTTTACAATAACAATATAGTCTTTTGGCACATGAATACATCAGTACTTATACTATATTTACATTTCACAAATTATTTTTAAAGATCTTTCTAACATGTTCATTAGCTGTGGTTATTCTTATTACATTATCATTTTGTTCGTGCACAGGAATTTTGGAACTTGCAACTCCCACGCAGTGTTTGAATTTCAAACGAAAACGTTACCCGTACTAATTATATAACTTTTACTTGGTATTCTTTACATCTTCGTGTATATAATTTCAATCACATTTACACAGGTGATTCTTGGGTCTGCTCTGTACTGTTTACAACGTTTTTCTGACGATATGGCCTTATTAGGGAGATGTTATATCTGCCTATCGGTTTACCATTTCTTGGGTGTGATAGAGCATATGCTCTGTCACCAAATATTTTCTCAATCCGGTATGGGCCTTTCCATAGCATATATAGCTTTTTATTCTTCTTTCCTAACAAATCTGACTTGTCGAACGATTTCACTAGAACTAAGTCGCCGACCTTTGGTTCCCAATTCTTCTTATACCGCAGTTTCTTTGCGTTTCTTTTCTCTACTTTTTCCATTATTCTTTTAACAGCATTCTGGATCCGTTCTCGATCTGTCTCGGTTGTCACTTGTATACTTTCCGGAACACCCTCTATTATTGGTTCCGGTGTTAAATTCCTATGCAATTGGATAGGAGCATACCCTGTGGTTAAATTGACTGAATTATTGAATATAAACTCAATATAGTTGATGTGGTCTGGCCAGGTAGTCTGTTTCAATGAGCAAAGGACTCGGAGATGAACACCTAGGTCTTTCATTACGCGCTCGCTTGGATTAGAGCATGGATGGTACGACGTTGTATTATAGATGCGAATTCCGGCATCCTGAATGGTGTGCACGAATCGTCTTCCATGGTGTATGGACGCGTTATCTACTAATAGTGCTTTCATCTTCCCGTATTTGACTATATAGTCTTTCACTATTTTGTTCGCGCATGCTGCACTTGTTAATTTCTTGAGAGGGTATATTTTTACAAATTTCGACATCACGTCGATAAGTACAAATAAATATTTTAATCCTCCTCTTCCTGCAGGGAGTGGACCATATGCATCCGCTGCAACTAGTTCTAATGGTTCCTTCCTGGTGATGGATACAGGGGGTCGATCTATCTTATAATTTAATGATTTTGCCCTCTGGCAGATGTCACATGTAGATATAAAGGTCCTAACTTTCTTGCCTAATCTAAATATGTATAAATGGTTGCTTATGGAAATCATTGTCTTCTCAACGCCAGCATGTATAAGAGCTGTGTGGTAAGCAGAAATCACTAACTCTTCCAGCGCTGCGGGTATATATGCTTTCCAAGCAGGTTTGGAAACACCCTGTAACTTATACAATACGTTATTTAGCACTCCGTATTTCTGTGAATTTGCTTGTTCTATGGGCAATGCCTTTTCCATAATTTGTTTTAATTTCCAATCCTGGCGTTGTAATTCCGACAGTCTTCTCATCTCCTTTGTTAATTTTATACTGAAGGTTACATCCATCTTTAACACTGGTAATTCTGTACCATGACTACTGATATTTTCTGGAAGATTCCCCTGTGGCTTTATACGTGAAAGCATGTCACTAAAGATGTTAAGACTTCCCTGTATATGTTTAATCTCTGGGTTGTAAGCCATGATCTCGTGGATATATCTCGCAATTTTTGTACTGGTCAATTTGCAATTTCGTATAAATGATAGGCTGATATGATCGGTGAATATCACAATCCTTTTATTATATATATATTGTCTAAATTTACAAATGGCGTAGTAAATAGCCGTAATTTCCTGTTCTGTTATGCAAGCAATTTTTTCGGTTTTCGTTAACCCTCGGGAGGCTGTGGCTATGACCTTTAATTCTCCAGTCGGTGTCTCTTGGGCTAAAATAGTTCCTAACGCCACCATGGAGGCATCCGTGTATATGAGATAAGGTAAATCTGGATCAGGCCATGTCAATAATACGGATTCACTGAAGAGTTCTTGTAATCTTTTAAAAGCATTTTCTTCTACCATAATCCATCGCCATTTTCGATTTTTTTCCAGTAGTGCTCGCAACGGTGCGGCTTCCTTTGCATAGTTTATCAGGAACCTTGATTGGTACCCAAGTACACCCAGATAACGTTTTACTTGTTTTGGTGTCTTAGGTCGTGGTATTTTCAAAATGGCTTCCACTCTTTCTGGATCAGGAGCTATATTTTCGCCTGTTATGATATATCCTAAATATTTAACTGATTCCTGGAAAAATTTACATTTGGCCCAATTCAGTGTTAATCCAGCATTTGCTAGCCTTCCGAGCACTAAATCCAAATAGGTAAGGTGATCTTCCACTGTTCTACTGTATATCAATAAATCATCTACATACTGTGACACATATGTTTCCCTTTGCGTGTTGAGTATTTTCTGCATCGCCCGTAGGAATGCGCTTCCAGAATTAATTAGTCCAAAGCAATTTCTTGTAAACTGGTACTGATATCCTCCGTGCAAAAATGAGGTATATTGCCTTAACTCAGGTTTCAACTTAATTTGCAAAAATGAGTTGGTCACATCTAGTGAAGTAAAATACCTTTGTGCCCCAATACCGGCCAAAATTTGCTCTATTGCTGGGGTTCGAAAATTATCCGGAACAATATATTGGTTTATATGACGTCCATCTATCGTCAGTCGTACTGTTCCATTTGCTTTTCTGACTATACATAGGGGACTTATAAATTTTGATGTAGATATCTCCAGAATTCCATCTTCCAACATTTCCTGTATTTTAAGGTTCACTGCCTCCTGTAAATCCAATGGAATAGGTCTGCACTTATATTTGAATGGGGGAACATCATGTATCTCGAATTCATACTCAAAATCACTATAGGTCCCAGTGTGTTCCGAAAATACATTTCTGTGTTTACATAAAATGTTATAAAAAATCTCTTTTTTGTGGTCGTTAAGTAGGTTCGAGTTTGCTACTGTTTCTCTTATTCTATAGGTCATGTTTACATTATTTTCGACTACCTGGAAATCATCTGGTAGGGTAATTATCTCCTGTTCACATGCTTCTGTCTGCCCAAGTCCGTATGACGTCATCTCTAAAAGCCCTTCTTCTGCCGCTACGTACACTTCTTTATCATAGTTTCCCATCTCTTCTGCTTCTAATGGATTCATCTTAACTAGCTCCATTCCTCCTATTCGTATAAATTCTACAAAAAATGTTTCTCCATCTATTTCTTTTTCTTCATCTGTCAATCTTATCTCATTTTCTGCTTCCCTTGAGCTAAACGGAACTTTAACTATGACGTCTTTAATTTTGATTTCCAAGGCTTCCATTTGATAATTCAACTTAGCTTGAAGCGCATACAACACGTCATTACCCATAATAATGTCTACAGATAGCCTATTAATAACAAAACATACAAATTCTATTGTATCCTCCCCAATGATGACTTTCAAAAGCATTTGTGTATTAATCTTTTGTTTGGCGCGACCTACCGCCAGAGTACAATATGCACTTTTCACGGGCAATGTTTGCAATTTCATTCCATTGTTTTTTAAGTGATAAAAGAATGCTTGACTTATAGCTGAAACTGAGGATCCTGAATCTATGGTAATGTGCCATTTTTCTTTGTTTATTATTGCAGCAATACGTGGAGCATCTCTCACTTCTTGCAATTCTGTTAAATGATTGTTTATTTGAGTACCGTTTACTATTTCTGTTTCTGTTTTATTCTGTACCACCCTACTCAGAGCTGTGTCCCTGTTCAAATTAAGAACTAGCGTGTTCATCCGGGTCCGATGCGGGACGTCTTCTATCGCACCCTGGAGTCGTTTCCCGTCTGCTGTGTCGTGTCTGGCCTTTCATCTACCTCGGGCGCCGCGTCCCTCGGTGTGGGTGGAGGAGAACGCACCCATTCTCTTGAGAGAAGTTGATTCCTCTGTCTTACTTCAGGTCTGTCTGTATTGTTCTCTCTACCAGCGTCACGTGGTTGATACTGTCTATTAGCTTTTGGTAGTCGGAACGTCGGTCTTGCATTCCCTCTTCGAAGAAATGGGGGGTGACCCCTATTTCCATTCCTAGTTACATATACATATCTTATAGGGAAATTATATGAATTTGAATTTGGTGGTCCCTGTCTCCCTCTATTGTTGTTAGGGAATTCCCTCGGGACGTGGGCATCGTATCTTTGACGAGTAGCCATATGGTTCGTGTTAAAATTTCGGGGATTGTGTGCCCTTTCCCCGTCATGATTATTATTATTCCACGGTCTGTGTGGATTTCTCACTGGCATTCGATTCTCATGTCTATTTTGTGAGTTTTGCGTCCCAACGCTTTGTAAAGCCGTTAACAATGTAATTGCCTCTCTCAATGTCTGAGGTCTTGCTACCACCATGTGATTTCTAATGTTCTCAGGAAGGTGGGGAGTGAGAAGAGAAATCAGTTCGGCTTCCTGTAATGGAGGTTGTAGATATTTACTCATTTGCGAATATCTCAGGAAATAATCAGTAATAGACTCTCCATTATTACCTTGGTATCGGCCATTTGTTATTTGATTCCTTACTTGGTATTGGACATTGGCGTTCCAATACTTTTCTAGGAAAGCTGTTTTGAACAACTCGTAGCTGCATCCTTCTCCCACAGTTACTCGTAGCCAATTAAGTTCGGCAGATTCTAACGCCCTTTGAACTATTATCATTTTATATTGCTCGGGTACACCTCTGATGACAAAATACTTTTCTAAGTCGGCCAAAAATTGTACTGCGTTGTCATTGCGACAATTAAATTTCGGGAGGGGCAATTCGCTTAGAAAATTCATGTGCACTGGTGGGTACATATTTACGTTTTGCATATTTACTTCGCTATTATTGCTGTTTTGAGGAGAGACAGAAGGGGCGCTAACCTGTTCGTTCTGCCTCTCTCCATTGTGTGTATGTATAGAACAATTGGAACTCTCAGGTACCGGCCCTTGCTGTCCCAGCTGTAAGCCAGTTACCGTATCTCTGATTTGAGATATCTCGCTTACTGTTTCCCTCAACATTTGTGTATTCTCTGATTGAATATTTGTTACACGTGCTACCTTTTCTTTTAACTTCTCCATGTCAGCTGCTATACTATTGTTTACAGTGTCAAACCGGTCATTTATCTCTTGTACAAAAGTTACCTGTGTCGTGGTCAGTTCATCTAATCTTATTCTTTCCTTATTAATTTCCTCCCCTATTCTATTTTCTACTCCTGCAACGAGAGATTTGGTAGCTTCTAGGTCACTTCTTATAGTACCTACTTCTCGCTGCAGGGCCTCTTTTACAGACTGGATTTCCCCTGTTATTCCTTGAATTCTGACAGTGATTCTAGTTTCTGTTTCTTTCCCTTGGCTTGTAATTTGACTTACTAATTTAGCTTCTAGTGTTTGGTTCTGTTCTACTAATTTAGCCTCTAGTGATTGGTTCTGTTCTACTAATTTAGCCTCGAGTGATTTGTCCATAGCTTCTAGTGTTTGGTTCTGTTCTACTAATTTAGCTTCTAGTGATTGACTCTGAATAGTCATTTGCGCCATGAGTTTCTGGAACATCTCTTGTAGATTTTCCATAACCCCAGGATTGTCACTTCTCCTATTTACATTTAAGCTACTTACACCATTTACACCCTCATCTACTGATCCTATAACACTGCTTTCCATTATCTCTTCATTAACAACTTCCAACTCTTTCTCTGTCTCCATAATTATTTGTTCCCCAGAATTTTCCATTTTAAATTTATTCTGTACGATCTTCTTATTTCTCAAAAGCATTGAATTTCCCCTTTAAATTTTCTAATTTCCCTTCCAAAATACTTATTACTAAGACATTACATAGATATTGATTTCACTGAATGATATTACATTTACAAGAAATATAAATTGAGTATGTGTAACTCACAGTTCTGTTGTACGGCTGTGGTGTTTATGTGATGTCTTTACCAATTTTTGTCGTGCTGCTCGTCGTCTAGTAGGCTCAGTTGATGTCGAAAGAACTTGAACTTCTCTCTTGGTTGGGGGAAAATTCTATGTAGTTGTTTTTGCCGTCTTCTTCGTAGTCTCTGCTGTCCTCATCGTAGTTGTCGTCGTCGGTCTTCTCACTTCTCCTCGTAGTCGTCCTTCGTCGTCGTTCTTCTCACTTCTCCTCGTAGTCGTCCTTCGTCGTCGTTCTTCTCACTTCTCCTTGTAGTCGTCCTTCGTCGTTACATTTCACCTATTTCCTACAATTCGAAGCCCCAACGTGTCGGCGCCATTATGCGGCATACCCGCATGTCAGATTTCAAATTGGTTGGTGTTTACTTTTGATTTGGGTTCTAATTGTAGCTATGAGATCTCTTGTCCTCAGGTGAATGGTTGTAGGAAATGGATTTGTTGTTTGTTGGCTGCTCAGTTGTCTCAATAATACACTGGTTCGTTGCAAAAAATGATTTAATTTAATTCTTACTAAGTTCGTTGATTCAGATTGATTTGTAGCGGTGACCACCTGTTACTAAACTTCCTAACAGAATTCTCTTAATTCTTTATACGGCGAATACTTTGCTATTATAAACTTCTTCTGCTGCTTCTCTCACGCTGGTTGCATTATTCTTGACTTCCCTACATCTCGGACTTAGAAATCTTTACTACCTCTTCTTCGTGCGCACTAACACGTCTTTTCCCTCGTAGTATGACTGTAGAAGTGAAGTTTCGTCTACTCTGCGATTCCGTTCGTACTTTATTCTGATCCCTACTCTAACCCTTATCACATGACCAAAATAACTCACCCTTCTACCTATTTCTCAAATCTTACATTATTATTGGTTTCTCATTTTATTTCGATTTTTCTTTATTGGTTAGCAAAACTCATCGAACTCATTGTCGTTACATCCCACCGTGAGTTGGGTCACGCCTATCCTGGGCTCTTTGTAACGGTATACATCGTTATCACCTTAGCAAAGTAAATCCTTTTAGGTCTTACGCTTGACCGCATCTAGAAAACCTTATTGTTCCTACACATTTTTGCTTATAGTTCTCAGACATTGAACCTTTCCTTAAACAAAGAGGCTAACGGTCACCTCTTCCTGTCTCCCCGACTTGTGTTCAGATTTTACAGAAATATTTTCTCTCCCTTACATGGATTCTAGCATGTTAGTTGTCTTAAATTATATTCTTGCCATCTTATTCTTAATTAAACCGCTATTTTAATCATTACTCTAATTTCATTCTAATTTCATATTAATATAACAATATTTTATATTAGTTTAGTACAGCATTTTTTATTAATTTATCTTCTTTTTTAATTCTCGTGATTTCAATTCATTCGCCGCTTCCTAATCGCTGTCTGATACTGCGGTTACAGCTTGTTCCACCGAAACCTGGAAACCGCTATCAGAAGCGTGTGAAGAAGTAGACTACAGCATAACTCCCAAATATCTAAGCGTTGCAACTTTGTGTACAAGAACAGAGATCTTCGTACTGGTTGTCCACCACAAGAAGGCAAGAGAGGAATGAAGGGGAGAGGAGCTTGAAATGTTTTTCTGCTCTGTCAGTGGACTTGTTTATTAGGAAATGAGTGTATGAGAGTGCATATGAGTCATCCATACTGCCAGATCTAATGCTCGTTGCAGTAACTGCAGTGATAGGTATTATGCATATGTGAGTTGTGTGACAACACTGTAAACCTAGCATCCATATCATATCCGGAAGGTGAGCACACACACAGCAAAAGTGAATACGTTACACATTCCATGACTAGCCTTTTTGTGCTGGGCAGACAGTAGTCTAGAACATTGTTGCATGGAATGAAAACGTGTCATCCGAAATGATGCTTACAGCTCTCTAAAATCACTGATCGGAAAGCGATAAACCACCATCTTCCATGACATGTCGCCTTAAATTCTAAAGAAACGTTCCCGCGTTTTTTAAGAGTTTCGCAAGTTTTAGCAAATATTCTCTTTACAATCATTTCATCACAGCCGTTGCTAGCGACTGACATACGAGTATTATGCAACCATCCGTAAACTCCTCTGAAAATCCCACGTGTAGATCAATAGAAAGGGGAGAAGGATAACATGTTGCAAGTCATTTCCAATAAAGCGCACAATATAAGATAAAGGTCGAGGACTAAAACATTTAGATGTAATTTCTTTAAAATTATTTACGATTATATTAGATATGAAACGAGGCTAAAAAAAACAGTTCAAAATGAGATAGTTATTAGACTGATAAAAGAAAAGTGCACAGAATATTGGTAATGATTTTAATAACGACAATATTATTGTGAATTCTAAAGCAATTCCATTTTAATGTTAAATGATGTGAACATTAATTCAAAAGAGAAATTGTAAAATATTATTAAATATGGCAGCGAACATTATTCAAAAGAATTGTGACGTGGACCAATGAAAAAACAAACAAAAATGTAACTGCCATAGCAACGGCAAGATCAATGACTTAGAACTTGAAGGCGTTCTTCTGCAAATAGACGCCGCAGTGTGCGGACGCAAAACATGTTTGTGTAAAACGCTTCCACCAAGGACGGACACTAAATATTGCTTCTGCAACTAGCTGGCGTAGAAGTCAGACGTGTATATGATTCTGTCCGTAATTTTGCAGAAATACATATTGAAGTAAATATTGCAAAAGTAATACATATAATTGTTAGGCTGCCCGGGTTCAACCGCAAAGTGGGATTTGTGGTGGACAACATGGCGCTGTGCTGGGTTTCCTCCGGGTGCTCCGGTTTCCCCCACCATCATTCCAACAATTGCTGCAAGATTCATCTCTTCGTCAGCCCAGACGTTGGGCCGACCCCTCAACCCTGTTATCCCAGGTCAAAAACCGAGCGACTCCTAGCAACAGCATTGGTGTGGAAGGAAGAAAAAAATGTATATACCTAATTGTTCTTTAAAAAAATAAGTAGCGATGTTAGCACGAGTGTTAGGTTCAGTGTTTCGACGAATAATTTTCACTTGTTTAAATACATCAAGATTATATTTCGAAAAGAAAATAATATAAATTATTCATACCTCTCACGAATCCATCATCACTTTTCGTCCACTACCACAACCTTAGGTAAGAGTCCATCAGCTTCGAGGAGAGCAGCTGGAGAATTTCCAGTAATCCAGCAACTAGGGACTTCGATAACGTCATCTCTTCACCGCTGCATATAAAACCTTTCGTTTCATATGGCTTCCCAACGAGGTGCTTCGAGATAACCCATGAACATCGCCTCATCGCTGCATGTGGAACTTCTGTTTCAGAGCCATTTTGAATATGTTAGTTTATTCAAATAAATCCGTAGGAATAGCATATATCGATATCCGTATACCGCATCAGCTGCATATTACAATGTTATCTACAATTTGCAGCGTCACATTCAGAAGGAGTGTTGATATTGTCGCGATCATTGTTGCGGCCGGGTGCACAAAGGGACAGATAGTGCAGCGCGGAGATAAAAGCTTGCCGAAACAGATATAGAGGCAGATAGCTGACTGGAAGTTTTGATTTCTTGTTTGTTACAGAATGTTCCAGAGATGTCTGAAAATATCAATGGACGTATAAAGGGAGCCGCGATCGTCAGTTAGAGAGAGACTCGTAATGAGAAAGTTGTAATTGGACTCGTGTGCGTACAGCTGTGTTTTGAAAGTGAACTGCTTTGTTTGTGGACGGTGACCTTGGAAGATTGTATTTGTGTATGTTACGTAATTCTGCTAATATAAGAGGCGTACAAAGTGTATTTCTACGGAAATAAAGAACGTTTTGGATTTTTAATTTTGCAAACCCATAAAGTCACAATATTTATGAAAACACACCAGAAATGACCTTGGTATCATGTGACAAATACCCAAATTGTTTCTATATCCTGACATGTGCAGTGTTTGATTGATATTTATGGAGGCACATCCTTGAGAAATGATTTTGGTATTTTGTAACAAATATCCAGATTGGCCTTATACGGTGACATGAGCTAGTACTTTTGAGAACTTAACTGAGGAAATAAGGCAGTGTATTTTTTAAGTAAATATGTTAATCATGCACATTTCCTGCTTACGTTTGCGTGCAAAAAATGCTTCAGCGTTCTTGCAATTTACTTCTCGTCTCCACATCAAATGAATTCACAGATGAAATTGCATATAATGCAATATATTGGACGTTTCCAGATAAATTCTAACTGAGAAATATTCCAAACGTCTGCGAGTCTTGGTAGGTAAAAGTATAGGCGTCTGATATCATTCGGTAGGTATCTTGAAAGTTACATTGGGATGTCTTTAGTGAGAACGTTAAAGCCACGTATTTTGTGATCAGGAAGTGAAAACACATGCCTGTGGCCACGGTACAAAACTACATTCTTGAGAAGAAACCTTAAACATTATTTGCCGGTAAGCTCAGATATTATAGCAGGATTCATTTCTCTAAACGTGAGATCCGTGCAAAGATGGTTGGAGCTCACCGTTGAGGTAATCCTCAACGCTAATAAAAAAATGTTCAGAACATTACTAATCAGAAAATGTAAATGAGGTTTACATTATAGGATGGATTGCTAAATATTCGTTATACTTTAAAAATATACGAGGGCTGTTCAATTAAGAATGATCATAATTTTTTACGGTCATAATTTGTTGCACTAAAATTCAATCTTATTATATTCTGTGAGCCTAATGTGAAACAAACACGCCGTAGTAGTTTCATTCTTGGTACTCCTGGTTGCCACCTGTGAGAACCAGGTAAATTCAGACATGTTCAGTATCGCCTACCGCTGCAATGGAGGTAACATGCAGTTAAAGTTGATGTTAGAGGAAGATCCGGAGTTTCTTTCAAACGTAAACACCTCTGATAAAATTTGGCTACATCATTTTGATCCTGAGAGCAAACAGCAAAGCTCAGTGTGGAAATATCCTTCATCACCAACCCCCAAAAAGCAAGAGTGGTTGCTTCTGCTGGGAAAGTTATGGTCATCTCATTATTTGATATTCATGGAATGCTTTATCAGCATGTTGTACCTGCACACACATCAGTAACTGCACAATACTACAGGGGTGTCCTGAAAACATTGAAAGTCCATATCAAGCGCAAAAGACCACATTTCCATGAAGCAGGCTGGATGCTGCACCACGATAATGCGCGGCTGGATATTGCCAATGTTGTTGCTGACTATCTTGCAAAAATCAACGTAAAGTGCATCCCTCACCCTCCCTATAGTCCGGATTTAGCCCCATGTGACTTTTTTCTATTCCCTAACTCGAAGAAACGCCTTCGTGGGAGGCATTATCCTCATCAGAAACATTGGTGAAGGCTGCGGATGCGATTTTGAAGATTCTCTTAAAAATGGTTTCCAACATGTCTTTGAAGACTGTCAGAAACGCTGGGACAAGTGCATCGCATTCAGGGGAGACTATTTTGAGAAGGACAATCAAAATTATGAGGATGAATAAAAGTAGGTTGTCAAAAAATAATTGTGATCATTCTTTATTGAACAGCCTCGTATATTTAACACTCTATTTTGAGAAACTTAATTGCTGAAAAACTTGTAGTTAAATTACATTCCAGCATTACAAGTTCCTTTTTAGATATAAGTGCAGCATTAATAGAATAGAAAGAGAGCTTAAATATTTTGCTGTATCTTAGTAAAGGTAAAAACAAAAGAGTTTGTCTCAGAGCGAAGTAGATTGAAAGGAAGTGTTCATCAGGGATGTCCTTATCTTTCACAACGTCTACTTTAAAAAAATTAAATGAGAATGGTAGCATAAAAAGTAAGAACAAAATGTAACTTTGGAACCCAATTATTTGATGCTTCTTTCCTGTTTCTTGGCTATCTTGCACATTTTCTATGGCATCTAAAGTCCCTCTTAATGCAACATTTCTCATGATATCAGCTTATGACATCAACTTCCCGTCTGCTCACGTCGATCACCGGCAGGTGACCGGAGGCTGAATTGCACTCTAAATGATTCCAAGAACTATGGGAATGCCTACGTTTTTTTTTTATTTTTTTTATTTATCCAGATTTATGAACCCTATTTTACACAGTGGTATATTAGGGTTAGAGTTGATACATAAAAATACACAATTTTTTTAACAAAAATATTTTAAATACTAGAAGGAACAAAATATTTTATAATCTGATGCATATTAATTTAAACTATTTCAGATGTTTAAACACTGAGTTTATAAACATCATGAAAGTGGTATATTAGGGTTAGAGTTGATACATAAAAAAAATACACAATTTTAACAAAAATATTTTAAATACTAGAAGGAAGAAAATATGTTATAATCTGATGCATATTAATTTATACTATTTCAGACGTTTAAACACTGAGTTTATAAACATCATGAAGTACTTATACTGTTGTGGCTTCATTAGCAAAGATGTGAACGGAGCAGAAAATTCAGTTCCTAGAGAGTCTAGCTTGAATATTAATTCTTATCTTTCTCTCCAGAAAATGGGACAACAGAGAAGGAGATGAACCACAGTTTGAAATTCTTCACCACACATGAAAAAAAAAAAAAAAAAAAAAAAAAAAAAACTATGTTTGCTTGAAAAATGCCTACGAAGCTTTCGGCATTGAATTCGCCTTATTTAGCTCAAAGTATGCCATATTTGAAGGAGAAGAGGAAGACCCAGTAAAACATGGGTAGATGATGTAGAAGATGACTTGAGAAATTTGGGGGTTAAAGGCTGGAGAAGAAAAGCAGAGGACCGAGTAGAATGGAAGAGGGTGGTTAGGGAGGCCAAGGGCCTACATGGCCTGTAGTGCCAACTATCATCATCATCATCATCATGCCATATTGGGAGAATCGGTATTTCATGGTTGATTATTTCTGCAGCCGCGTCCCCAGTTTAGATTGTAACATGATGGTGCAGTCGCCTAAGTTACACTACTTAATGTAACACGATAAAACCAATTATAGTGTACCACAGGAAAGAAAGTCTCCGCGGGATGAGATGCACAGGGGTTGGAAAAGGTTCCTACATCTTCCCTCGGTAGCTTATGACACCCCCATTCAAAAACATTCTGACGACTTCTACTTTTGTGAATGAATCTTGTCTGTTTTAGTTTACAGAGTGAATAGAGCGCATGGTTCTAACAGTTCTACTCCTTGTGTAGCATGCGTTCTCTGTCACATACATTGGCTGTCCTTGTCCCACTGTGTAAGGGGGTGCATTCCTTTCAGGGACTTACTTTGCGTTGGTGCACAGTAAGATATTCTCGCGAATTCTCTACAAGATATTGGAAAAAGTGAACAAATTGAAATAAAATTGGTGTTCTGTTAGTAGCATTTTCTTCGTCATGAATTCGCCCAGAGGACAGCAATGGCAAATGGACTTTGGAATAGAAAAATAAGCAAGTTTTGCGGATTCCTGAAGTACAGCAATGCAGTAAAGAAATTAGGATAATCGCAGGAACTTCAAGAATATGGAGAGAAGGGAGCATATGAAATGTTAGATCTTAGTAAATAATAAAAGCTAGTTTAGAACTGGAGTGAACAAACAACAATTCTGAAATAAGAAGAAGAGAAACTGTCCGATTATTTGGATGAGAACTTTTTTTGCTAAGAAAGGCATTGGAAGCAATGTATCATAAAAATACCATGAACAGATAAAGAATGGCATTTGATAGATTGTATTCAAAGAAGAGTGAATTATAAAAGAGCAAAATGTGGAGAAGGCTTGTTTTTCTGACCTTGGATAGAAAACTATGACGTTTGACAGTTAAAACAGTCATATCAAAGGCACCAGAGCATTCAGTGATGCTTGAACGAATGAAATCGCTGTCGTTCGATCATTAAGTTTAATGATGACCACCATATCGACGCTTTGCTGTGCTAATGGTTACGATGATGATTATGACAGCGATCTTTAGGCAGAATTTCTCATTTCGCAAGAAGTCTCGTCTAATACTTCCATCAATGTTGCTACTCTAGTGAATGACTTCATCATAATAACAACAGTTAATGAATCAACGCTCCCGCGCCCACCTAAGTGGAGGCAGAACTTAAGGAGTGACAAAATTAACTGTAAGCCAATGTATTGTAACAAAAAGGTTTGAACCATAAAACGGTAGTTTATTATACAGGTTTGAGAACATGGGATTCGTATACATAAAGAGTTACAAATAATAATAATAATAATAATAATAATAATAATAATAATAATAATAATAATAATAATAATAATAATAATAATAATAATAATAATAATAATAATAATAATAATAGTAGTAATAATAATAATAATAATAATAATAATAATAATAATAATAATAATAATAATAATAATAATAATAATAATAATAATAATAATAATAATAATAATAATAATAATAATAATAATAATAATAATAATAATAATAATAATAATAATAATAATAATAATAATAATAATAATAATAATAATAATAATAATAATAATAATAATAATAATAATAATAATAATAATAATAATAATAATATTATTATTATTATTATTATTATTAAAGGGACTGTTTTTTTAAAGAATGGAAAATATACATGCACTTATGACCTAAAATAGGGTAAATATGACCTAAAAAGACAAGCATATGATATTTATAACTTAATCATATTATATTTATAATTTACAATTAAACTTTAATTAATAAATTATGAATAATTGTTCAAGCATAATCATTTTAATCGTTTCTGTTGAAAAAAATTCTACTTCTTAAATCACTAGGCTTATCATATTTCAGAGTACGAACACTGGCTACGTATCTTCCATCCATGTACGTCACTTCAATGCTGCTCAGCAAAGCTAAAAGGCTTGTTAGCCAGGCAGGCTGAGGTAGTAAGATTAATAAGCAAAATTGATACAACTACCAGTCATCGAAAAGTCGCTCAGCACCTCCAATGTAACCAAGATTCCCCTAGAGTCGGGAATTGCGGTGGCAGCACTGGAACACAAGCACATAGGTACATCAGACTGACCAGCACAATGACAGCCGGCGAGCACGTGCTGGAAACAGTAACAACTGGTTCGGAATGGAATGCGGAAAACTATGGATACCAACCTTTTCTCGAGTGGTAGGCTAGTACCCAGTGCGGAGGGAGTTGTTGATAACCCGTCAGAATAAGAAATATGTATGCATTGTAGATAATAATATTGTAAATAGCAAATTTTATCAATAAATTGAAATTCAAATTTATGTACGTCACTTGTTTCATCAATGGAAATACTTGTTAGTATTAGATACTACCTATATTTTTCAACACATCTTCATAGCAAGCAGAGAGATAGCTCTTCCTCTGAGTTGATTCATTAGGTATTGGATTAGTTATGCATTTCTCAACAGCGGGGGAAAAAAATTAACCTATAGCTGACACTTTAATTTTGTAAGGGAATATTTGAAGTTGCATCTTTTGCAAAGGTACATAGAAAATTCTGAATGGGTAACCGCAGAAGCTGCCACAAACATTAGCCGCTGTGTACTTTCGATGGAGGAATCTTTGTTAAACACGTCTGATGCTTAGCGGCCTTTAACTGCAATGGTCATATTGGCGGCCGTTCCCTTTGGAACATCTCGAAGGTGTTAACTCGTATTCATTGGGTTTTAATCACTGAATCACGCACACATTCGCACTCTCATTCATACTTCCAGACTCTGGTGAAGATGAGGAATTATCTTGGTCGGAGAAAATTCTCCACCCCCACCGTTGGGAATCAAACCCGGGACCCCTAGCACGGCAGGCAGGTGCTCTACCGACTGACCTACGGGACCAGCCTTCAATATGTTGTTGTTCGTTTAACCGTTTTTTTTTGTTTGTTTTTTTTTTTTGTTTTTTTTTTCCCGATACTTTCACTTCACAACATTTACAATACAAAATAATCTTCTCCCAAAACTCTCGAACAAAATTTCTTAATTTTACACTTTCAGGTCCCATACTTTTAGGCATGGTGACCTTAAACTTTCACAAAGCTGGTGGAGGTGGGGATGACAAAGTGGAGGGAACAGAGCATTAAACCTGTTACCAAACAATCAGGGAAGGTTGACTACTTTGTCCTGCACGAATGTTTGTACGAATGTTTGTACGAACGTTTGCTACATACTAAAGGAACCTCCGAAAGACTAGTGGGCAGTGCTGCGGACGACTTTTATTCAGACAAAATGTTGATTTATTTTATTTCTAATCCGCTGCTGACAACATTATAATAATCCCCAAGATATGACCAAAATATAACTTTATCATTGCAAGTTGACTCCTCAGTCGTCAGCCTCGTCAATGAAGATTTGAGAATGTTGATGTCCGCGGCTGCTCTTGGAGTTATCCTAAAGCTCATGAATATAGATCTCTTGATTCAGGGTGTTTTTCAATTTGGGTACTTGGAAAGAAACACAGTTTTATTCCCTTATGATGATCGGTTATATTTCAATCACTTTTGAAATGCTTATTGATTATACGAACTCTGAATGGTTGGCTTCGCGCTGGCGTGGTTGTTTCTCGTGTATCATCAGCTTGGCACTCATATACCAACTCTTTGATGAACGCGGTTTCTGCCCGTGTACTAACATAAGTCTTTACAGCTTGGCACACAGACGCCAACTACTTTAATGAACGCGATTACTGTCCGTATGCCATTACACGACCTTTTAGTTCGGCCCACAGCGGCCAGCTACTTTTAATGAACGCGATTTTTGTCCGTGTGCTATTACGCAACTCTTCAACTTGGCCCACAGCGGCCAACTAATTTTTGGATAGATATTTGTTCCCCGGATAGTTCATGCGACTCTTCGCTTTCCCCTTCAGCTCATTATTTTAATTAGTTGGTTGATAGAACGCATATGGCGTCTCTTTTACGGCAACAACCTCTCTCCCATCTTTCAAGACCTCCCACGATTTCTCCTGTCAAACTAGGCTTGAAAATAAACACCGGTTGCCAACCTTAAAATTTATGGCTGCGTCCGTCCTACTAGGGGAGAGAACCCACCGTTTCATAGTCCAACACCAAATTGACAGTACACACATTTTTCTGTTTTTCACATGTATTATATTCCTTTAACATTTAAATAATCAACTCGAGGAAGAGAGTATCGTTTCATCATGTAAATAAGCATAAATATGACCGAAGATCTGAAAAATGAGAAATATGACTTTTAAGATCCAATAAATGGCATGTCATAGAAATCCTCCTAATGATTTTTACTTTACTTAAGAGCATGTCCCTCATGTAAATACAGCTATTTTCAGATTACCTGCTCCATATCAATTCAAGTGCGGCTCTGGTCGAATTGATTAGGTTACTCGGAAGATTTGCTAACCTAAATTTGCAAAATTACTATCGCAAAAACGGATTTTATACTGGAATAGTGGTTCTGAATGTCGATGGGGCTTCCCTCTGTATATGAATCCAAAAGTTCCTTAAAATTACCTTTATTTAAAGAGTCCTCGCTTTCATTATGTCCAGGAAATGTCATTACTTGTCTACTTCCCTAATGGGATATTGCATGAAAAGCCTGTTAAGCTTAACGTTCTCCTTGTATTTTACAATATATAGACGTGAGCTTTCCCGAAGAACGTCTGCAATTTTGTTAGTGTTTTTTCCCCAGCTCCTTCAATCCGACACAATTATATTCCTCACACCAACGAATGACCTGGTGTATTTTGAAGATGCTCCACTGCAAATTTTTTTCTAAACATAGTACTGGTGTTGGCCTACCGATATTTACCACATCGCGTTTGTCATCATTTTTCCATAAAGAAAAGGGTATTTGGAAAATGGAAGACACCAAATCGTGTGTTGGATTTATTATAAATCCCTTAAATATGAAAAATTAAACACTTCCCATATCAAAAAATAATCACTGATCACATAAAAAATAACGTTTTCATTCAGGATGCAAACTGATAATAAACAGTAGCATATGACACGCGGGGCACGCTTCAAGCGCGCTACAACTTCTATCACCAAATCTCTTTTCAAATAAACGAAAAAGTAAGAAGTCCTGTATTGTGTTGGCAACACGAGCTGGTGTGGAATATACGGCTTCCATGAATCGAATTCGTAGCCATGGTAACCAGCAATGCATTCTGCCCCTCCAACCTCTCCTCACCCGCCGCATGTGTTACGGTCACTTTGGCCTTTTAATAACGAACTAATCTCAGCTTCATATAACCTTGCCCGCTGATATGTATCCCTCCGCGTGCAATTACCTTCCCCCTCACCCTAATAGGCTAATGCTTTCGCGCCATAGGCCATAGGCGGTGCATTTCCGTCACATTTATACCTGCATAAACGTCATAACAATTGCCAGGAATATATATATATATATATATATATATATATATATATATATATATATAATCATACAAATAAGAATATGAAGGCATGCAAAAATATAAGTTTATAATGAAACTGAGCAAGTTGAAACTGAATGAATGAGCAATGAAACTGAAACAATTTTATAATGAAAGGCCTTCGGCCTTTTCCACTGGGATTTTTTAAAACCATCAGACATACCTTGCAAAAATACTTGTCTTTCAGTCTTAAAATTCCTGTCACACCATACTTGTCGTGTGTCCTTCATTCACCCAAGTCTCGGAAAGGTAGTATATTTTGTATTTTATATTTTGTCTAACTGTCCTTAAATAACGTCTGCGCCACACAGCATTATCGCCCCTGGAGTTGTAAGTTTTCCTGTTGTCTCAATTTCATGTCGCGATGTTCCTACGCATCTAACACATTTGCAAGCTCAGAGCACAGCTGTTCGACTTCTCTCACTGACACAGACGGATTATTCTCTGTGAGTGCATTAAACACATGCACCACAATTCTTTTTCGCCGCTTTGTAAAGGTTTTCCATTGCGACGCCCCAGCGAAAAACTGGCGGTAGACTCTGCCATTATACATACAATAAATGCACGTGCAATAAGCGATCAATAAAATAATTTAGCTCTTGCACTCGGCACAAGACACCTTCAAATGGCGATATACGCCTAATCCAGTTCAAAACAAGTTCAGTGACAAAAGTCATATAAACAAATATGTGATCACTACCGCTAAAGCATGTGCTATCGTGTCATGTGCTTGAGAGCAAAGGAACCTCCTCTTTATTTCGTTTAAGAATTAACATGCATTTCAGATAAATCAACTCTATTGCGTAATATATTTAACTAAAACAGTTACGAAAATATAAATTTGACAATTTTCTTCCAACATATCACGATATATCATCATGTTAAATAACGAACTGATTTTTACCGCACAACTGTCTATACCACAACAGCAGCCAATGAGAGGTGATTAGGTCACGTAACCGTTAAGAGATACGGGGCAAGCTTATGTGAAACAAGGATTAGTCGACGCATGGGCGCCAAGAGACCGGCTCCATTACAAAATATATTTTGGAGAAGTTTTATAAACGAAAATTAAACCTAGAACATAAAATATAACCATGTAAGTTATTCAAAAAGAGTAGGTGACTCGGTGATTCAAACGCATCAAGGGAGAACCTCTGCAACAATTGAACCATCAGCGAACGTGTTATGTATTATACGATTTGCATTCACCATTTCCCACAGTGCATCTTTTAACAAACAACTGTTGCTCATTTATATACAGCTAATTACTTTTGCTATATCTGATTGGTTCAGGCATTGTTGTTCTTTCACTCATTTCTCATAATCGAATTTCAAATTATTCTCCCCACTTCCTTGTAGTGTAAAAATTTTCACACTAAATAATATCATACTCAACAATTTCAGCAATCTGTCTTTCTTTATTCAAGGGTGCACAGATATATCATTTGCCTTTGCTATTTTTTATGTTCTCATGTGAGGCATTCTGAGTTATGCACCTGAGCTACTAATCAGTCGTGAATTCGCAACTTTATCTTCTGTTCTTAATCATTTATCTTCATTCCTAAACGTTGTCATAATCACCCCACTAGTACTTTTCTTAGCATATTTTATTCTTCTATAGCAGTACTCTATATCTATTTCTTCTTTCTCCTCCTGCAATCCCTCCCTTATTGCTTAAATATTTTTCAGCAAGTTTTTCAAGCACCTAGAGGTTAATTAGGGCAGGCGATAACTGAAATAATGAAAATCCGTAGATTGGTTAGTACCTTAATGCCATCAGCGTGCAGGTGAAGATACAGAACTGCCATTTCCTGGTACCAAAGCCTCTGTGGACATACGGCGAAGCAACCTACCACGTTGCTTCATGAAGCCTCGGCTCTTCCTTACGTGGAGGATGAAATTCGGGGCCCTGCATAAAAATTCTACGACAGACATAGACATAGAAGCGCCCTTTTTAGATCATTGAAAGATTATGACCCCACTAGACGACGTTCCCGGCAGTTCCGGGTACCCCGCATGGCTTGCGGGCACCCGAGATAACCCAGGAGCTAATCCTAACAGCAGCTAAAGCTGAGGTCCACACAAATCTTCTGAGCTGTTTGGCATCTAAAATTTCAACCTAAAACAAAATTAAAATTAGAACACCAGAGTGCAAGGTTTTGCATCCATTCCTACGCCCGCCCGCCTCGGTAGCGAAGGTGGTAGAGTGTCTGCCTCGCGTTCAAGAGGTCCCGAGTTCGAATCTCGGTGAGGGTGAGTTACCTGGATAAGGTTTTTCCGGTGGTTTCCCTTATCCTGAAATACGAATGTCGGGTAACTCTAAGCTCCATGGACCCCAGACCCATTTGAGCATAATTTCACCTATTTCATTCATCGTCCGATATGACTTAAGTTTGGAGAATGTAAATTAAAAAACTTCCTACGCCCGCCTCAGTAGCGTAGATGGTAGCGTGTCTACCTCACGTTCAAGAGGTCTCGAGTTCAAATCTCGGTCAGGGTGAGTTACCCGGATAAGGTTTTTCCAGGCTTTTCCCTTATCCTGAAAGACGAATGTCGGGTAACTCTAAACTATATGGACCCTGGGCTCATTTGAGCTTCATTTCACCCATTCCATCCATCATCTGATATGACTTAACGTTGGAGGACGTAAATTAAAAAAAAAATCCATTCCTACAACATGAGGTACGAGGGCTGTTCAATAAAGAATGATAACAACTTTTTTGTGAATGATCCGGAGCTTCTTTCAAACGTAATCACTGCTGATGAAACTTGGCTAAATTATTTTGATCCTGAGAGCAAACAGCAAAGCTCAGTGTGCAATTCTCCTTCATCACCAACCCCCAGAAAAACAAAAGGGGTCTTCTGCTGGGAAAGTTGTGATCATCTCATTCTTTGATATTCATGGAATGGTTTATCAGCATGTTGTACCTGCACACGCATCAGGAACTGGAGAATACTACAGGGATGTCCTGAAAACACTGCAAGTCCATATCAGGCGCAAAAGAGCACATTTCCGTGAAGCAGGTTGGATGCTGCACCACGATAATGCGCGGCCGCGTATTGCCAAGTTATTGCTGAATATCTTGCAAAAATCAACGTGAAATGCATCGCTCACCCTCCCTTTAGTCCGGATTTCGCCCTATGTGACTTTTTTCTATTCCCTAACTTGAAGAAACGCCTACATGGGAGGCATTACCCATCATCAGAAGCAGTGGTGAAGGCTGCGAAGGCGATTTTGAAGGATATCTCAAAAAATGGTTTTCAGCATGTCTTTGAAGACTGGCAGAAACGCTGGGACAAATGCATCGCATTCAGGGGAGACTATTTTGAGAAGGACCATCAAAATGATGAGGATGAGTATAGGTACGTTGTCAAAAAAAAAAAAAAAAGAGTTGTGATCATTCTTTATTGAACAGTCCTCGTATATGCATGTACCCACGCTGCTACGCATTTGATTACTCACCCACTCATCTTACTATTAAATTGTACCTTTCAAATCCTTGATTAATAAACTTAAGTAAATAAGTGATAAGTAAATATAGATAAGACATTTAAAAATGTCGTTTTTGGCCATTTTGCACACATAACTACAGCATCATCTTGCTCAGTTTCATCACTTATACCACTGATTGCTTAAGAAAGAGCAACAAAAATGAAGATAGAGGGACGTAGAATAAATTAATCAACATTTATATTGAATAAAACCTCACAGAATTTTCTTTTGAGCAGAATTTACAGATCATTTGTAACTCTATTGAAAATTAAATTTTACATTTAATGAATCCTTATATTTCAATTGTTATGGTTCGTCAGGAAAAGAGGCACTATCAATGCTTTTGAAAATACAAATATAATGGACACATAGCAAAACAGGATAAGAAAATAGGAAGGAAAGGATTATCAAACTATGGAATTACGCAAAGATAACTGCAAATTTAGCTTATTTTAATATTCCTTGCATTTCAGGTGCGTTAAAATGGCTTTCGGAAAGATAAACCTTCAGTATGAGGTTTCTTTTACACACAAACACATATTATAAAACTATTATATATAGTATATATGTTTATAGTATTTTGTTCTAGCCAAATATAAAATAGATAACAATATTGCTTAGTAGCATAATATTGTGACTTTGTGAATTAAAAGTCCGAGTTGCATAAATTCAAAAAGTTCTTTATTTGCGTAGAAATACACTCTGTTCAATCCTTACGTAACGCATTACGCCACATACACAATCTACCAAGGTCGATGATCACCACAACAGCTCTCTGATTACATCTGTTTACATCAGTCTCGTTACAGCAACACTCTACAACTGCTAACTCTCCTGTTTACGACATACTGTGTTTACTGCTCCTCTGGCGTGTCACAATCTCTTATATATACCTCACCTGATAATTTCTAGACTGTTCTAAAACAAATCAGAAACCGAATAATCTCTATCAATCAAGAAGTCACTAGAAATTTCCATTTACCTCACTTATCTGTGTCGGTAAGTCTTTTATCTCCGCTATCTTTATTTTTGTGTACACCAGCCGCGCTATCGTAGATAACGGGTACGCGACAATATTATATGTGTAATTTCAGCTGGAATTTACTGCACAGATAGAAATGAATAGTTACTTGAGTCTGTGACTTTTCGAAGCTGGTAAACAGCTTGGTTATATGTAACTCTTCTTCTTCTTCTTCTTCTTCTTATTCATCATCATCATCATCATCATTATTATTATTATTATTATTATTATTATTATTATTATTATTATTATTATTATTATTATTATTATTATTATTATTATTATTATTATTATTATTATTATTATTATTATTATTATTATTATTATTATTATTATTATTATTATTATTATTATTATTATTATTATTATTATTATTATTATTATTATTATTATTACTATTACTATTACTATTACTATCATTATCATTATCATTATCATTATCATTATCATTATCATTATCATTATCATTATCATTATCATTATCATTATTATTATTATTATTATTATTATTATTATTATTATTATTATTATTATTATTATTATTATTATTATTATTATTATTATTATTATTATTATTATTATAGCTTTCAATAATTTTTTTAATTCCATTAATTTTTGTTTCCGCAAAGTGCATCAGTAGAAAGGCGTTAGGTCTATTAAAGTTAAAATGAGAAACGTTATAAATAATAATGTCTGTTAGCTCATATTTTATAGAAATTTAGCAGCGACCTTAGAAGTGGTAGCCGGAATAATAGTGACAGAAGATAGAATGAATATTTTTCGATCTGTTTCTTTTCAAACTGAAGCTTGTTAAGTATAATGCCAAATTACTGTCTACTTAAGAGGTATTAGAATACCCTATGTTGGTCCTAAACAAGTGCTGGAATTAGCACTCAGCGGCCATTGCATGAGTAAAAATATGTGTCAAGAAAAAGCCTGGACAAAAAATAAGCCAGGAAACTGGTCCTACAATGGAACTGCTGTATATAAATCATGTGCACGAAAAGTCTGCTGCGGAGTAGAACCGCAACGCCAGAAACTGAAGCTTGGAAAGTGCCTCAAGCGACCACTTGTAAGTAGCTGCTGGACATCCCTCGTCAGCTCTGAGCCGGGTGTGGGGCTCCTTACGTATGCCATGTGCAGATCGCTGCCCGTCAGAGCTAAACAATCCTTCCCGTACAATGATGTATTTTAGGTCTATATGTTCTTACGTATCCTGGACTCCTCATCGGGTACTTCCAGCTATATACCACACTCAATTTTTAGCACAAAGGCCTCACATAAGGAAGAGGTGATCCCATCAAACTCTCAAGCGCGTACTGGTGTGAACATGGTGATAGTTCCCTTGTTAGGTTCATGCAACACTCTTTTTCATCTCCTGAAATCAGAAAGAAGAGACACAATGAAAGCAGTTGCATTAACTTTTGAATATCGCCATTACGCACATACGTAAAATAGCACTCTACAAAGCTGAACCCTCTGTAGAATATGCAAGGAAATGTTGCATATCCTGTATGGTTTTGCATTCTATAACCAGGGGAGCTTAAGCAGGGGCTGTACAGTAATTGTACATTTTGGGCTGACATGCAGGAGGTAGATAAAACTCCAACAAAAAAGCGAAAGCCCCGTAATCCTTCTTTCTACTGTTGATGGGGTAACGAAACAAGAGAAATTTTTGGGCAACCTTCAAACGGATTATGCCAATCATTGTTATCAAACACCTGTTTCGTGTTGATAATTGCCCCACCGTTTCCTCTCCCATAGCTCACATTTTCTGTCTGAGCTCCGGACTGATTATTCCGGTCTGTCGACACTCCAAGCTTGGCAACTGTTTACTTTGTCTCGTCTGCAGCAAAGATAACCAAACATCTTTAAAACGTATTTTTAAATTAGAAGGAACTTACTTTGTTCACGAATGTAAATATAGAAGTAGAGATGCATAAGGAAATGAGTAATGCCAAAATAATGATTACAGATGACATTGTATTCAATGCGGAGGAAAATTTCAATACAAGATGTAACTTAGCATCATCAGATGATTATAAAGACATTGAAGAAGACTTAAAGGACCTTCAAGGTTAATAAGCGGACAAATCTGCTCAGCCTTACAAGCAGTAAGTGAGAAAATATTAAAAGTCGGTATATGCGTGTAGGTTCCTTATACAGTAATATCCTAAAACATTCGAACTATCCGCCCCTGTAGCGTAGATGGTAGCGTGTCTGCCTCACGTTCAACAGGTCCCGAGTTTGAATCTCAGTCAGGGTGAGTTACCTGGATAAGGTTTTTTCCAGGGTTTTCCCTTATCCTTAAAGACGAATGCCGGGTAGTTGTAAGCTCCATTGTCCTCAGACTCATTTGAACACCATTTCACCAATTTCATTCATCGTCCGATATGACTTAACGTTAGAGGACGTAAAATTCAAGAGAGAGAGAGAGAGAGAGAGAGAGAGAGAGAGAGAGAGAGAGAGAGAGAGAGAGAGAGAGAGAGAGAGAGAGAGAGAGAGAGAGAGAGAGAGAGAGAGAGAGAGAGAGAGAGAGAGAGAGAGAGAGAGAGAGAGAGAGAGAGAGAGAGAGAGAGAATCGAACCGGCTTCACGGTGTTTTGCCTGTCCGCGCCCTCGGCGCTCGTTGCCCTCTCCCGCTGTCATAGAAAGGCTGCCGCTGTCCTTACATGTTTGGCACCTTTTTAGCAAACTGTCCATTACTAGCCGCAAGTGTGAAATGGTGGCAATTTCCTGGCGGATATTTTATTTTAATCCCTCCAGGGTGTGTGTGTTTGTCTTGTACAATAAGTGCTTTAAGCTACCCTAAGGATAGAAATCGCAGGGCGTTAGGTCGGGGGCCGAGGGGGATACAAATTGCTACTAATAATTCTGTCCTGAAACACATTTTCAAATATTCTCATCGAAAGATATGATGTATGAGTTGTTGCAGAGAAGTGCCAGTATTTACTATATATTTATATATTGCCACGCACCAATTTGTGTTGTTAGTAATCTCTTGGTATGCACAATAATTTACTTCCCACACGGAGCTGCACGTCGACTCTGAACACAAATTCGATATTCACTAGTGAACTGCTCCACCACCAGTTCACAATGCCCTCCGACTCCTCCGCACGAAACTTGGAGTCATTCTTCTCTTGAAGTGCTTCACTGCACAGTTCCACTGTCCACTGACTTCCCACCACGAAGCCACTGACTCGTGATCTGCTTCCTGCACCGTTCCATGGCCTACCGACTCCTAACCATGGAGTTTGGAACGTACTCTGCACTGTTCTATCGACTCACACAACTCGACTGACCGACTGATTTGTGAACTGTCTACTGTTCTGACTCCTCGCCACGAAGTCGTTCTCATTGCCTGAGACTCAAAGTTTCTTCCTTACCAGGTCTCGTATCGGCTTTTCTATAGTCCTGCCGGGCACAATGGGTTGTTACAGTATTCAAATGTTCTCGAATTACATTCTAGAAGGTATAAGGTATATGCAATAATAATACGACTCGACTCTGGCTTCCTGACGTCTTCGTGAGGTTAGCTAGTAGTTGTCAGGAAAGTCGGGCCTTCTCCCACCATTACAGCTAAAGACAACAGAGCCGGAGCGATTGCCCCACCTATACTCGACTCCTACACGGCAGATCCACGATGGTGCCAACTTGACACTATAGAAAGCGATATATGTATTGTCACAAGCTATGGTTGTGGTGACTAGGGAGAACAGCTAAGTTAGAGTTTAGGATGGTAGAACAATAACAAACTCTTGGCTTAACACTAACAGTATAGGTATAATTAAGAATTCGTATCTAGTCCCAATGTGTAATGTTTGGTTTACAAATGGAGGGACTTTGTAAGCTAAATAGTGAAAATATTTTCATGATGAATATTAATTAGTAGATCTTACCTTGGGAGATGTGTCGAGAATGAGTAAGCGAGTGGTCGAGTCCAGGACGCCATGCCGGAGGTGTCGACCGGAATCACGGGCCAAAGAGAGAAGATAGCCCCGGAGTGGACCCTCGCGTCCAGTTATATAGTTTTAGACATTTCCGGAAGCGCTTTGCAACATGGCGACTGCAATACTAAACATATCCTGCCATCGCCCAAATTTCGAATTGAAGCGGCCAATCAGCAGAGCGCATTTGTATTATTCCAGAACATCCCGTATGACGTGAGTAGGAGCAAAGCTCCATGCTGCTCTGTGCAACTCTGCACGTACACCAGGGGAAGCTGATGTCATAGTAATTTCCACGGGATTTGCCACAGGGAATAGGAAATCGCAGTCTTTCTATTATTTACGCAATTTTAACAAAGCTTCTGTTCTTTAAGAAACTGTAAGGTTAACTTTCTACTAAATCTCTAGAGTCCTGAATAAAATATTCTCAAATTAATATAAATTTCAGCACTCGCCAATAACGCATATGACAGTATGCCTCTTTGGCATTTAAAAAAAAAAAGAGAAGCCAAATCTCCAAGCGTATATTTTGTCCATGTCCTGGTTTACAACGGTGTCACGGAAAGTGTCTCTTTAGCTTCGTCCTTCTGAATCCTCTCAGTAATAGTAATAATAATAATAATAATAATAATAATAATAATAATAATAATAATAATAATAATAATAATAATAATAATAATAATAATAATAATAATAATAATAATAATAATAATGATAATAATAATGATAATAATAATGATAATAATGATAATGATAATGATAATAATGATAATAATGATGATAATAATGATAATAATAATGATAATAATAATGATAATAATAATGATAATAATAATAATAATAATAATAATAATAATAATAATAATAATAATAATAATAATAATAATAATAATAATAATAATAATAATAATAATAATAATAATAATAATAATAATAATAATAATAATAATAATAATAATAATAATAATAATAATAATAATAATAATAATAATAATAATAATAATAATAATAATAATAATAATAATAATAATAATAATAATAATAATAATAATAATAATAATAATAATAATAATAATAATAATAATAATAATAATAATAATAATAATAATAATAATAATAATAATAATTAATAATGAATAATAATAAATAATGATCACATATTGTTTATTGTTTCATATGTTTCGTACATATCCACATAAGGAAACCCTGCTTTTTGGCACACTGTAATCGACTTATAATTGAGTCTCAGTTGCTAAACGTGCACAGATGGCCGAGCGGTTGTAGCTTAAACTATAAAGCTTCGAATCCCAAACTTAATTTTAATTTTTTTTTTTTTTTTTTTTTTTTTTGTAGAAATACGAAATATGTATTACGCACGTTGTAATATAACTTCCAATTGCTAAGGTGTACTTGATTTTATGGCATTTATACTCACACATAAAAACTGAAACACTCTATTCTGTTTTAAAACTGAAATGATATTTTGTATTAACTGAAATGATGTATATAAATACATATTCCTGTATGTAAAATCAAATAAAAATGGAAATTAACTTAGTATCGGGTTCTATTACTGTCCTCATTCTGCGGGGCATGGACGAGATCAAATGCCTAGTGAAATATTCATGAGAGAATACTTTGCATTATATGCCAGCAACGTTCATAATAAATGAATGAGCCCCAATGTTTACACAACCAATATTAAGGTCATTTTCTAGTAACATTGCATTTATTTTGAATAGGATACGAATAGATTATTCCCGTTTTTATAAACGAGTAGGTTTAAAATATTATTATTTATCTTCTGCAAGAAAAGCCTAAGGCACTACTATTAAAGTAATAATAATGAGAAGAAACATACACATCAATCCGAACAAATTTTGGCCTGCTTTTACAGCTTAGCTACCATGCCGCAGGGCAACTCCCTATCTATCGCATAACTTTGAAATGAAGACATTACTGCCGCGTGTAGGCCAAAGTATGAAAAGATAGAGTGAGACTGAAAACTTCAATTTCATAGCCGGGATTCGAATCATATTGAACTGTTCAGTCGGACTCTCCTTTCCAAAACGTATACTCTGAATGTAGCATCAGTGAATGCTTCCGATGTTTACCGAAACAAACTTTGTTTCTGACAGCCGCTTTTTTTTTATTGTCGAAGGATGTACGAGGGCTGTTCAATAAAGAATGATCATAATTTTTTTACGGTCATCATTTTTCGCACTAAAATTCAATCTTATCTTATTATATTCTATTAGCTTAATGTGAAACACACACGTCGTAGTAGTTTCATTATTGGTACTCCTATTTCCCGTGAGAACCAGGTAAGTTCAAACATATTCAGTATCGCCTACCGCTGCAATGGAGGTAACAGGCGAGGAACAATATGCGGCTTTGAAATTCTGCTTTCATCTCAACAAATCTTCAGTTGAGGCCTATACAATGTTACAGGGAGCCTATGGAGGGTCTATTCTTCCCTACAGCACAGCTCGAAGGTGGTTTAAAATGTTTAAAGAGGGGAGAAAATCAATTTCAAAGGAAGGTGGACCCACTGCTCCAGTTACTGCTTTTACGGAAGAAAACATCAACATTGTGAGAGAGGATCGACGAATTTCCTTAAGATCACTTTCTGAAATACTGAACATTTCATTCGATGCCACCCACACGTTGGTGACAGAAACATTACACATGAGACGTGTTTGTGCGCGATGGGTTCCAAGACTGCTGATTCCCGAACAAAAAACAATTGCATGCACATCTGCATGCAGTTAAAGTTGATGTTAGAGGAACATCCGGAGTTTCTTTCAAACGTAATCACTGCTGATGAAACTTGGCTACTTGATTTTGATCCTGAGAGCAAACAGCAAAGCTGAGTGTGGAAATCTCCTTCATCATCAACCCCCCAAAAAGCAAAAGTGGTTGCTTCTGCTGGGAAAGTTATGGTCATCTCATTCTTTGATATTCACGGAATGGTTTATTCACACATTAGTAACTGGACAATATTACAGGGATGTCCTGAGAACATTGAAAGTCCATATCGGGCGCAAAAGACCCCATTTCCGTGAAGCAGGCTGGATCTTGCACCACGATAATGTGCGGTCGCATATTACCAATGTTGTTGCTGAATATCTTGCAAAAATCAACGTGAAGTACATCCCTCACCCTCCCTATAGTCCAGATTTAGCCCCATTGACTTTTTTCTATTCCCTAACTTGAATAAACGCCTTTGTAGGAGCCATTATCCATCATCAGAAGCAGCGGTGAAGGCTGCGGAGGCGATTTTGAAGGATCTCTCAAAAATGGTTTCCAGCATGTCTTAGAAGACTGGCAGAAACGCTGGGACAAGTGCATCACATTCAGGGGAGACTATTTTGAGAAGGACAGTCAAAATCATGACGTTGTCAAAAAAAGTTGTGATCATTCCTTATTGAACAGCCCTCGTATTTATGTGTTATCCTAAATAATAATCTGAATAGGGAATTGAAACCTACAGGACCTTTAGGATAATATTCAAACGTCATACAGATTCTCGTCCGTGAACAGCAGTAATTGCCTTATAGTCTTTAAGGACACAGCATTTGATATTGTGTTTACGATTCTGAAATGTGTGTAGTGTTTAACGCCCGCTTTTACTACATACGGCACCGCAGGCGATGACACTGATGATACATGAGATGAAGATGGAGCACCAGTGGAATAAGATGGCGGGGGAACCGGAGATCCCGGAGAAAACCCGCCCCAGCGCCGTGTTGTCCAACACAAATCTCACTTTGCGGTCGCCTGGGATCGAACCCGGACCGCCTTGGTGAGAGCCAAGCGGTCTAATCACTGATTCACGGCGCGGCCTACGATTCTGAATTTGCAACATTGTTGTTTCATAAGTAATTCTTACGTAATGTTATAACTTTAAATTCTTTCATTGTTGAGGTGCCCTAGAATTAGTGGGAAGGCATATATTTTGTTGTCGGTCATCAGCAATTTCTATAACAATGAGTTGTACAACAATAAGCGGCTGCTTTGTCAAAAGCCGACAGTTGCTCCTATATCCGGTCGTTAATATTTTCCTTGGAACAGACAGTTAGCGCTCAGTGGGTTTACAGTTAATCTGGGGCAGTTTACAAGCGCTCAAAGGTGAATCAGTTTTCTAACCATCTCTCTGTTGAGTATATTAGTGCTGGTTTCGAAAGCCGAGAACCACAATTGCTGTGTTTTGAAACAATTTTGAATACTGAAATGATGTACAGACAACGTACTTTGTTTCATTTTGGTGTAAGAAGAACTTGTAATGAAGGTATGTACAGCATATGTAACAGTGAAGTTTCTACCATAAACGTTCCTGTACGTAACGATCGCGTTTAAGATGTTCTCAGCCTGTAAGAAGCTTCCAAGACGGTACATAGAAGTAAGAGCAAAACATTACCAAAGTTTAAATTGCGTGCCTCAAGCTAACGGTCTGTCTGTGTGGCTTAGTTGACATCGTGGTCACGGGTTCTAAAGCCGGTGAAACCGACGGTTTAAAATGGCTTAAAAGGACAGCTAATAAATGTAAAAGAACTCCGTGGAACGAAATACTGGCACACCGGCGGTACTGGTATCCTGGCAACCGTCTTAAACAAATCTTTATTTTATTCCAGGCAAATCACATAACCAGAAATACGGTTCAAGGGTTTCATACCGCTTCTAAAAATTCTACTTTCATTCATCATATTTTTAAATCCTGTTTAACACTGAATACGTTTTTATTAGCGGAAAAGTATACTAGTATTAATTTTACTATTGCATACACTCTGATCTATACTTCCAAACTCTATGTAGGATAAATAATAATTTTAGCGGAAGAACAATTCCTTTTCTGAACAAGAAATTGAAAAAGGGACCTCTGGATTTAAAAAAAAAAAAAAAAAAAAAAAAAAAAAAAAAAAAAAAAAAAAAAAAAAAACAGAACGAGTTCTCGTCCACAGAGGCAGTATTGTATACTTGAAGGAATGTCTTTTTAAATTCCTACCAAAATAATCTTCTGCAGAGGACGACAAAATCGGAAATAGAATATCCATTAAACTTGATTTCTTTCACTGGGATTTCTTCTTGGCGCTAGACGTAAGGGAACCCAAACTGTATTTTCCGAACTTTTATAACAATGCAGTTGTTGAAATCATAATTGGAACTTATTTTTTTAATCTACGTCCTCCAACTTTAAGTCATATCGAACGGTGAATGAATTGGATGAAATGATGCTCAAATGAGTCCAGAGTCCATGGAGCTTAGTTACCCGACATTCGTATTGAAGGATAAGCGAAAACCCCGTAAAAACCTTATCCAGGTAACTCACCCTGACCGAGATTTGAACTCGGGACCTCTTGAACGCGAGGCAGACATGCTACCATCTATGCTACCGAGCCGGGCTAATTGGAACATAGGTATTCATATATTATGTAATTTTTTTTTTAATTTACGTCCGCCCTCAACGTTAAGATATATCGGACGGTGAATGAATTGGGTGAAATGGTGCACAAATGCGTCCAGGGTCCATGGAACTCAGAGTTACCTGACATTCGTCTAAAGGATAAGCGAAAACCCCGGAAAAAAACCTTATCCAGGTAACTCACCCTGGCCGAGATTCGAACGTGAGGCAGACATGCTACCATCTACGCTACCGAGGCGGGCTAATTGGAACATAGGTATTCACATATTATGTATATATTTTAAATTCTATAATTATAGTTTATAATTATCTGTTGCCACTGGCTCGTCCATTTAGCTGTGAATATCAACTTTGTCAAGAGACAATTCGTTATTGTCTTGTCTCATCGCCTGAGTCTTACAAATGTATAATAATAGGCTCCGAAATCTCACCATGTGCTATTTGTTTCCAAAAGTCTTCTTATAGCTCATCGACATATCTTACTCAGTTTGCTCAGTCTTGTTGTGTTTCCCTGTCAATTTCTTCGTGAATAAGTTGTTCAGCGTCAGTCAATTTAAAAGCATTATTTCTGTTTGCAATTCCCCATTTTTTTGAGCCCACACTAAATCAGTTGCATTGTATTGGAGCGGTAAGGGAGAAGGCGGATTACCTCGTGTCTCATTTCAGTTATAAGTTGAATCAACTGATACACTTTTTCATGGCTTTTAAACGAAACTACCGAATAATACTGATTTAAACTCTCTACGAATAAATAAGCATGTTTCCAACTAAAGTGTGTGTTTGGAGGCTCACGTTCTGCAGTTGCAGCATTCTACAGCTTAACAGAAAGTGAACTGTTTTCTCTCTCTCTCGAATTTAACTTTGGCTTGTTCAAAAGTAATTCTTTTAGCACATCAAGTCAGTAGTTAACATTTCAGTTCTGAGTAATTAAAAATATAGGTACACAGATACGCACAAGTCGCGGTTCATTGTTATAATATATTGGTATTTTCTTTATTTGTATTGTGAAAACCATTTGACCTAAAAATATGGGGCTTTACGGTTAATTTAGAATTATTGCTTCCTACATGTGATACTCGAGTATCAATTTTTTGCAAAATTTGAACTTCTGTCTGAACTTAAATAGGATTAGAGATGGATTCACTTGACCCTGGCCACACCCTACTTACTGGACAAGACCGCAGGACTCCGATTGGTTACTGGTCGGAGAGCATACAAGGACTAACATCATCCTATTTGAAAGTCACAGTAATAAAACATTAACAATGACCATAATAACTTACTTTTTATGCTGCCATATAGGAAAGCATTCCCTTTCGTGGATCGATTACATAATGTGAAAACATTCTCCAAATGCTTACCAACAGGATCATTTTAAATGTTAGCATCGCCATTTATTCATATGTTGAATCAAACTGTCAAATGCAATTTTCTCAGCCTATAATTTGTCATTGCATATATCTCGAAAAGTAGAGATTGTTCCTATTCTGTGCGGCGAGAAATATGTTCCTCCAGAATTCTGTAAAAACAATAAACATCCCGATTTTATAATTGTTTGGGAATTAAAAATTTGAACATTTTTTAAACAACAAAATCTCTGTTTTGAGATACTTAGATATAAGTTATATTTAGCACAACTGAGAGAAGAAAACAATGCAGCGTTTTGAAGTATTTAAGTTAAAAAAAGTTTAAATAATTTATCAGACTATGAAGTAAAATGTTCTGAGAAAGAAACCACAATGCTTTATAATATATTTTGAAGGATAAAAATGGTGGCTTATTTTCAACATTTAATTTGTATTAGAGAATTATATTTCACGAGATATCTGTTGGAAACTATTGAATGTTTTATTGACTTTATTTTTAATAGAGGACATCACATTAACGATTCTTTGTCATTTAACCGCTTAGTATTCTTGAGAAAGTCATTATGTGCTAAAGGAATTAAGAGGGAAGTTGGTATTTATAAAAATAAACAAACTGACGTAAGCTGGATGTCTACTGACTACCTATATCAGTTAAGAGGTAGTGTGGAATTCAACCCAAGCATATATCAACACCAGCTCCAATACTTAGACCATAATACGAGAATCTATTGTAGGAAAAATGGCGGTGTTCGTGGCTCAGCATGTTATGTTAGGTTATATCGTTATATCCACCAAGTATTTGTTTACTTTGTGTGTTTGCAGAATTAATCTAATTTACACTAAAGTGGCAATTGGTGACTAAAAAGTTAGTTTATATTGAGTTTTAACGTAACATTAAGCTATAAAGTTTATGTGAAATACTGTCGAAATGGGTCATTCTTGTGTTCCTGGCTGCAAATCTAATTATGGCAGTGTAGCTCATGTGACAATATTTAAATTTCCTAAAGAAAAATCTTTATGGGATAAGTGGATTAGGAACACACATCGTAAAGATTTTGAAGTAAATGACAAAACTGTAGTTTGCATTCATTATTTTGAACAGAGCTTTGTGGTTAAGGAAGACATTTTTCCAGCAAATGGTGAACCAATTCGCGTCCCTCGAAAAGTACCAAAATTAACTGATGATGCCTACTCCATGATTTTTAAGAATCAACCAGAAAAGACGAAATCCTGAAGAACATATGCAAGACATTTTGCTGAGAATGAAGAGTATTTTAATAATTGGTGTGCACAAGATGTTATTGACAGTTTTGAGTCCTTAAAAACCGAAATGGTAAGGAAAGATATTAACCCATTTATTGTCATTACTAAATATTTTTAGTTATGTTCTTTTCAATAAATTTCAAGATCCCAGCTTTACTGATGTTCCTTCACTTAATGTGAGTTTCTAAGTATTTCATAACCCAGAAGTGAGTGTGTTTTGCAATATTATGAGCCTACCAGTGAAAAATTTTAGATGGATCCTGCAGTGTGAGGAAACTGATAGCCTCAAATGTGACAATTAGAGTAAACTGGACAATCTGGTGAGTTCCCTTAAATATTATAGTATAAGCAATATGTCCTTACCAGAAAAGGTTACTATGTAGACAACATGTAAGAAACTTTATTACTTGTTACACATGATAGCAAAGTTTGCTTTTGAACAGCTGGAGCTGTGCTAGTCTGGTTAAATGTTCTCCAGATGTTTTGATATGGGTTACAGACATATCATATGCATATACAGGAGCATAAGAAACAATAAGAAAAACTAATGTAGTGACATTACCACATCCTGTGTATCTAAGGCAATTTTTAACGAAGATAGGTCAGGCACCCATGGCTTAGGACACTCACAAAAGTAAATAATATAGATTGGCCTTTACTTGTCAAAGAAGTGTGTGAAAGTGCTGGCAAACATATGCATGAACAATTAGGTACACAAAATGTTAAATGAAAAAAATGTGTCTAAACATTTATCCAAGAAATGCAGTATACAGAAACCTGAAGAACAGACACTGATGAACTTGGTGACAAGGTGAAGAGACGGAAGGATATCAAACTTAGTAGCCAGTGAATATTTCAAGTTTTCCTTCCTTCCTTCCTTCCTTCCTTCCTTCCTTCCTTCCTTCCTTCCTTCCTTCCTTCCTTCCTTCCTTCCTTCCTTCCTTCCTTCCTTCCTTCCTTCCTTCCTTCCTTCCTTCCTTCCTTCCTTCCTTCCTTCCTTCCTTCCTTCCTTCCTTCCTT
>CM060952.1:154635618-154906085 GCA_030765055.1 Mantis religiosa | reverse complement strand
TTTGGATATCGATCGAGATATCGATTCGATATTCCTGAAAGCGTTTTGTCATAAGGCTCTGAGTGAGTTATTGACTGAGTGAGTGAGTAGCTGAGTGAGTGAGTGATTGTGAGTGAGAAAATGAGTGAGTGAGTAAGTGAACGAGTGAATGAGCGAGCGAATCTGTGTGTGAGTGCAACACAAATATTTTTATGAAAAACCATCCTTTAGAACTAAGCCTTTACTTCTAAAGGTTGCTCGTTACTATTTTATTTTCTCCAAAGCGCATCGCATTATTTTGTTAAAATAGCAGGTTTATTGTATTGAATGATAAGTATAATTTATAGCTGAAATTTTCTGTGAATATGCTGTGAATTGTACTTTATTGTATGGAACTTTTATTGTTTTATGTAACAAACAAGTCTTTCAAAATATAAGAAAGTGTATTACAGGAAAAATCTGATTTGTGTACTTTTCGTACCTTTTATACTTATTCTTGTGCAAACTTCTCCTGAAAACGTTTATTCTTCCATTTATTTCATGTTAATCGAGATAAACGTTTAGTGAAAATCCTTTTATTCCTCATTTTCTTATATTTCGAAGAGAGTAGAAGAATACAGTAGACTTAAGCAGTAGTCAAACGGTTTAAGAGCTGTTTACTATGTGATGCCTTTGACATTGCATTCTCTTTGGATGCTCATATAACACAAAAGGAATGTCAACTTCCTATTTGAGAAAATTATAAGTATATATTTCAAAATTCAAACCAATAACACAGAGTTCGAATCTCGGTCAGGGCGAGTTACCTGGATAAGGTTTTTCCCGGGGTTTTCCCTTATCCTGAAAGACCAATGTCGGGTAACTCTAAGCTCTATGGACCCTGGGCTCATTTGAGCATCATTTCATTCATCGTCTGATATGACTTAACGTTGGAGGACGTAAATTACAACAACAAAAACAATAACAAGGAATACCTCAGAATGATTATTTCTCCAAAAAGATTACACAAATGATATGCTTTAAACTATGTAAACCTTGCTGTAGTGAGATATGGTATATGTCATATGGTTGATCAATTATTATGCAAAAACAATCCAGAATGAAAAGCATTTTAGAGGCTAATTCGAGAAAATTTGGGATATATATTTTATTTATCATAAAAATGTCTTAAATTTACGACATTTTAATCAAAATCTTCAGTCATTTTTGAGAATGTAAAGATGTTCGAAAATATTTGTATATATTGGGTAGATGGCATGGGTATTTCTTGAACATTTCCTGTCACAAAGTTGGGGGATACCATCCTCAGACAGACAGGGGACCATATATATCCGAGGGACCTAATGTAGCCATCTTCACCTTAGTAGAAGAAGAATCAGGAAGTAAAATTACTTTGGGGCATGTATTCTTTAGAAAGCATCCACAAATTGTAGCATCCTTCATAGAGATACCAGTTGTGGACTCTGTGATAGACAGGAGGAAACATCCTGGCACATACCGTTAAAATGGAAGGACCGGGGAGTAGCTTTCTCTCTTTGGACAGCTTCAAGATAAGCGACCTTCCGGTTTTAATCAATGCTGAAGAACTCGGATTCCTTCCTGAGGAATAACAGAGAGCAAAAAATACTTCCAGGACCTATGGACCTTCAATACTTCCCAAACTTACCGTTATTACTACTAAGAGACCCAGACTTGTGCTCGAACCACCATAAACATCACTTATACCACACCACACCCCATAAAAAACACGTTCTCTTAGAGCTACCAAAATATATCTCAAACTAAATCACCACTATTGACGTAACACCATCCCTAAATAAAATAAAACAAAAACCACCCGTCCTTATGCCAGTAAGGGACGCAGTCCCAGTATGGCAATAGTCGAAGGACCCTCCTTTGCGGAGGAGGATTCCTCTTCAACGGCACATGTGTGCTGTGTTGTTATTATTACTAATTTGTAATTATTTCGTTGCACAGTGTGTCGCCTTTCATATTGCTGCCATAACTCGTTTAAACGGTATGGTTTTGGTAAGTTTTATTGGACATTACCAGGAAGTGTATCAAGAAAATTTACTTATTGTTGTCTGATTTTAGGTTACGGTGATTATTGCAAGAGAATTAAGACCTAGGCAAGTGTCTTCCAATAAGATGTGAAGTAATCCCTTGTTGCTTATTGGCCGCGCTGTGGCTCAGTAATTAGACCGCTTGGCTTTTCCAAGGCGGCCCGGTTTTGATCCCGGGCGACTGCAAAGTGAGATTTTTGGTGGACAACACGGGGCTGGGGCGGGTTTTCTCCGGGATCTCCGGTTTCCCCCGCCATATCATTCCACCGGTGCTCCATCTTCATCTTGTGTATCATCAGTGTCATCGCCTGCGGTGCCGTATGTAGTAAAAGCGGGCGTTAAACACTACACTACACTTGTTGCTTATTACAACAAGGGATTCACTCACATACTCATATATATGATGTATATATTCGCTCACGATAGACGAACGCCTATATCCAGGACGCTGTTTGTACCTTCTGGCCCCTCAAAATCCAACCTCTGCGGTCCTCGTCCCGAGGGGTGGGCAACAGGAAGTAGGGGACTGACTGATGGGGTGATGTACGGTGGGGACTTGGTGTACCCACGACCGCTACGGCTGCCGAGAAGGCCCATCAGTAACCCCGAAAACTGGCAGAAGAGGCTCTGGTAATTTTCCCCAGGGACCTACTACGGTAGGTACGGGATTGGCGATCCCGGGGTCCCTAGCCACTCACCCTCATTTCATCCCCTTCACCTCCATCAACTGTGCCACGCTGTGCTACTGCTGATCAGTATGCATCACCTTCTTCCCCTTCTAGTTTTTTATTATGATTATTAGTACTTAAGGTCTTAGGTTTATAACTCCTGTCTCACCAGCAGGGATCTCTCCTATCTCCGTGGTTCTGTCCCACGGTTTTCAAGCGCGGCTTCCGACATGTGTGCTCTCCGGAGGTCTCAAAAGTGAAGGTTGAGCGGACCCTTCGCACTGCCCCTATGTGTAGCCTTAGGTGCGGAGCCCGTCCACACCGTCAAGTACACCCACGTAGCTCCTTGAGGGCCCGGTCTGTGGTAATCTCCCGACGGCCGCGTTTTGCCGTTGGGTTAGTATCACGGACCGGACGTGTTACCGCTGACGGAACCCCGGTGTAATCAACCACAAGTCCCCTGAATCCGCGTGTGCCTATTACACGCATGCGCGGCCTAAAGTGGGGAGCCACAGGCGGTTATTCCTGTGGTAGGGGCATAAAGCCGGGGTGTGCGTGGTGAACGGTTTACCCATACGGACAAGCAGTGGATGTGGAAGGGTAGCTTTTCTGAAGTACAAATGAGATCGGTCATGGGTGAGGTCCCCATGACGGCACAGACCGTGAAGATTCGGTGTCTTTCTTTTTTAACCCCCGGATGGCAGGCTGACGCCGACGGTTCCGGATGGGGGTCTATATCATCATGTCTCCGCGCAAAACCTCCTTCATTGACCCTTATTTATTGATGACCTTGGCTTGTGATGGCAAAACGTTTAAGGATGTCAGTCCATTTTACATAAAACGTGAATTAGATAAAATCAGTGGCCCTGTAAAAAACGCTACGCGTCTCCGAGACGGTAGCTTACTGTTAGAGACCTCAACTGCAGACCAGTCCAAAAAGCTACAAAAAGCGTCTTTGTTGGGCTCCTACCCTATTCGGGTAGCCCCACACAAAACCCTTAACACCTGCAGAGGAGTAGTCACCACCTCCAGCTTGGATGGTCTTGCAAATGAGGAAATAGTAAGTTGCCTCTCTGACCAGCTTGTTTGTCAGGCGTACCGCTTAACACGGAAACAAGATGGCAAGGAGTACCCACTACGTACGGTATTTCTAACGTTTGCTGGGACTAAGCTACCTGAGTACATCTATTGCGGCTATGAACGTGCTAGCGTCCGCCAGTATGTCCCGAACCCCATGCGCTGTTTCCAATGTCAGCGGTTCGGACATACTAAGGTCACATGTACCAATCCTGCTCTTTGTGAGCAATGTGGCCTACCGAAGCACGAGGATCCAAACTGCACTCGAACACCCTGTTGCGTGAACTGTGGCGGCAGTCACCCCTCCAGTTCGCGACAGTGCCCAAAATTCATGGACGAAAAGAGCATTCAGGAGCTACGTGTCAAAGAACGCCTGACTTTTCCAGAGCCACGACGGCGCTTTGAACAACTAAAGCCTGCTACCACTACTACTGGATATGCATCAGCAGCTCGCCGTACTCCTAATACCACTGTTGCTATTCAACACGTCCCTGTCGCCCACGCATCCACGCAGACTGACTTTCTAGCCGTTAAACCCACGTCTCAGACTGTTTGTGTATCCACCAGCACAGCCTCCGCTTCAGCCGTACAGACTCCAGCCACCAAGCCATCAGCGGGTAACAACCATCCCGTAGGAAATGCGAAAAACCGATCTCGACCACAACATAGATCGCGAAGTCGCTCGCCTTCTGTTAGATCCCGGTCTCGTTCTACGAGCCGTAGGAGTTCTGACTCCCGATCATCGGCGGAGTCACAGGAGGCTAACGATTTTCGAATCGTAGGGCCCAGGTCAGCCAAGGTCAAGAAAAAGGTTAAAACGGCCCATTAAAAACTCTTCATGGAAATAATCCAGTGGAATGTCAATGGTTTTCGAGCTCGTGCTCAAGACCTACAACATTTAGTTTCTCAACGGTCACCATCAATTATTTGTCTCCAGGAAACCCACTTACATCCCAATCACTCGTTACACCTTCACTCTTTCTCTGCATTTAGAAGCGACTCTCTTGCAGGTATGCGTGCGAGCGGTGGCGTTGCTACCTTAGTGGCGCCTAACATCTCAGCCGCCAACGTTCCTCTCACCACACCATTGCAAGCTGTGGCCGTTCGGATACAGCTGGAGAGCATCAGTTTTACCATCTGCAACATGTACCTGCCGCCGCTCAGTATAGTTCCAGAGCGTGATCTTCAAGCTCTATTGGCTCAGCTCCCCTCACCACTACTCCTTGTGGGAGATTTGAATGCCAAGCACACGCTCTGGGGATCAGACACTGATGACGCCCGTGGATGCCTCCTCGTAGACGTCTTCGATAAGTCTGACCTGCTTCTGCTAAATACTGGTGACCCGACATTCCTATCATCCGCTTATGGTACACATTCCGTACTAGACCTTTCATTCTGCAGTCCGTCTTTAGTACCACTACTTGAGTGGTCAGTACTTTCCGACCTCTACGGCAGTGATCATTACCCCATTAACATTCATTTTTCTGGCCGCCAATGTGTACCTTCTCAACATCCTCGCTGGATTATTTCCAAAGCTAACTGGGGAAAATTCCAATCCCTCATACACCTCATCGACCATGGTTTCGACACCATCGACGAAATGGTCGAATATTTTACTTGCTCGATCCTGCTCGCAGCAGAATCCAGCATTCCTCGAGGTTCACCTACACCACGTCGTATTCCTGTACCGTGGTGGTCCGAGGAATGTAGTTTGGCTGTCAAAGCACGCAAACGTGCTTTGCGCATTTTTCAGCGGCACCCGACGGAAGCGAACTTCGTCGCCTTCAAACGTTCTCGCGCTAGGGCACGCTTTATACTGCGCAACGCAAAGCGTAAATCTTGGGAAGCATTTGTGTCTTCGCTTTCCCGGCGCAGCTCTACCCAACAAGTATGGTCAGCTGTTCGGCGGATGTATGGCAAATATCGCCGGACGGTAATTCCCGGCCTTGCCATCAACGGATCCATGTGCACCACCGAGCAGGACATAGCTGAAGCCCTAGCTACCACATTTGCTGCCACGAGCCAAACTGCCCGCTATGACGCTCTCTTCCTGCCTATTAAGGAAAAGGCGGAGCGGGTACCACTTAATTTTAATAGTGACTGCACCGAGCCGTACAACCAACCTTTTACCGCAGCCGAGCTCGCCCATTCTCTGGCGTTAGCAAAGGATTCTTCTCCAGGTCCCGATGACGTACACCGACAGATGCTACTACATCTTCCATCTGAGGCGCTATGTTTCCTTCTAAACATCTATAACCGCATTTGGCATGAGCGGGTTTTCCCTTCCTCCTGGCGAGAGGGTATTGTCATCCCCATCCCTCGACCCGGAAAGGACCGCACGCTACCATCTAGTTACCGCCCCATTTGCCTAACGAGTGTCATCTGTAAGACGTTGGAGCGAATGATAAACGCTCGGTTAAATTGGTGGCTAGAAAAACATAACCATCTGTCCAACTTGCAATGCGGTTTTCGTCGCCATCGCTCAAGTGTCGATAACCTAACACGCCTTGAGATGTATATTTCCGAGGCGTTTCTACTGAAACAGCACGCCGTCGGCGTGTTCCTCGACCTGGAGAAAGCTTATGACACCACCTGGCGGTACGGCATACTCCGTAACCTACATGATTACGGTATGCGTGGTCATCTACCCGAATTCCTATGCAACTTCTTAAAACTTCGCCGTTTTCGGGTTCGCATAGGAAACACGATATCACGGGAGCGGATACAGGAGAACGGCGTACCTCAAGGTTCAATTTTGAGCGTCACCCTTTTTGCCGTAGCGATTAACGGCATCACTAGTGCCGTTAGAAGTGGAATTCCATCATCCCTCTATGTTGACGACTTCGCAGTATATTATAGGTCTGCCAACATAGATCACATTGAGCGCCAACTGCAGCTGACCATCACCCAGCTAGCAGCTTGGGCGCTTCAAACCGGCTTCCGTTTTTCAGCTGCGAAGACGCAGTGTATCCACTTTCACCGCCTACGAGGTATTCACCCGCCTCCTGATCTTCATTTGAACGGTAAACCCCTGCCATTTGTCTCGCACCTGAAGTTCTTGGGCCTCTACTTGGACCGACAACTCAATTGGGAGCACCACATTCGTCACCTTCGAGCCTCTTGCGATCGTTCTCTTCGGGTGCTGAAGGTATTATCTGGAGCATCTTGGGGGGGCGATCGCACTGTAATGTTGAGGCTGTACCGCTCTCTGGTTCGGTCCAAGCTTGACTATGGCAGTTTTATTTATGGCGCAGCGACCGCCTCTAAACTTCGCCTTTTAGACACCGTGCATCACACTGGCATCCGCCTTGCCACAGGAGCTTTCCGCACCAGTCGAGTCGACTGCCTGTATGCAGACTCAGGCGAACCTCCACTGCATATTCGTCGCTCGATGTTACTCTGCTCATACGTCTCGAAGTTGGCAAGTCATCCCAATCATCCTTGTTTTAAACCGGTTCTGTGTCCAGATTTAGTCCACCGTTATATGCGCCCTGGTTCTCGGACACGCCCCGTGGGAATAAGATTTCGGGATCACCTACATTCCCATGGCCTCCGAATGCCTCGCGTGGAGAGGTCGTCCATCTGCCCTTATCCTGCATGGCAGCTCAAACGTGCGCGGTTCGATCTAACTCTTTCAAACAACCCTAGACTCGCTACTCCACATTCGGTGTTCCAACAACTTTTTGCCGAATTACTGGGCCGTTACCCTAACTACGTTCCGGTCTTTACAGACGGTTCCCAGTTAGGTAACGCTACGGGTTGCGCATTCTTCATTAACGGTGAGGCTCATAAATTTCGGCTTCTGGACTCCACTTCGGTCTTCTCAGCAGAGCTGTATGCCATCTTTTATTTGCTCCTTTTTATTTGCAAGTTAGCTCCTGGCTCTTTTATCGTCTGCACTGACTGCCTGAGTGCGCTTCAGGCCTTGCAACAACACACTGCCACTCACACACTTGTTTTAAAGATACAGGCCCAGATCTCGCAGATGCTCGGTAGCGGATACCATTTCGTTTTTACTTGGACCCCAGGCCATGTTGGGATTTCCGGGAACGAGGAGGCGGACGCGGCTGCTAAGTCCGCTTGCCATTTGCCCCGGAGTTTAACAACTAAGGTGCCGTACCAGGATGTGCAACGTTTTTTCCGTCGCCAACTTCTATCTGCTTGGCAGCAATCCTGGACAGCTTTGGAAGGCACACAACTCCGGGCGATAAAGGAGAGTGTACAACCCTGGCCAACTTCCTGCAGGGATAACCGGCGGGCCGAGGTGATACTCACCCGGCTGAGAATTGGGCACACACGTGCAACGCATGGCTATCTATTAAGAGGGGAACCGGCCCCTGTGTGTGCCCCGTGTGCAGTACCTCTCACTGTGCGGCATGTACTGCTGGATTGCCCGCAGTACGCCCGCGTTCGCCAGTCTTTGTGCTTGGAGCCTAACTTGCACGGTGTTTTAGGTGACGACGCAGTGGCCGTGGATAAGGCACTGCGGTTTGTTTTTAAAATTGGTTTTAATAAACAAGTATGACTTGTGTTTTATATCTATTGTTTTTAGAGATTTTAAATTTTTAGTACTTGGACAAGTTTTAATGTGTTTTTAATGGTTGAGTGTTTCTATTTTATCTTACTTTTTAACTTTGGGTAGGTTTTAGATTTTAGTGTTGATTTAGGGCCCAAATGACCTTGTTGTCGACGGGCCCTAAAACCACACACACTCACTCACTGTACCTTCTGCACTACGTATAGTACATCAGTGAGTGAAGTATTGCTCTCCACCCATAAAAATTGATACCGAGTTTTCAACGCAAATTAAGTTTTGAGCCCCCTCTGAATAAAGAAAGTATTTTTTAGAGAAAAAGAAAACCCTGGTGTGTGTGTGTGTGTGTGTGTGTGTGTGTGTGTGTGTGTGTGTGTGTGTGTGTGTGTGTGTGTGTGTGTGTAAATGAAAGATTTACTGAATACCAAACTTGGTACTGAAGTTTAGTAAAAAGAATGCCACACAAAGGTTTTCAAAACATCGTCACCTGGAAGTACCATATGGAATTTTTAAAATTTTAATTTTCTAAACAATTTGCTGTCATGGTTTTATTAAAATGCCACTTTTAAGGCATTTTCATAACAAATGGAGTGTATATTTTGAATTTGTGGTAGTAGCCTCTTCATTCTGAATAACTTTTGAAAAATTAGTAAACTGCAAGGGATACTAAAATCCTACTGTGTAGAAAAATGTGGTCCTAAAGGCACACATGTAGGTACTTTGTGTGTAGTTAATCACTTCCAAGATTCTTGTCATTTGTTCGAATTTTCAAAAACCTCCTTTTCTCAAAAGGGAAGTCGATGTTCGTTGATTGTTCCCTTTGTGATGCAAAGAGAATGCATGCTAAGAGGTCGTGTAAAGCCATCAAATGGCAGCCAACTCTTAAATTACTTGACAATCGCCTTAAGCTTACTTTTACAAAGAAATATGTAATATAATTGTTTCTACTTGTTCGCTTCGATTATCATGAAATAGAAGAATCAGTTTTGTCAGAATGGCTTGTTGAAGACTGTAGAAAAAAGTAATGTGATTTTGTATCATTTTATTTTGATGGAATTATTAACAGTTTTAAGTATACTTCTGTCCAAGCTCTTTAGCTGCGAATAAAGTTTTTGTTTCCTAAATTTAATTGAGATTAAGTCTATCCTCCAGAACTATAAACTTAGACATACAACGTGAAATCATTGACAAATGGCAAAGCTACAGTTATATCATGTATTACTAATGTGGGGTAACAGAATTCAAGCAAAACGTAATTGGATAAACTATATCGGAAAATACAATGAAATTGGAAGATGGCAATGAGCTTAACCAACTGATATAAATGGAATCAAAGATGTGTCGGAAAATGGCTGTGACCCCCCTTCGCCAAAACAATGTCTAGCAACTGACATAAATTGCGACAGTACCTTCAAAGCCAGTAATTCCAAAACGAAATTTGTGAATCCACTGATGAAACTTGGGCACAACAATGGCTACAGAATGGGCAAGCTCTAATTGAAATGATCATTCCGTGTTGCACAATAACACGAATCATATCTATCGCAGTAATAGTGCTTCCATTAGATATATATTAGAGTATATAGATATATACTGATCCTCATAATTTTTATTCCTTCTCAAAATAGTCTCCCTGAATGTGATACACTCGTCCCAGCGTTTCTGCCAGTCTTCAAAGACATGCTGGAAACCACTTTTTGAGAAATCCTTCAATATATCATCCGCAGCCTTCACCACTACTTCTGATGATGGATAATGCCTCCCACGAAAACGTTTCTTCAAGTTAGGGAATAGAAACAGTCGCATGGGGCTAAATCCGGACTATAGGGAGGGTGAGGGATGCACTTCACGTTGATTTTTGCAAGATATTGTGGCATGTCGAGGTGTTGAGTGAGTATTGCCGCTCAGTTCTTCTCAATTATTTGGCAGGGGCTTGACTCCTAGAGTCGTCAGCATCGCCAATAAAATTTGAAAAATATCGATGCCCTCGGCTGCTCTCGGAGTTATCCTAATATTCATGAATATAGGATCTGTGGCAAGGATCTCTTGATTCAGGGCGTTTTGGGTGGATCAATTAGGGTACTTGGAAAGAAACACAGGTTAATTCTCTTATGACGATCGGTTGTATTTCAATTACTCTCGAAATACATGTTAATTAGGCGAACTCTGAATGGTAGGCTTCGCGCTGGCGTGGTTGTACTCCCGTGTCAATAACACGACTCATCGGATTGGCACCCAGCTACTAACTACCTTAAATTGAACGCGATATCTTTAGTTTACTCGTCCGTTTAGTTTAGCCCACAGTAGCCAAAATAACCTTAATGAACGCGATTTCTCTCACGACGGTTCAGCTCGGCTCGGCTCTCAGCCACCGACTGCCTTAGATATGTCTTTGTTACACCCAGATAGTTCATATGACACTTCGCTTCCCTCTTCAGTTCATTATTTTTAATTAGTTGTCGGTAGAACACATATGGAGTCCCCATCACACTAGACCTCCCAAAATGTCCCCTTCCTGTCAAACTATGTTTGAAACTAAACGCCAGGTGCAACCCTTAAAAATTTATGGTTGCGGTCAGCTTTCCTAGGGGAGAAAAGTCCCACCGATTCAGAGCCCGTAACAAACTTGACATTGCATACAAGATATTTGTTTCAATACATGTATATATTCCTTTAACATTCAATTAATCTTCTAATGTTCCTTAACAGTTAATTAATCAACTCGAAAAAGAGAGTACCGTTTCAATATTCAGCAACAACATTAGCAATATGCGGCCGCGCATTATCGTGGTGCAACATCTAGCCTGCTTCATAGAAATGTGGTCTTTTGCGCCTGATATGGACTTGCAATGTTTTCAGGACATCCCTGTAGTATTGTCCAGTTACTGATGTGTGTGCAGGTACAACATGCCGATAAACCATTCCATGAATATTAAAGAATGAGATGACCATAACTTTCCCAGCAGAAGCAACCACATTTGCTTTTCTGGAGGTTGGTGATGAAGGAGATTTCCACACTGAGCTTTGCTGTTTGCTCTCAGGATCAAAATGATGTAGCCAAGTTTCATCAGCAGTGATTACGTTTGAAAGAAACACCGGATCTTCCTCTAACATCAACTTTAACTGCATGTTACCTCCATTGTAGCGGTAGGTGATACTGAACATGTCTGAACTTGCCTGGTTCTCACAGGCGGGAACCAGGAGTACCAACAATGAAACTACTTCGGCGTGTTTGTTTCACATTAAGCTAACAGAATACAAAGTTGAATTTTAGTGCTAAAAATTATAACCGTAAAAATTAAGATCATTCTTTACTGAACAGCCCTCGTATTTAAGAAAGCCTGGGGTGGAATACCGCTTACATACCTGTATTTGGAAGTTGCCATAACACATTCAGCTGTATAGTTGTTACAGCAACGTTCGTTTCAGCTACTCAGTTGATTTTCTTCTTTGTAAAGCATATCAATAAAATGTCGTTTTGGATAAATATTTGTATCTGTTATCAATTGCCAAAATCATATCAGTGCCACCTATCACCTATAGTACCATTATGGTTTGTTTGTGAATTATGGTTTATTTGTGTCACCGCAGGTGGTGGCACTGATGATACATGAAATGAATATGGACCACCGGTGAGATGGCAGGGATCCTGGAGAAAACTCGCCCCAGCACCGTACTGCCCACCACAAATCTCATTTTGCCGTTGCCTGGGATCGAACTCGGGCCGCCTTGGTGCAAGACGGGTGGTCTAACCACTCAGCCGATGCGCGGTCTGACCGACATATGTTTACGTAGATGTATACTGTGTAACACCATATTGGTATACTCTCAATAACTCGTACTCACCCAACCGGTGCGGAACTTCTATCTTCAAAGAGTTGTCTACTGTCCAGCAACGCAAAGAAGGTCCCTGAAAGGAATGTGGTGACTTACACAGTGAGACAAGGACAGCGAATGTGTGTGGCAGAGAACGCCTGCTACAAAAGGAGAGAACCGTTAAAAAAACATGCGCCCTATTCACTCTGTACACTAAAACCGAGAAGATTCATTACAAAAGTAGAAGCCATCAGAATGTTTTCGAATGGTCTGTAACTGTACTGACATGGGATGTCATAAACCTGTCCAGGGAGGGTGTAGGAGCCTTTGCCAACCCCCCTGCGTCTCAGGCCTTGGAGGCTTACTCTCCTGTGGATGACAGTAAGTGCTCCACCGTCTTCCTGAGATATTACCGCATCTGTGGATCACATTGGGTCTACATATACGGGTCCTCATTCCATACTATAATATGCGAGAGGCCGTGCTGTGGCCAAGCACTTAGACCGCTTCCTCTCACCAAGACAACTCAGATTTGATCCCACGCAACCGCATTAGAGATTTTTTGCGGACAACACGGCACTGGGGTGGGTTTTCTCCGGAATCTACGGTTTCCCACCCCATCTCATTCCACCAGTGTTCCATCTTCATATCATGTACCACCAGTGTCTCCGCCTGCGGTGCCGCATGTAGTAAAAGCGGGCGTTAAATACTACACATTAATTCATTCAGCGGGATATGAGGACGGTAGCATTGCTAATCCACAACAACGGGCCACCACACAAAGTGAAACCCGCATTTATATTGGAACAGAGAAAATGTTGCACCTTTCGGAATGCACTTCTGCTATAGTAGCCGCGTTCATTATATTCCATGCGACAACAAAGCTTTCCCTTCTGACCACACATTTTCACATGTAAGCAATTTTACGGGTCTTCCAGCCTTAAACATATGGGGTGGTCCTTCTCACTATGTTCACCTAGTTAAAGCGCTGTTGCAATATTTTTCTTGTGTCCTCAGAACTTTGGTGCCTTCTATTAGCTTAGACTATGCAAAGGTGCTTATTTGTGTTAATTAAGCTTATATTTATAGAAGTTACATAGTGTTTTACTTAGTGTAGTTTTATAAATTCATTAGTATTTAATATTTCTTAGCGTTTAGCACTTGCGTAATTTAATTAAGATGTGGAGACCGTGGGTATCGAACCTAACATGGATATGCTAACATGGATTTCCATTCATACTTGTAATATATATCTAACAGTATTTTTAACCTTTCTCGAGCTCTGAAGTTATGACATTTAATTATTATGCGGAATGTACGTGATTATTTATTTAAATTGTATTTAACAGAAGCCCCCTAACCCCATTAAACTGCTTAACTTTATTCAAACTTGTAAAATTAGCAGACATCCTTGTAGAAAGTTTCCAGCATTTAAAAGGAGTAATAAAGTTTCCTTACTACTTTTTCTTTAATTCCTTGTTTCGTTTTTTACTTTTGAAGTAATTACTGCTTTATTAAATAAACTGAAATTCACCATCTGTAGCTGCCATAGAATATAGGAAAATGTTTTAGGATAAATCGGCTCACGATTGCAATAAACAAAGCTCTAAGGTGCAATCTTTGCTTATAATTATTAACTACCAGAATATCCAAAGTGCTTCTTTAATTTGCAACTAAATATCCTTCGCAAATTCATGCACAATGATGCAATTTAACCCTTTTAAAATTGTAATGATGTTTCACTTAGCTTTTCTCGGATATTATGTTAATAATACGCTTTTAGTTCTTGTGGGTAATGTAATTTATTTCTCATCTTTCCTTTTACAACATCGAATGGAAATACAAAATCAAGATTACAATTATAAAATCCATACTGAAAAATGCCATATATTCCTAAATCCTGGAAATCCTATCATGTTGCCCACCATTGACTAATAATTCGATCCCCATACACCTAACCCTAGGTTTTTGTGTATTGGAGGCCCTCTACTCCTTTTTACAGATTTTGCCATTTCACCTATCCCACTCTATATTTTTCTCTTAGTTGTTCTTAGCCATCTCTCTTTAACTTTTCCTAAATAATTCCCTATATTTCTCCTGTTCTTTTCCCCTTTTACTGAAAAAATATTTCTAATTACTACTTCACCCCCCAAATTGTCTCATTTACGTAGCCAAGCCCGCTCTCTCCATATCTTTGTTTGACTACAATATAATATACAATGGAAATCTGCATTCTCTTCACACAATGGACATTTATCTAGCTCCCTCTCTTGACCTATACCTTTCAAGTTTCTCACTCCTGTTCTCGCCCAAGCAAAACCTTCTCGCCCTAACTTACTACATATATCTATCCCTCCCCCAGATTGTTTTTATTTCTCTATATAATCTCAGTGAGCTTTTGTCACTTGTATTGGCGAAAATGTCTTGTCTGTCAATATCTTCTAGCTTCACTTCTTTCCAGAAGCCTCGATACCCGTACTCTGCATTTATCCAAGAATGGCCCATAACTATCTGCTTCAACACGTCATTTAGGGTAATGTAAGTACTATACCATAACGGCATAGGTAATATATCCCTTTTCAGTTACGTTATGAAGCGTTGTAACATTATGTATTATTATAGGATACATTAATTATTTAAAATTTATTTGAAAATATCAATAAGTAAACCAGTGAAATCAGCTTGAAGGCTATTTTCAGCTATAAACACGAGCCTAACATTCTTCACCCCTCCGCCCCGGTAAGTGTAACCTAAGATGCTTATGACATTGTGGTTATGGGTGAGAACAGTTTTTCTATACAGAGGCAACCGCCTGAGGATGCTTTAAGCGCGGTCACTATACATGGAGTCTGCGACTTTCCATATGATGTGGCGGAAATTGTCAGAAAGAATTCAGATTCCAAACAAGTTTTTACGCAAACAGTTGGATTGAATCCTTGCAACAACCACATTTATTACTTATTTTGTACGTATGCACTTTAGACAATCCTATCTGAAATGATCGACACCGCATTTTAAAATGTCCCTATTGTTCAAAACATAAAGGGTTTATTCATTATTCATGCCAGAAGATTCAACAAGTAGCAATGTTTGTAGCTGGCTTTCCGCGACGAAATAACTAGCACAGCGATTGGACCTTCATGCACATCTCTCGCTAATTTTTCATTCATCTATTACGGGCATACTAAACAGCGGTTATAATTGGGTTCATGACGTTGCAACATTTATTCAATCACAATTTTACTCTCACAAAACTGTGGTTTGCACTTCAGTGTCACAATTTAAGACGGTGCAGTGTGAATGAAATCGGAACTGAGTTCAACATCCATTAAACAAAACAAGCAGACTGAAACCCACGTGGTTAAATTAGAGGTAAAAATATCTGCGTTGCACTCATTAGCTTCCTCTACTCTTATACAAGCTATTCTACAAACGCTCATTCTTCTGTTTCATGTTAACTGAGATAAACATTTTTAGAAATTGTTTTGACATTTCATTGTAGTACTACGGGAGTAGGCGAATACATTTTCCAGTGGCGATTTTTCACTTGAGAAAGGGCTAAGTAATGAATATTTCAAACAAATGAAGCGGTTTACCCACAAAAATGTATTTGACATTGTATGTCTCAATGAGATCTAATTTTGGGGAAAAGGACACTAATATACCATTTACAGAAAATGTAGGATATACAGCGTGCGTCAGAAAAGCGTATATCAACTTTGCTTGATCGAACTTTGTTTCTAGCAGTGGCTTCCCCCCCCCCCCCCCCCCCCGTTTCTGAGGCTGTATATATGAATGTCCGGAGTTAAAATACTGGTTTGTTCTATTAGGCGCTAACACGTGATTGTAGGAATGAAAGCTTAATTCACCTACGTCTTGCTCCACCTATGATATGATCAGAAGTGTCCAAGATGTGCAAAATGTCCTACTCAGCTTCAATATTTTCCTAGTGATGTCCCCTTTTACTAATGACTCCAAGACTTCTAATACGATGTTGTCACTTCATTTCTACATTACTGAAATGTTCTGCTTTCCATTCTAAAGTCGCTGAATAATGTCACGGCAACAGGCATAAAAGTTTCGGTACAAATAAGAAAACAGTCGGCGGATAAAGTTTCATGGTGATAATGAGCCTTGCTAAGCAGTTAATGATAACGCGGCTAATATAAACAATCCCCGGCAAGCAGAGATAACTGGGGTAAAGGAATTGCCGGCATAGATTAAGTTACACTTTTAGAATGTAATAGAATATTTGGTTTCTTTATTCTTCCGGAAATTTCTGGACTGATAGAGATTGTTCGGGCTCTGGTTTATTGTAGAACAATCTAGAATTACGAATTAGGTATTTAAGGACGTGACGGCTCGCAAAGTTAGTAGTTGTAAACAGAGTAAGCAGAGAACAGCTGAGAGTGTTGTGTTTAAAAGACAGTTGTGTAACAAGAGTGTTGCTGTAACGAGAGCTAATGTAATCAGCTGTCACGGTTTGTTATTGTCATCGATATTGGAAGATTGTGTTATGTGATGTAATGTTGTTACGTAAGAATTGAAAAGTGTATCTCTACGAAAATAAAGGAGATTTTTAATTTCTGCAACTCGGCCTTTTAATTCTACGATTCCACAAAGTAACAATAAATTTATAAGAGATAGTCTCACATATTCCTCGAATTTCAAGCTAGCTTGCCATATTTAATATGGTAACTATGGATAGTGACTTAACCCTCTCGTCGCCTAACCGACCGAACTACTCCGAATCTGCTTGAAAAACAGCCCTTGCTAACTACCATGTTTAACGTCCTCCTACCCCGAGCCAAACTCTACTCATAATCAACTGTCAAACCTAAGCATTAACATTTAACACAAATGCACAATATATTCATATTTAATTTGATTATAAGTATTGATTTTTTCCAACTAATCCATATCTTCTGTATCGAAATAAATCCCCAAATTACATCAAAGTCATCGGAGTTTATATTTAAACGAAATGTGATATTTCAGTATAAATAACATGCTGCCCTAAACCACAAAAATTAAATATGGATTTACCCTTGACTTTACAAATTTCCAGTTTTGTTTGTATTGTTGTCAGTAGCCTCTCCCCGGTGTTATATAGAAGACTTGAAATCTAGGCACGATGACAGAAAACTTTCTGTTAATCTTTTACCGTTTGGAACATTGCAAAAGGCTGTAGGCAAATATAACTGTTACAGAATAAGGAAAGCGATTGTGCTTAATACAATATATCGACTTTTGTGTCACTCCGCGAAAGTTAGTACTAAAGCGATTTTTTTTTTGTGTGTATATTATTTAGTAGTCTCTTACGAACAAATGTTTGGGCTTTTATTTGTCCTTTATCGTAAAAGTTACGTCTTCAGAATGTTTCTGGTATCAACAGTCAATCAAAGAGAAACACGAATAAATTAGACATTTAAAACTCATAAATGCCTTTTTAAACATTTGGAACATTTCATAATTTTAGCATTTTTTTTAATTTAAGTCCTCCAACCATAAGTCATATCGGACGGTAAATGAATTGAGTGAAATAATGCTCAAATGAGTTCAGGGTCCATGGAGCTTATAGTTATCCGAAATTAGCCTTGAAGGATATGGAAAATCCCGGAATAACCTTATCCAGGTAACTCAACCTGACCAAGATTCGAACTCGGGACCTCTTGAACATGAGGCAGACACGCTACCATCTACGCTACCGAGGCTGGCTTTGCAACCGATAAGAAATAAGATCTTTAAAGGGCTGAGTTGTATCTAAGTTACTCTAAGAGAGGCACATATGCTTAAAGAGAAATAAATGGTTTATTTTATGTAAATAATACACAGATTTATGGATGTATCTAACTGGTGTAACTGTGAATGTAAGGTGATGAACATGGAACCTTGTTTTGGAAATTTAAAATTGTTACAATTTTCCTTAGTTTCAATAGCATAAAGCGTTATGTAAAGAAGTCAAACGTTGTAGTACTCAGTATCCGAAGATTACTCCAAGTGATACAAAATCAATTCACTGATGTTAATATTCAAAAGAACCAGACGGTAAATTCAAAGATATGAGCGTGCTAGAATCTCAGCATTTAAAATGTATTAAATATTCTACCTTCCGTCTTTATTCCTTATCGCTGGAAAGTCATTACATCTCATATTCACCAAAAAGAACTTGAATCATTATTATCATCAGTCATCACTTCAGGATTGAATAATTGTCGGCTCCAGCTTCACGATGCATCATTCCAAGTCACATCTCTCCTTCCCTGGTAGCTCCTCGCTAGTAGATAGGGTGAAGAGCCATGGTCTCGCCTCTCCGCAGGCTTTGCCGCCTTCAACGTTTCTTTCTGCGAGTCCAGCAAGAGCCGTCATAGAATCCGCCTCATCATCTATCTCAACAGAAGCCCTGCTCACCGCAGCCTCCACCTCCGCCACCACAAGGTCTCCAAATTTACCTCGAGCAGAGAATGAGACCGCTGCTGCATCTGACTTTCATGGACCAGCTACACTACATCGTTGTGCATTGATCTAATCCTCTTCTGCCAGACGTATAGGATTGAGGCAAGGCCCAAAGAAAGCAGCACTTCCTGCCACCATTGTTGCTCCCGGTGGCAGTCTGTACCACGTAGCCGTGGTGCTATTATGCGCCTTGTTCAGTTCCACAGCCGACTGCACTGGGCGTGAAATTACATGTCCCGTCGTCACAGTGGTGCCGTAAACCGCTACATGGATCATGCAGTTGTCCGGACTATCCAAAGACGTCTCCAGGACGTAACCAGCCTCTTCAGTTAGCTCCATCATTATAATGAGCCAGTGCAGCCCGCGGCTTACACGTCATCCTACACTCCAGCGCCACTTTCGAACGTTTTTCAGGTTACCTCCCATCCTCTCGGCAACAAGCTGTTGCCAGAATTCATCGATTTCATAATCGCTGACTCAGAGCATTGGCCCGCCATTTACTACTCCGAATAACTCCGGACCGTAGAGAAGAACATTCAGCCAACACAGCATTCTCCAGGCATAGATTTGACACACTGTCACCCAATTCTCCCGGAATTCTGCAATTTCTCTGGACTCCATTTAGCAGCATCCAGAACTACTACTCCAAGAGAGGGAGTAGTCCACCCAAATCGACTTACCTCCTCTATACACATCACCACTTAAGTTAGCAGCCCCCAAAACTCTCCTTACTGTTGGCACTTGCAACGGTCTCCGTCTCCACAGGAGTTTCTGAACTCGACACCCTCCATCACACCGGTACTTGATGCCAACGTGCACCCGAGATGACCGATATCAGTCAACAGTGCGCAAGGTTACGTACTTCTTGCCTCAATCATGTTTACGGCGCTGATATTTTCGCCTTCTTTTGAAGCCAAGCCAAGACATTTGAGCACAGTTTATTGTTATAGAAATGATTTAAGACAAAACTCACACCTCTTACCTTGAACCTGACTCTGCTCCTCTCAACAATCTAAGAATGCGTGAACAGAGTGGTCGCTTTCCTCTTTATTTGTAGCAGTTACTAGCATACATACATTATTAGAGAGAGCAGATTTTTCCTTTTGTTTTCTTTGGTTTTCTGTTTTGATGAGTATGAAGGGAGGATAAGCAAGGAAAGTCTTGTTACCTTGTGAGTAGTCTTTCTCAGGCCTGCTGAGCAGTTTCGTAATAGTGGAAATTTTTTCCAGAATTCCATCACTCCCGCCATTCCATTTTCCCATTCATCATAACTTACCACCCCAGCACGTTGTACCGTCCCCACAACCCCCTCAAAAAAGGTCGCAAACCTCGCATATGTTGGACATCTCTTTTTACTCGTTTTGTGCATATAATGTAGCATTTTATCCATATTTATATTTCGTTATTTTATCAGTTATCACATTAAAATTCCACTTTTAATGTCCTTCCTATTTATCCATTTTGACCCGATCAAGTTTAGTACACGCCTTTGCTTGCCTGAGAAACTTCAACTTCATTGTCTGAATTCTACTTTTCTGTTTTTTCGTTGGACCTAGTTTCACAGTCGTGCTCTATTTTGGGGATAATTGCCATAAGTTGTTTTACACTCATCATAAATTGATAAGAAAAGAATGTAAGACATTCTTTAAGCTTTCGTTATCATTTCAATGTTCAGTTTTTAAACTCTACTTGATAACACTTTAATGTTCAGTTTTAACTCTATTTGAAGGTCACCTTATCAGTTCACGTTTATTATGATTGTTCGCCAGAAGCTGTACCTTGAATGTGCGACATCACCGATGTTTACGGAAAACGTAGGTGAAATTGTTCATGTTTTTCAGGTCTGCCTTGTTTGTATCTTACAGAGCTCGGTGTGGGGATATTTTGTTGCTTTATTTAGAATCGTAAGCGTTGTATATAACAATAAGTTTCATACTTACGGGAGTAAAATATACTAATTGTATAGCGTCATGTTTGTTTATGTTAATAATGTGGATTTTTTTGGTAGCTCTCTTATTTTTGTAACAGGAACCATTATCAAGGCTTTTTCTAACCTAATTTCACTTTTATTGGTGGTTACCTGAGAAAGTTTGTTTACTGGCATTCCTTTCCTAACGTCAGTTCTTGCATTGTTTTGGAATAATAAAATAGCATTATTTTAGTATTAACTCAAGGCTTTGTTCATTAATATGATTTTATTGTTTTTCAATCCACATCTGAATTGCAGTCATCTTCTTAGCACGAAGGTACCAAAGCTGCTTAGCAATCGGGAAGCCCGTGTTCGATTTCCATTACCGGCATGTCTATTTCTCCCGTTGGGGGACCTGATCTAGAGTGCACTCATCCTTTTTAGATCCCTGGAAGCCAATGGAGGAACTCTCGAGAGAAAATTAGCTGTTCCAGTTTGTGAAGACCGTATTTACTGGTTGACAGAGATTCGAGGCTATTCGCTGCTCAGGCCGTAGGCCTTGGGTCGACATTGGCTTATTGCGCCGCGTAGTTTAATTTTAGTTTAATTGCCAATTAAATCTATCCCATTCAACAACAACAACAACAACAACAATAATAATAATAATAATGTGTGTATTATTATCATCATTATCATTATTAATTATTAATTATTATTATTATTATTATTATTATTATTATTATTATTATTATTATTATTATTATTATTATTATTATTATTATTATTATTATTATTATTATTATTATTATTATTATTATTATTATTATTATTATTATTATTATTATTATTATTATTATTATTATTATTATTATTATTATTATTATTATTATTATTATTATTATTATTATTATTATTATTATTATTATTATTATTATTATTATTATTATTATTATTATTATTATTATTATTATTATTATTATTATTATTATTATTATTATTATTATTATTATTATTATTATTATTATTATTATTATTATTATTATTATTATTATTATTATTATTATTATTATTATTATTATTATTATTATTATTATTATTATTATTATTATTATTATTATTATTATTATTATTATTATTACAATATTACAGTGATGTCCTGGAAACATTGCAAGTCCATATCAGGCGCAAAAGACCGCATTTCCGAGAAGCAGTCTGGGTGCTGCACCACGATAATGCGCGACCGTATATTGGCAATATTGTTGCTGAATATCTTGCAAAAATCAACGTGAAGTGCATCCTCACCCTGCGTATAGACCGGGTTTAGCACCATGTGACTTTTTTCTATTCCCTAACTTGAAGGATCGCCTTCGTGGGAGGCATTATCTATCATCATTTGCAGTGGTGAAGGCTGTGGAAGCGATTTTGAAGGATCTGTCAAAAATGGTTTCCAGCATGTCTTTGAAGACTGGAAAAAACGCTGGGACAAGTGCATCGCATTCAGGGGAGACTATTTTGAGAATGACCATCAAAATTATGAGGATGAGTAAAGGTACCATGTCAAAACCAAATTGTGATCATTCTTTATTGAACAGACCTTGTATAAATGATAAAGCCAATGTGCTTAACAATAATTCGCTTTCTATACTGTACATACAACAAAGTCTATATCAATTTTGTGCATATTAATGACGTGCGCATAGCTTACAACATTATTCAAACTAGTTGAATTTCTTATACCATTCTGGAAGCAGGCAGGGAAGTAAAACATTTGTCGCTGAACCTCGTAAAATGGAAAATAAAGATGAACTATCAATTCACAAAGATAATAGCTGCATAAGAGTAGAGGTTCTTGGCTTATATCTGTATGGTCTTTTCCTAACCAGATTATTAGAACTTATACCCTTCTAGAAGGAGAATATTAGAACAGTTGATGTTGGTGGTGTGAGAGCTGCCATTGACTTTAGTGATTAATGTTTCACTTCCTCACTTGAGACGGTTCAGGAAGTCTTCGCTGGAGAATCTATAGATCTTGTATCCTAGGTGGACATCTTGTACCTTCTTTACCAGTCGTATCAGTTGGCTCATGTCCTAATACTCCAGAGTAGGAAGAGTTTCAAGATAGAGTAAGTTAGCCTTCAGAAGTTACAATGTTGTTAAAGAATACCGAATTTACTGAACAGCTAGCAGGGCACGTATAGAATCACTGATTTTAAGTGGAATAATGATTGTCAGGAGTACATTCCAAGCCCATCTTAATGGCGAAGCGTTCGCAGCAGAACATGATAAGACACTTTGATAGGTTATAGAGTATTATATAGCCGGGAAACGCTATAGTAAATAGTAAATATTTTCAAGTGTTGGTCAATCTATGAATTTCTGAAGAACTATCCTGAGAGAGAGAACTATCCTGGCAAGATTTGTGATATTTAGCGAGGTAGGTGTCGATACAGGGGACTTACAACCTCCAAGGGAGAGTATCAACGTTGAAAGGGGAAAATAAAATTTGAACTCCTCTAGGTAGCCCAAAAGTTAAGGGTAAAGAAAGGGAAAGGCTTATTGGTAGTGACAGATTACCTATTCTGGATTTTGGAGATAATAAAATATACTACGGATTTTGTTCTTGCGAAAACTGTTATAGCATTTTCAAGACATTGGATTCGATTTGCAGGCTCTCTATTGGACTACTGGGTAAAAACACCTAGAACCGTTCTTAGTGCTATAGATTGAATAGTGAATATATTAAAAAGTCGCCGACACTTTTCAATCTTTTTGGGCTGTTTGATCATGGAATGGAAATAAGACTCATAAATAGGAAACAATAAATACAAAAATGCCCTACTATAAAGCAATGATATGATGAAACCTTACAAAGAGTGGTGTTTAAATGCAAACAATATGCAAAGCGTATACTTTAAAACTATTATAAAATAATCATGTCCACTCAAATAAAAGTATAAAAGTGAAATTTTATTATAGTTTACCCCATAAAGCACTTAGTCTGTAACATTATTGTAGGTAGTGATGATATAGATATAAAATCAATTAATTTTAACAAATTTGTGCAACAGTAACATTCTGAAGGATAATTCGGAAAAAGCATAGGAAGTTTATTTATATGGAAGTGAATCGTAGACTTTAAAGGAGAAAGAAAAAGTAATATAAAGAGCTTCAAAATGAGATTTCTTAAGACATATCTGAAGAATTAAAGAATTTGGTTAAATGAGAACATAACGACATAACATATAACGAGTACAGAGTAACCAGCACCTCAGAGCAAAAGGGATGTTGGACGCTCAAGTATGAGGTTTCGACAACTGAGGACATCTGCTAACATAGAGCTGTCGATTTTAAGCAGGCTTAAAAATTGTCAGTCTGTGCCGGGTTTGAACCACAACCTTGGGATATTAGGTCAAGTTGGCCACCCAAGCAGAACAAAATAAGAAATACGAAAGTGGTGGGATATGAGGGACAGGGGAACACCTCGACCACTGTGATCCGACAGGAGCTATTGTGGCTATTTTACCACAAGGCCAGGGAAGATGGTTTACATCGCACGCATCTGTATATCTGTCAACATGTGCCAGAACTATACTCCTCCACAGGAGAGAAAGTTTCCGAGGGACGAGACGCAGAGGGGTTGGCGAAGGTTCCCACACCCTCCCTGGACAGGTTTATGACACCCCATGTCAGTACAGTTACAGACCATTCAAAAACATTCTGACGGCTTCTAATTTGGGAATGAATCTCCTCAGTTTTAGTGTAGAGTGAATAGGGCGCATGTTTTTTAACGGTTCTGCTCCTTGTGTAGCATGCGTTCCCTGTCACACACATTCGCTGTCCTTGTACCACCGTATAAGAGAGCACATTCCTTACAGGGACCTTCTTTGCGTTGCTGGACTATAACGTGCTGACAACTAACCTGAAAGTTGACAAGGAAGTGACATGATAAAGGGTGGTGTAACCGCAGTATCAGGCAGCGATTAGGAGGCGGCGAATTAATCGAAATCATATAATTAAAAAAAGAAGATAAATTAATAAAAATGCTTTGCTAAACTAATATAAAAATCTTGTTATAATAATATGATATTAAAATGGATAGAGTGATGATTAAAATAGCGGTTGACTTAAAGAATAAGAAGGGAAGAATATAATTTAATATAACATATATACTAGCATACAGGCAAGAAGGAGAGAATATTCTTGTAAAAATCTGTACACGTCGGAGAGACAGGAAGGAAGAACCGTTATCTTCTTTGTGCTAGTGAAAGTTCAATGTCTGAGAACTATAGTATACCTTCAGCCAGGAATGTGTTGGGACAAATGTCTTTCAAAATGTAGTTGAGCATGGACGCTAAAGGGATTTACTTCGCTGATTTGATAACGATGTATACCGTTACAAACAACTCAGGGTAGGCGTTCCCCAACTCAGGGTGGGCTGAACGTCAATGAGTTAGATGAGTTTTCCAAACCAATGCGAAAATTCGAAATAAATGATAAACCAATAATAATGTAACATTTGAGAAGAGTGAGCTAGTTTGGCCATGTGATAAAGTTAGAGAGGGGATCAGAATAAGGTTCGAACTGAATCGTGAAGTAAGAAAAACTTACTTAAAAGGTTATACTACGACAGGAAGGACTGTTCATTCTTATTAAGAAGAGAAGCGAAGATTTATACGTCTGAAATGTAGGGAAGTTAAGAATAGCGCAACCAGCGTAAGTGGAAGCAGCAATAGAAGTTTATTAAAGCAAAGTAGTCGCCGTATAAAGAAGAAATAGAAACCGTGCAGAAGTAACTTTAAACAAGTAATCCAGGGTTTCAAGTAAAATTGAATTTATGTTAGGAATTTTACTAACAGGTGGTCACCTATCCAAGTCCATAGGCAAACTTAGTAGGAATTAAACCAAATAATTCTGCAACAAAAAAGTGTAATTAATACGACTGAGTAGCCAACAACCACCAAAATCCATTTTCTACAACCATTCACATGAGGGTAAGAGAACTCATAGCTCCAATCAAAACCCAATCAATTTAACACTGGTATGCGGGTTTGCCGCAGTGGGAAAGTAGTTAGTGGAATAGAGAATCTACCAAGGCATTCACCTGTTAAACACTGGGAAACCACGGAAGAAACCCAAGTCAAATTGGTCGGTCGATAGGAATTGAACCCTTGACCTCCAAAATACAAGTCACACGCGGTAGTGCCACAGCGCTCGCTGACATCAGAAGGTACAAGCTTTTTATATTTATTAAAAAGGATGAGGCTCCCTGAAACATTACAGTTCTTTTATGTGAGGTTAGTTCTACGTGTACTCCCTTGCTTTCTGTTATTGGAGATGCGCGACATGAAACATGTGAGGTCGAGTCGGTGATTTTACCAATAGCTGAATGTAGTCCTTGATTGAGATACCAGCGTGTAACTCTATTACAGTAGCGTGGTCTTTGGTAGGACCTCAATATACAATTGAAGAATTAACTCTGGGTTGTGATAGCAGTAGTGGGACTGTGAGCATTGTAAATATATACCTGAACTATAGTAGAAAACAACGAAACCAAGTTTGCAAGCAAACTCGGGCCAAACCACACTCACACAAACGTTGCTTTACCTCACCTTGATTTTCAATATGTTTGCTTAACTCTGGAAAAAGGACTGTTCTTACAGTTACAAAAATAATGAAAATAAAAGAAAGCCATTGTAAACGAAACTTTGCTTGATTACGCGATGTTTTTTTTTTTTTTTTTTTTTTTCATTCTTCTTTGAAGAGTATTTTGCTGTTATAGTTATACTTAAAATACCAGTGGACCTGACTGTTATTTTGCAACGGTTATTTGTATTGTAGTATTATAATGGTTATTATTTACCAAAACGTAACCACTTATATTTCCTTTGCGTTGGTGAGAAATTACGATGCGATTAACACCTGTGCGGTATGTTATCAACTGACAATCGCTGGCCAGTCAGGAAGAATGTATTTACCATGGAGACATAACAACAGCTATAGGTTTAATGGAAATGTACTCGTGTTTTCACGTGCATATATTTAGCCAATTCTTTATTTGCAAAGACTTTATTTAGTGTTATACACAGTCACTCTGTAGTATTTAATCTTTGAGTATTATATATAATACTTCGGATAGTATATGCAGTGATTATGTTTCGCTGGATGCTGCTGCCGCTTTGATTATTTAAATTCTAGCACTTAGGTTTATGATGCAAATCATAATGAGAATAACCCATCCCTTTGTCGCAGAAGGTGTTGGAAATGATGTCCTTTTGCTGCCACACTACGGCAGTTACCTCTCTGCCTCCCGGCTGCACGCAGCTGGGTCGACGTCGGGACTCCTTCCTCGGTCCCCACGTCGTCGTCGTCGGCTGCTTGCTTCACCCTAGCTCTAGCGGCTTCTCCTGCATAGATTCTTTTTGGGTTCTCAGGGGTTATGGTTGAGACAACACAAACCAACGATAATCTCTTAACTGCTTTTATTCGTCCTTGCATTCGTGGAACCTGGGCACTTGATTAACTGCACTTCCGGCGGACATTTTATAGTACATTTTTATTAGACGCGGTACTTCGTCGAACACACCTGACGGAGGTATACAATACTGCGATGAACAACAACTGAGTAGCAAACTAAGTAGCAACTGAGTACAACTGAGATAACTGAGGGATGACTGAGGGCTGAGTAGGGGTTACCGCCCTCTTATATACATGCAGCACCGCGTCACTAGCAAAAACTAAGGGTGTATTGACCTGTATAACGGTACGCCAAATAGTTAGCATACCATTCTATTGTCCAAACATCCGCTCGTTCTAGGCTGTCGTCCGGGAGTGCAGGGTTTCTCACATATGTCTGCCCAGGTCCATCACAATGTTCCTTCAAGTCTACAATTTTGTTTTAACTAACATAATTATTTACAATTCTTAAATTTATGGGTAATTATTAAACGTATTAGTTAATAAATAATTGATCCAAGGACCAAAGTTCCTGTTTCAACACATGTCTCATACCTTCGTAGAAAGTGTCTGCTGAAACGCATTAGTTCATATTCTGAAATTGCACTAATGTCTCTTCTAATATTGTCTTTCAGTTCTCCCAACGTATGCGGATTGTTCCGATAACCTTAAAGTTCGCCCATAAATAAAAATTGCATATCTTAAGGTCTGGGGATCGCAGTGGCCATAGTCCTTTACTGATAACCAACCCTAGCTTCAAAAAATTTGCCTAACTAACTGCAACGACATACCAACTGTATGTGCTGTAGCAGAGTCTTGTTGAAAATATACATGTGTGCATTCAATGTCACAGAAATAGCATTGATTATTGCATCTCTGTGTCTCTGTCTCCGTTAACTGTTTTCTCAAAAAATATAGGCCCTATAATTCGGCATGCATTTATAGCACACCAAACACCAATTTTCTTGTCATGCAATGACATTTTGTGTACAATATCGGTTATTTCTGTATTTCAATATCGTTGGTTTGTGACGATACATGATCATGTAACGGAAACCATGCTTCGTTTATGAAAAAAAGAATTAACTTTGGGTCCATAGAGCCATTATTAACTTACGCTGCTACCCAATTGCAGAAATGTATTCTACTCAAAATATCACGTGGTTGTAGTTCCTGAACTATGGTTAGTATATATGGTTTTAATTTCAAAAGTTTAATGGCTTTCCTTGTCGAGAAATGTGAAACACCCATTTCCTGTGATAACCTACTCAGAGACTTTCGAACTGTAGTCCTATTTCATCAAATTTTTCCTCTGTAAGCACATGACAAGTTCTTTTAGGTTTCTTATCAAGAACAGAACTAGTTTCTCTGAATATCTTTAAAACTTTACGAACTCTCTCTCTCTCCCTCTCTCTCTCTCTCTCTCTCTCTCTCTCTCTCTCTCTCTCTCTCTCTCTCTCTCTCTCTCTCTCTCTCTCTCTCTCTCTCTCTATGTGCAAGGCGCATGAGTACCAGGAAATCGGTCTACAAATAGTCGTGCCACTTCTCTACAAGATTCTGTTCGCACGTAGGAATCATACATGAATATGCAGTGTGCTAAAATATACACACTTCTTGGCATTATAAAAGACTCACTATTTGACCACAAAGAACACAATAAGAACTCGCACTAGCAACGGCCGAACATGCACCGACACAAAGAAAGACGGGTACCAGGAACGGTAAGAAGCAGTGTACGTACACAAACACCTTCCCCGGCCGGCCCCCAATAAAAATAAGGCAAAGTATTTTATTATATGGTATATAATGCATTACATTATATATCTCGCTTGTATTGTAGTTGCCGCTGCAAATGGACGTTGAGTATGCCAACAATGTATTGAGGCGGTTGCGTGCTGGCAAGAACGTCAGTCACACGGTAATTTCTATCAAAAATAATGCACTGGCATTTCTAAGGCAGAGTACAGTCCGCTGTGCCATTGAGGTCGGTGACTGTTAATGCGGTGTCCATACTTCCACTTTTCCCATATACTTCTTTTCTAAAAGACTAATGCGAGAAACTGTAAAACTTCCGCAAAAATTGTTACTAATCAGGGTGTCAGAGAAGGTGAACCTTATCACCTACTCCACAAGTATATTCTTCACATTCAGCTCTATTTCGTTGTATGAACGTGTCAAAGTTTTCTACATTATGTAAAAGCAGTGTAGCTTTCACGTTATCAAATACCTCTGTGACCAAAGATAACATACAAAGGTTTAAAATATCACCTACTGTGATAACAACCATTCCATCTGAAGATTGTTCCTCCGCCAAGGAGTAATTATGCGCTATGTATCATTTCCAGAACTTGTAAAATTGATGGAGTAGTTTACGGAAGCCATTCTTTCTACTAAATATGTATGAAACGCGGGATTTTTCATCCGTTATCAGCCGGTACGAAATGTACGAAAGTGCAATTATAACGGGTGACGGGTAGGAGTCACCATCCTCTAAACCATTCTACAATAATTGCATAACTAACGAGGGAAGTAAATTAATTTATTAAAACTGTCATTCTAGTTTGAAGTGCTAACTGTGCAACGGGAGCTAGGTCGGCTAAACTGTAATGAAACTGTAATGAGACTTTGACACAGTTTTTTTTTTTTTTTTTTTTTTTTTTTTTTTTTTTTTTTTTTTTTTTTTTTTTATAAAGAAAATACTGCCAGAAATGTCCTAACTCATTTTCTATTATCTGTATGATTCTTTTTCAACCTTCAGGGATGTAGGACAGAGGCGTGAAGGAGGCATCCATGTTTTGAGGAAAGACAATTTCCTACCCCAGCAGGGAATCTTCTGCCTGAATTTGTCCATTCGGTTGGGTGTGAGGCATTGAAGAGCTTCCGGTTAAGCTTACCCTAGAAGCAGATAGGATCCCATTACCCTGCGCCTGCCGCCATCAGATCTGGCCACCCTTCATACGCTCACGCTTATTTTTTTCTCCCGGAGCCCTCGATTTGAGGCAGTGAAATCGCCTCCGTCTTTAATACCTTTAGTGAAGCAAAAGGAGGAATTTTGATTTTTGTTTGTTTTCTTATTTAAGCGTGTGCATTTAATCTTTTTACCCAGGAATGTTTGAAACAATAATAATGAAACGTGATATACACTTGCCTATAGCTTCCCCATTTAGGAAAAGCATCTTAATTACTGTCCATGGAAATGAATTCCAAATTTAGTCAGATATAAAATAAAAGAAACGAGGGAGCTTAATATCTGTCTAATCAATGAGCTTTTTGAGGCGCATTACGTAATCAACTTTATAAGTATTGTATTTCATTCTATTTTTGTACAATTTTGTTAACACTCCCCAACTTGTCTTTAAAAAGTACCTTTTAAATAAATGTTTAACCCTCCTCGTGTGTAGGACTTAAAACCGACGAAACTCCAAGTGAGTAACTGAGGGGATGCCTGTCGAAACTCTGATCCGAGAGACCAGGATGAGATATCAGCCCCGAACCCTGCTAGGAGGGTGAAGAGGTAGATTATATGAAATTGAAAATGGAGGAAAGAAAAGGTAATTATGGATTTGTTTGCTGGTGGAAAGAATAATGGAGTAAACCGGAGAACTCCGAGAAATATCTCCAGACGTCAATTCGTTCACCAAGAGCTCCCCTGAAATTGGACCCGCGCCGTTCTAGATTAGAGGTGAGTAACTTGGACAATGCACTACAGCAAAAAAAAAAAAAAAAAAAAAGCAAAATTAATCCGATTAATAATAATTTACAGCAACCGATATTCGAATCAGGACTTCTTGAATGAAATATACATTCTAACGGCACGAAGTTGGATACACAGGCTATGTTATGTTAGTTATTAGTTACATATATTTTATTCGTTAACAAATTATAAAAAACTGTATTTTATTATCCACTTTTAACATCTAAGTTCATATGGGCTGCTTTGCATTTGGAAGAATTACTCATCAGCATTAATGTTCACTCGTTTACTATTGTATATTTTTGGGTTGTTTACACAGAGTTTTCTTTCTAAACATTAAATTCCTACACGCGCACACACGAAAGCTAAAACTGTTATCACATTTTCAGTCTGTAGGGAGGATGGGGAATAATCTAGGGTAAAGATCACCCTCCATGCCACGTTCTGTAGAGTTATGATCAGTTTTCAATCAGTTTCACATGTATGAAATGTAAATAAATGAGGAGCGGAGAAGAAAGAGAAAGAGCATAGAAGACAAAGAAGGAAAATAAGGGATGCAGAAAGGAAAGAATAGGAGAGTCGCTGAGGGAGAGAGACGGAAGAATCAGCATACTTAAAGCAATGAGAACGGAGCAGAAATGTTTATAAAAATACGAAATAAGTAATGAGATGGGGGACACTGCGATCGGGCAGTGGGCCTTAATTCGGTAAGTGTTGTGAGGGCTTAGCTTTCTTAATACCATATTGAAGAATGGAGAACATATTCATTTGTTGAATTTTGTATGTAAGCAAATAGGCCAAATCCTACTACACAAAAAGGAGGTAACGCTAAAGTGGTCAATTTATATTTTTTTAACTAAGATTTAACCATTCTTGATATTTCGCTATTTTGTTTGTGTTTTAAGGAGTGCATTCTGTCATTGTGTTAGGCAGAGTTAGGCAAGCAACTGATGGATATCTTTGTCATGTTATCTTGTACCAATTCTTGTATTTCATATACAGCTTTGTGTCTAGAGCGCCATGCACGCAAAACTTATGCCATAAATAACATTATTGCGAAGTAATATGCTTCACCGAAAGACAATATTCGCACACACGTTATGAAGGAAGATATTAAATTGTTTTTATTTTTATTTATTTTATATGTTCTATATTTATTTTAATACACTGATATCATTTGTATTTCCCTTTATTTGTTAAACTATAATTTTATGCTAATTTACTCCTTGAGTGTGTGTATGTATGTCTGTATGCATTTCATTTAACCTTATTCATATTTTACCTAGATAAGCCTCTTTTTCTGTTTTTGGTAGCAGCGTTAAAGCAGTTGCTAATAAAATAATACAAAACCAAAAATAAACAGATTTTGGCAGCCATATACAGATTTTCTACTTCTTCTTCTACTACTGCTTATTTAAATATATAGGTGTATATATATACAGATTTAAAAATAACATAATTAAAAAATATTAAAGTGTATAAAGAGGCTCTTTTCCTTCTCCCATTCTTTTTGCAGAATTATAAATCCAAAGCACAACATGGCGCTGGGGTGGGTTTCCTCCGAGTCCTCCGGTTTGCCCCACCATCATTCCACCAATCGCTCCATCAATCATTCATCTCAGGTGTTGGGCCGATCCCTCAACCCTAATTTCATCTCAGGTCAGATGCTTCGGTTCCCTCGCTCTGAGGGAACACAAGGGCCTCGTAACGTCAGCATTGACGAGATAGGGAGAACAAAAGATAATAAATAAATAAGTAAATAAATAAATAAGTAAATAAATAATAAATAAACAAACAAATAAATAAATCCAAAGCAATTGCTTTAACTAGAAGAAGAAAAAGAGAGAAAGGAAAAACCAGGTTTAATATAATATGTTGATTTATTTTTAATAAACATTTATATATTCCTTTCCAGTTAGTTTGTCATTTGCAGTTAAGCGCACCTCTGTAGCATAGATGGTAGCGTGTCTGTCTCACGTTCTAGAGGTCCCAAGTGCGAATCTGAGTCAGGGTGAATTACCTGAATATGTTTATATCCATGATTTTCCGTTATCCTGCAAGATGTGTGGTAACTCTAAGCTTTGTGGACCCTGGGATCATTTCAGCATCTTTTTAACCATTTCATTCTCGTACGATGTGACTTAACGTAAATTAAAAAAAAAAAAAAAAAAAAAAAAAAAAACCAGTCACGTATTCCTAATCTTCTGTTTCATCGAATTAAACTCCTTGCACCTCTCGGATGCAACCTTATTGTTATTGACCGAGACTCTACCCGCTTCCCCTAGTTGTCCCATTGCACTCCGAACTAATTTTCAAATTACCCTTAGAGCTCTTTACCCATCCAGATACTTTTCTTTTCTTCGCCAAAAATTAATTCCCACATTCACCGAATGTGTACACAAAACTTTTTCGAATATACTAATGTATCTTTTGCACCTCGGTGTACGCTGCCATAAGTTCGCTTTCTTACCGTGCATTGCGTTTGCGTTTTTAAGTTAGTGTGTGTTTTCTGTCGTTTTCTGTATTCACGTATCTTTCACAACTCATACTAATGCATGTTTCAAGTAGCATTAGAGTGTATTCTTTATTCATATGCCTTTCTCAACTCTTCTACAGGTGATACATACATGAGTAATAGCATATACATTTGGAATCAGATACCTGTAATGTTTCACGAATACCTGGATTCGAGCCCTGTAGAGCTTACTGATGAAACATGTTCTAGCTATATATTTTAATTGGTCTCAGGAAGGATATATTTTATGCTATCTGTGTTTTTGGTAACTACTTGGCCTTATAACTAGCTGTATGTGTCGTGTTTTGTATTTATATCCCTTTATCAAGTCATCCTAATGCATGTCTAAGGCATGTTTACGCAAGCATATCGTACATACACGGTGAGTCAGTGTATGTGCACTCTATTCATGTGCAAACACGTCTTCTGGACAGCAACGTGTCATACATCGGCAGACGCAACAAATCGTATATAAAGTGTTTGAACATAGTGACTAAGAGAGAAAAGGGAATCAAAATCCTTTGTGTCAAGCTACAAAATAAATGCAAAGGTAATTTACATTTGCATATCTTTTACATCAAGCACACAGCTCTCAAGTGCTCTCTTTGTATTTCTTATTTCTTACTGTACGCCAAGTTACTAATATTTCGCCTTGTATTAAACAAGATAACAAGCGAACGAAGCGCTCGTCGATGAAGGTCAATACGTTCTTTCATGTAATACTTACATGTGCTCGTTATTCATTTGGCTTTATCAACTCATTCTATACATGTTTCATGTACTTAAAGGAATATGACTTCAATACAAATAATAAAGCAAATTCATTACAGTATGCATGCCAAAGCTGTTATCTAAGGGGTGTATTATCTGTGAGTTACACTGCTTGATTTGCAAACCGTATCACAGTTTCTGGAAGGGGTGAATCTGGCAACTGGTCTTATCTTATGTTGCAGACATACTGGTGGCCATCTTGGAGGGATTCAGGGGGTGTTATCTGTGGTTTGCAGGCTGCTTTATTTAGAAAACACATCACAATTCCTGGAAGAGGTGGATCAGGCAACTGCCCAACCTTATCTTATCTTAGGACATACTACTTGCCATTTTGTGTGCGGTTCAGAGGGTATGGGACCGACTACTTTCGCCTTCTCGAGGTTCAAACTCACGAACTCTATATATAGATCCTGCAAACGACTCCTATTCAGTTGGCTCCTTAGGGACCTAACGAGGCTGAGTGACGAGGTATCCCAACGGAAAAAATCTCCACGCCGGTGCCGAGCATGGAAGCCGGGTCTCCCGCTTGGAAAGTATTCTTTAAAAAGTTCATTATTCTGTCTACCTTTTTGGTAATAGAAATAAACATTTGTAAAAATGGCTTTATTACATGTTTTCTTATGGGTACAAGGGGAATAGGAGAATGCAGTGGGCTTAAGCGAAATTCAAAATTTTAAGTGCTGATTGCTGTGCGATAGCTTTGACATTCCATTCTCTTCGTATAACAAGGATAATAGAAATGACTTGCTAATTAATAAAATTATAGATATTTACAAATTCAAAACAATGAAAGGAAAATCTAAAAAATAGGTATCTCCACTTAAAACTTGATTTCACATAAAGTATGTGCTCTAATGACATCTGCATTTTTGACTGGAAGATATCGTCTATATCTTGCTGTTCATAAACCAAATTAAATAATTTGAAATTCAACCTCACTCACTTAAAGTCTGCAGTATATTTAAAGTTAATAAATTTACATGTAATAGGGTCATTGCGTCCGTGCAACGGAATGCCATGGGGAAAGGAATAAAAATGAGGGCTTTTGCGGTCCCGCACGAAGCACCCAAGAAAAACAATTTACAAAACATCGCATACCTTGTAAATTGCACACAACGGATAGGGATTGATGACGGCGACGGAGGGGAACACAATGAAAGGGAGACAAATTAAGAGGAAGGGGTATAGAGTGGAAAAGAAGGCAGAGGGAGAGAGATGGATTTAGAGAGAGAGAGAGAGAGAGAGAGAGAGAGAGAGAGAGAGAGAGAGAGAGAGAGAGAGAGAGAGAGAGAGAGAGAGAGAGAGAGAGAGAGAGAAAGGGAGAAACAGAAACAGTTTAAAAGCGGGAGAGGGAGATACATAAAGGAATATCTTCCTATATATTTAATATAAGGGAGGACAGTTGCTGGTCGAGCTAGTTTGAAAATATAGAATTTTGCATGGACGGGTTTAACATTTTTTAACTTAAATAACTCGGAACAAAATTAATAAAACTGGTTGATATATACCTGACCTCCAGCGGCTAAGTTTAGGTTTAGCGGAAGAAAATGACTTCCTTAAAATATTGAAAACCATATTCAAACAAAGTGTTAAAATAACTTGTCAGCTGATGTTCAATGAGCGTTGCGAAATAGGAAAGTTTAGGTACAACGCTACTTTTTAATAAAACGCAAAGTATAACATCTCGCCCACCTTGGTAGCGTGGTGGAACTGTACCTGCCTGACGTTCAAGAGGTCCCGAGTTCGAATCTCGGTCAGGGTGAGTTACCTGGATAAGGTTTTTTCCGGGGGTTTCCCTTATGCTGAAAGACGAATGTCGGATAACTCTAAGCTCCATGGACCCTGGGCTCATTTGAGCATCATTCCACCCATTCCATTCAGCGTCCGATACGACTTAACGTTGGAGGACGTAAATTATTAGAAAAAAAAAAGGTATAACATCTGAAGAGAGAGTACTAGTTTTAGAACTTTTGGTTCCTGTTAACAAATAAATTACGTTTAGGATCTAATTTTTGGCCATATTAAGGTAAGCGCAAAGGACTGCAATGTAGACAATGCAGTTAGGGACAAGCAAGTACTACGTGCGAAATAAAACCAACCTACACCGTCGTTTATCACCATTTTTAGGATTTTCTCCAAAATGAATTGCAATTCAATTTATAGCATAAAATTCAATAATTTTTACTTAATTTATTTTAATAAGATCATCCCCCTTACTTTATATTAGTACTGCAAAATGTGTTCAAGTGTTTTCTATGCGTTAATGTCCTATTCCGAAATCAAGTGGGATGGCTCAGGCGGTTTCGTCGTGGCTCGCATTCGGCAGGTTCGGGTTCGATTCCCGTAGCCCGCCTACCTGACCCATGTTTTTTTCGGGAGATTTCCGGGTTTTCCAGGCGAATGCTGGGTAGGTTAATTATATGCCCTGAATTTCCTGTCCCTCCATTCCATCCCCATTAGCATTTCACATCATCTGTCATCTGGTGGTCTCTTTCAGGGTAGAGGTGTTGGCGAGTGTCTCGGCGCTACATGGTGGGATGATATGCTCTTCCTTCTCCGGTAGGAGGTCTCCGGGTCAGCCTGGCGGGCCTTTTCATGAACCACGATGGGAAGGATATCGGTTGTACATGCCTGCCGGGGAGTTCCCAGAAAAATTGTATGGACCCTGCCCTCTAAACTGTCACGACTCCTTGGAACGGCCGCCCTCTGCCTCCTCCCGCCTCATCCTTCCTCCCAGGGGTGCCACATTTGAGACATAGGTACAATACATTAAGTCTGATATCCGTGCCGTATCCGCTCCGTAGCATACTCCCATCCTGAGATATACGTCAGCATAAGTGAAAACAATGCTGCTCATAAGAAAAGGCTTGAGGCATGGCGTAGGTTAACATTGGCATGTGGAATAAAACGTACGCAATGAGTTCTCCATAAGCTGCAATTTCTCCAGTCGTAAAGCCATCTATTGAATCACTAGGTTAAGCACACAAGCACATATTGAGTAACATAGTACAGCCAAAGCATTGCGAAGGGGAGTATCTAGTGCCTTCTTCTTAGATAACTTTCTCTAATAACTTTTTTACAAACTATTCTTAAAATGCTTATTCTTCTATTTACTTCATGTTAATTGACAGAAACGCTTCTAAAAATGGCGTTATTGCATATTATATCATTCAACATTGCGGCTGTAGCTGCCGTCCACCAGCATCACGCGGCGTGCATACCTGTCGGGACTCGAAGTCCGGACTCCTCCTTAGGACTACGCTGTAGCTGGTTTGCCGTCTGGTTTCTCTTTCCCTCTTATTGCTGTGATCTGCGTTTATCCGCATGCATTCTTGTTTGCTTCCCAAGGTTTAGCGTTGAAAGTACAATAGCGGAAGCACGGCTTCATGAGGCCCAAAACGAATTTAGAAAAGGAAGATCATGCACGGATAGTATATTTATAATTCAACAACTAATAGAAAAACACCAAGAATTTAATGTTGACACATGTATGCTTTTTGTTGACTATGTTAAGGCCTTCGATTCGGTTTTAAGGGATAAACTTTGGATAGCGATGGATAATTGTGGAATACCAGCACATTTATTAGGGACTGTACAAGGTATCTATAAAAATACTACAATAGCAATAATAAAGAATGGAAGGAAAACAAAACAATGGGCATAAATAAAGGAGTGCCACAAGGATGCCCTCTATCGCCTATACTCTTTAATATCTATATTGATAATATGGTATAAGAATGGCAGCAAAGTACAAAACAAAATGTACTGAATGGAAACATAATTTTAAATACAGTATTACTTGCTGATGATCAAGTGATAATATCCCACTCAGAAGATGACATGCAAAGAGTAGTATATAGTTTATACAACATAGCGGAAACATACAACCTTTCAATCTCAGAACACAAAACTAAAGTAATGGCTTTTAGAGGAAAGAACAACATAAGAGCAAAAATAGTTATAAACAATAAAGTAATAGAACAGGTTAATAGTTTTAATTATCTAGGCTACACAGTAGTAGTAGCAAATAACAACAAGGATATGGAGGTGAAATTAAACAGATTCAGTCAAATGTATGAAACACATATGAAATTTTATAAGATAATGGCAGTCCCAACGTTAACATACAGTTCCGAAATATGGACACTGACAAAGAACCAACGCAAACCGCTAGAATCGGCAGAGATGAGATTTTTGAGCAGCGTGGCAGGTTATAAAAGAATAGACCACGTAAGAAACGAAAAAATAAGAGAAGAGCTTGGGATTTTTAATTTAAACAGTAAAATAATAAAGAACAAAAATGAATGGAAAAATCATATTTTAAGAATGGACGCGGAACGACTTCCAAGAAGAGTTTTAGATTATATGCCGAAGGGAAAGAGAGATGTGGGACGCCTAGCTCTACGCTGGAAGGATCAGTAGGCTCTTGAAGAGTACAGAACGGGTCACAGGGCCCAATCCTTGAAGATGATGATTATGATGATGGTGGTGGTTTAGGGTAGAGACACAACTCAGCAGAACACACGATATTTTGTAAAAATGTACTTCATTCTCGGTTTCTTTGACCATCTTCGTAAACCCGGAAACATTAAAAGGCTTTAATAATTTTGATACCCTGACCGCGTACAATTACGAGTAATGGCGCGGTACACGGTAACTTGGAGTCCAACACCGACAACTCCTATGAAGTGAAGTTCATATGAAGAAGTAACAACAAGAGTGAGATGTCTTTTACCCTGTATATACGGGATGACGGGAAAGTATGGAACAATGCTTGTAACTTTGTTGTTATAGTTTTGTGAAGTGATATTTTTTAGAAAAACTTTAAGATATCAACATGTTTTCATATGACTATGATTGTGAATAGGACGTGACTTTCTTTTTACTGGCGACATTTTTTTTTTTCAATTGGAGGGAGGGTCCTCAGGTTTTGGAACGTACAGGTAGATGCTTTTTTGAACTTTAATTTAAATTCACTAGGGCGTATTACAGCACATGAAATTTAATCCAAGAGAAAGCACATTCATAACAAAATTAGTGGTGCTTTTTTTCAACCTTGTTTATAGTCGCTAACTACATGGTCATATTGCGACTGTGCACAAAGTAATTACATAATACCTTTGTTAACGCAATAACGCATCCTGATGTGTTCATAAAGTTATATGGATATTTATAACATTGTTTGGTAGGTTTACAATAAAGTGGTATATTAACGACCGTACAACCTTGAGAACAATAGTGATGCACTAATATTACAACAACCGAAATAATGAAGCGTCTTTTGCAAATTGTAGGGTGTTACTGATCATTTTAGGATCATTAAGTACAGTAGAATCATCAGATGGAAGCTTTGTATTCGTCCGCCACTTTGTGTATCTGGCACATGTAGTGATGATATTGTGACTTTGTGAGTTCGTAGAATTAAAAGTCCAATTTGCCGAAATTCTAAATTTTCTTTATTTCCGTAGCAGTACACTGTTCAATTCTCATGTAACAACATTGCATCACATATACAACACAATCTTCCAAGTTCGGTAACAATAGCAAATAGCGTTCAGCTCTCGTTACAACATCAACAACACTTTCCAGCTGTTTTCTGCATACTCACTACTGACTCATCACTAGCCATGGCTTCTTTTTATACACCCATTCCTGAATTCCAGACTGTTATCGAATTTTCTCTAACATGTCACCAGATAAAACACGAATGTTCTAGAATGTAACTATATCGGTGTCGGCAAGTCTTTCATTTCCGGCGCCATGCCTATCTGCTTATGCAAGCTCGTTATCTTCGTGAAACACTATACGACTGTTATCTTTATCTGCAGGTTCTTTATGTGCACAAACCGCACTTATATGTCGGCACCGACTTCCGTGCTTTTTCGTTGTGACAATATGTACAGTTGCTAAAGCTGTCTGACACATCTCACATATAGGGCTAGATCCTTGCATATGATGTGTGAATGCGTGATTCTGCAATGACCAATTCTTAGTCCAGTTAAAGCCACTTGTTCCTGACATCAGTTGTTTGAGAGGAGGTCTTAATATTCCGTTAGTCATTATATCGTGCAGTTTGCTGTTTGAGCTGTTATACCACTGATTTTCCCTGTTTCTTCTGCTGTAATTTTTAACATATACAATATAATCTTGGTAAGTTATGCTTGAAATTGTTTCATCTGTAGGTAAACTGGTTGCATCTGTTCTTTTATTGCCATTAATTTGCCTATGTGATGGTAGAGTCTGTTTAGTTAACTCATGTGCACGTCGGCCGCTGCCTTTGACGAACCCCTATAATCGTTTTACAACACCGGCCCACCTTCTCCCAGACCTTTCTGCAAGGTTGCCACCTTTCTCCATACGTCATGCACGAGGTTTCGTCTAAATAAATTATCTTATGTCCATTACTGCAAAATTTCCTTAGTTTTGACGATATATATCGCCAAGCTACAATTCTATTGGATTGCATAATAACCCTTAACTTATTCAAAGAGCAGTATTTGAAACCCAGCTCCTTTAGGAGACCGTGCAAAGTACAGTGCCCATAAGGAAAATCACAACTTTCTTGCAAATGTGCAACCAATTCGTCTAAGGTAGGCGGTCTCCCTTTTGCATAGAATCTATAAATTTCTCGACGAATTAAATCGCATATGAAATTATCTACTTTAAAGAAACGTTTCCTTTTGTTTTCACACTTGATCGGCATCTTTGGTATTCCTTTCGTCACAATATTTCTTACTGTATTTCTGTGAATACCCAGAATTTATCATCAGGTTCATTGCACGACCCCTTACCAAGATTATTTGTCAGCAAATATTTATGTGTTCAAAACAAGCGCTTGAATTTGCTTAGAAACAGTTCCCGTTATAACTTTGTTTTTAAGGCTTCTCCAGTAATATAACTCGGCCCAGTTATTCAAACTATTGTCATCACTTTGATTATTTTCACTTGACTGAAAGTTATCTACTACTTCATTTGCATTTACAGATCAGCAGGAAGTTGGAACTTTGGCAACTGAGACTCCACGTGGAGTAGACATGCGACTGTCACTTCGAGAAAATCAGGGTTGCTATTGGTCCTCAACGACAGTGTTCCATTTCTGAAGTGTGGAGATAGATTTATGACGGTCATTAGTGGGCGGGAGGTTGAGTTTCCTTTGAGGGGCAAACTACACTCACGCTCACTAGACAGACTCTATCCACAGTACGTTAATTTGTTTGCCGAGTTCACAGCTTTATTTGATAAGAATAGTATTTCTTGAAACAATGCATTTTTTTTATCTTTAATGGCTAAAATTGCACTCATTGAGACAGTAATTATCAAAAAGGAGTTAGGATTTTCAGATTTTAAAATGAATCTCAAATTTTCTTTTATGGCGGATAACTTACATGAAATAATAGGGAATTGATCAGGTAGTTTGTGAAATACTGTGTGTTCAGGGTAAACAGTTGCACATCCGCATTTTCCATCAATAATAGAACCATCGGTGCATATATGTAAATCATTCCGATGAAACTCTTCAAATTCAAGGAAAAGTTATCACCATCTGTAACTCTTTCGGCCTTCCATACTTTGCTTTATTTTTACCACTTCCAGTTTCATTAATTTTTTTTTCAAAATTTTTCTTACTGTCCTCCACAGGAGAGATATTCTCCGATGGCTGAGACGCAGAGGAGTTTGGCGAAGGTTCCCACACCATCCCTGGACAGGTTTATGACACCCCATTTCAGTACAGTTACAGACCATTCAAAAACATTCTGACGGCTTCTACTTTTGTGAATGAATCTTCTCGGTTTTAGAGTACAGAGTGAATAGGCCGCATGTTTTTTTTAAGGATCTGCTCCTTGTGTAGCAAGCTTTCTCTGCCACACACACATTTGCTGTCCTTGTCCCAATGTGTAAGGCTGCACACCTTCCAGGGACCTTCTTTGCGTTGCTGGACAGTACCATAGAATGAGTAATCCTTTGTTATGGATGCATTTCATTAAAGAAGACACAAACCTCTTCATGGTTCCTTCTCCTACCACCGTAACCGATCATCGTCAGTATTTCAGTTCGTTGTCATTCAGTAAGTTGTGTCATCACTGATTGCTTTCAGAAAGATTTTGCAATGAGGTAAGTGCCCGCTTCGGTAGCGTAGCTGGTAGCATGTCTGCCTCACGTTCAAGAGGTCCTGCGTTCGAATCTCGGTCCGGGTGAGTTACCTGGATAAGGTTTTTCCGGGGTTTTCCATTATCCTGATAGACGAATGTCAGGTAACTCTAAGCTCCATGGACCCTGGACACATTTGAGCATCATTTCACCCATTTCATTCACCTTCCGATATGACTTAACGTTGGAGGACGTAAAATTACAAAAAAAAAAAAAAAAAAAAAAATGAAGTAAGCAATTTTATCCTTACCTTAGCTTTTGTCTGTATTTGTTCAATCCAAAGCCATTTGAAGTAGCTATTGAAGTAGCCTACGGTATTGTTTAATTCTAAACTTACTCAGTTTGAAGTAATGATGCACTTTCCTTTGCTCAGTACACATGCAGTAAGCTCCTAATAACTTTAAATTGCGGTTTGAAAGGGTATTTGTTTGTAAGTTCTCGGACTTGAGGACTGTAGGAGTGCAGAAAATGGAACTGTTGCCATAAAAAACTCACACTATTTACAATCATAGTAATGTGAGTGCTTGTTGATGTCTTACAGCTTTTGTAAAAAAATATCACTTCATAGAGTTGCAACAGTGAGGTTACAGGCATTGTTCCATAGTTTTTACTCACTCTGTATACCACTTTTGGATCTCGCAACCCAAATAATCCTTTGGTTGGGTGGGTCGTCCCGTTAAAGTTGAAATTCCAGGCAATTTACAAATATGAATATTAGTGATTGGTCGAAATGACGCTCAAGCCACGTATCGAAAAGGAGAAACTGACACTTTCCTTAGTTTAATGACCCTGACCTAGCGGTACCTTCAGAATATCTAGAAATTCAATAGCTTCCCGAGAAACCTCCGCCCCATCTGGAAGCCACTTGCCAGTGTGCATGCAAGGTCTTTGTAAATATTGGAATCTGCCTAGAGAATATGACATTGAAGAGAACATTTATACTGTTCACAAAATGGGCAAATATCTGAAATATTATTAAATAAATACAATTATTGAGACGTTTTATGCACATATTGATAGTCAGTTTATATAAATATTTAAGTAAGGAATTTAAACTTGATACGGTAGAAGTTCCTTTTTTTTTTAATTACGTTCTCCAGCGTTAAGTCATATCGGCTGAAAAATTAAATGGGTGAAATGATGTTCAAATGAGCCGAAGGTGCATGGAGCTTTGAGTTACTTGATATTCGTCTTTCAAGATAAGGGAAATCCCGGGAAAAGGCTTATCCAGGTAACTCACCCTGACCAACATTTGAACTATAATGCACCAGATTTAGCTTGTCACTTTTTGCACTATCCTTGTCTAGCACAGGTGCTGGGTTTTTCCCTTGAAATGGTCAGTCCCTTTTAAACCCTATTGTATTCCCTAATTACCTACTGTGGTATGAAGTAAGGACAAGCAGATATCAGTGTTGTTGCAAGTGAAGTATCGGTTGTTAACGTGTTGGAAACGTGAAAAATGTTTTTAGAAGTTGAAAATTTTGTGATCACTATAAACAAACATACTGCTGGGGATAGTGCTAGTGTCTGCGTTAGTTCTAGGAGGCGTGGGAAGAAAGGGAAAAGCTGTAAGATCAGATGGTAGGGAAATTATGATTAAGATTCATACATTTTTTAATGACGAATGCGAGGCCCTAAACTGTGGGAAGCCAACTATATCTGTGTCGAGTATAATTCAAAGAACTGCTGCAGCTACAGGTGTTTCATCTCGTACTGTGAAAAGAATACTTAAAGAAAAAAATGAATAGAGACTTCTGGTGGGAGAAAAAAAAAAGCATCCGAATGCAAAACCCACACAAACAAAAATAGACTCTTCTTGTGTCGCTGCAATAAGACAATCTATTTATTCACTCTATCGGACTAATTTTCTGCCCAGCTTTGATACCGAAATTAAAGGATTGCAATGTATAAAGAATTATGATGGATTTCAAAGGAATGTTGGTTCTTTGTTACAACACGTGCAAGGGCAGTTGAGTCGAATAGCAGTTTGGGGGAGGATAGTTGTTATAACAAAAGAAATGTAAGAAACAGTGTCCTTAGCAGATTTCTAAAGGGGAGCACTTGACTTGTTGAATGAGGTATTCTTCGGTCCCTAATAATGACAATGACAAAATGGCCACAAAGGGAATCTTTGGTTGAATGAAGAGGGCTTTCAGAAAGTGAAAGTGACACATACACCCACGCGCAGCTGTGGAGAACAGTCTTCGGCGTCAGGCCGATTAGAACACTTCGTGGCTGGCAAGCCATTGAAACAGTCCGAGGCGTGAGGGCGATTAGGGAAGTCCTCTTGTTCTGTCTTGGGCCAGGCAGACCAGAAATGAAGGAATATATTTGTCGATTCATATATACGTGAGGAACGAATAAAGTTTATCGAGTAATAAACATTCCGCCTTCAGTAACTCTAAACAGGGATATTGGTAACCCTTGGTCGGCAACTTCAAGTTTGATGTTCGGATAAAAGAAGCAGTCAATAAATCAGTTTGAAACGGGCATTCCAGTGTCAGTAAAACCATCCTTTTCACACATATCCACGCATACCCTGTGATTAACCTCATTGCTTAACCCTGAGCTAAACACTATTTGTTTCAAATTGTCGCGTCAACGTAGAACTCTTTGCTTGCCAATATAATTGCTTCAGCTTGGAAGACAAATAAAGTTCTACAAGAAAAAAAAATTGTTCAACGGGAGTTTATGGAGCTTGCGAAAAGCACTGCATCAAATGAAGTTTGGATTTGTAAAGAACTCACGGAGAGGAAAGTTTCTGATGGAACGGCCAGACGTTTCTAAGAAAAATGAAAGAGGTAAGGTCTTCCGGTGCTCCTATTATTTACTTAGATGAAACCTGGATCAATATAAATCATACGAAAAACGAGGTGTGGGAAAGTGACAGCGTTTTCTTACACGCAGGGATTTCGACAGGTTTCATTTCCAACGCTCTTCTCAGTTTTAAATCAAAATCAAGCAAAGATTATCATGAAGAAATGGATAGTGAAAGATTTAAAAATTAGTTTATTAATCAGTTGTTACCCAACATTTCCCTCCAATAGTGCTATATAATAGACAACGCATCTTATCATTCTACTCAAATCAATAAGACTCCGATATCAACATCACTTAAATCAGTGCCCGCCTCGGTAGCGTAGATGGTGGCGAGTCTGCCTCACGTTCAAGATGTCCCGAGTTTGAATCTTGGTCAGGGTGAGTTACCTTGATAAGGTTTTTTCCGGGGTTTTCCCTTATCCTTAAAGACGAATGTCGGGTAGCTCTAAGCTCCATGGACCCCGGAGTCATTTGAGCGTCATTTCACCAAGTTCATTCATCGTCCTATGACTTAACGTTGGAGGACGTAAATTACAAAGAAAAAAAGAACTTAAATCAGTAATGTAATCATGGCTCCGTGACAATAATATTGGGTTTGATCTGTGTTCCACCAAATCTGTACTTCACGAATTAATAAAGCTGAAAAAAGACGGCCTCAAATTTTTTAAATAGATCGCATAGCGCAAATGCACGTCCACACTGTAATACGTCTACCTCCGTATCATTGTGATTTAAATGCTATAAAATTTATATGGGCACAGATAAAAAGTGATGTCGCGAAATACAACATATCATTTAAGTATAGTGAGGTAAAAGTGCAATAGGTAAAGTGTACGAACAAAATTGGCGGGGAGCTTTGTGAACAGCTTAAGAACATAGAACAGTTTTATTGGGAGAAATATGAATTAATAGATGAAATTAGTGATAGGTTCATAATTAATTTAGAAAATGATTCAGATAGTGAACATGAGGAACATTTTTAAATTTAGGACAATGAATAAGGGAAACCGGAACCAAATTTGGAGGACGAAGAAGGATCATCCGCCACTGATGTGTCTGCCCTGCCTGGCTGGCCATTAAAGAGGGGCAGGTTAGAAAGAGATGGTGAGTATGTATCTCCTTCTCTTTCTACAAACCAGGGGCCAAGTTAAATCTCGTGCATTATAGCAACCTTTTTAACGTGAGGCAGATACGCTACTACCTAGACTACCGAGGCGGGCAAGTTCCTGTTTCAACATATATTGGAAATGGTGGAATTCAATAGGCTTAAGCGATATTCACATCTTTTAAGAGCCTGTCGCTATGAGCTTACTTTGATATTCCACTCTCTTTGCATGGCCAGGACATTAAAGTTAATCAATCAATGATCAACAAATGACGACTTCCTACTTGAGAAATTTATAAGTATTTGAAAAAGGAAACATATAATAAGATTTATTGTGAAAATGTTTAGCTCCACAAGAATTTTAATGCCATAGTGCGCTTTAATAAGATCTACATTTTTTATCAGTAAGATTCTGCCTATCTCTTCAGACTTACTACTTATGCAAGAGTCACTGAGAATGACATACAGGGTACACATTTCAATAGTAATGAAAATATCTTGAACATGTTTCAATTAAAATCACAAAGAGGCTTTCTGAGGAAATAAAAATAATGTATAAATTTTCCATATAAATGATAGTTAGCCGTGTGATTTTTTGAAAGTCGTATGCCCGATTTCACCTACTACTACCATACTATATGGCTTTTACAGCCCCTTTTGGGCCCCAGCCTCCCACAGTTTTTGCCTCCATTCATCCCTATCTTCTGCGTTTCGTCTCCACATTCGGACTCCCAAAATCTGTAAGGCATCTCTTCTTACTGTATCTTCCCAACGGTTTTTTGGGTCTGCCTTTAGGTCTTGTATTGTAAAATCTTCCTTCTAACATTTTTTGGGGATCCGTTTCTCTTCCATTCTTTGAACATGTCCCGCCCATCTTAATCTTCTAATCTTAATTTCTTGTGCTATGTGCCCGATTTCACCAACAGATGTTAAAATCGACGTTAACAAATGTAACGTAACAATTGTAACAGCGCTAACAAAGCTGTTAAATTTCTTGCGTTTCACTAACCTATTTTCTGAAAATGTTAACAAACCTGTGTTAACGCCAAGAAACTTGTAAATATCACAGCTGTAGAAGGCTATGGATGAGTCGTATTGTTTTCTGAACGTCCTGCGATGCGCTTTTGTTTTCATTTTCGTCTGCACAAGCTGAAAAATGGCGGATGAACAAAATCGTAAATAAAGCTGTGAGACAAATTTCTCATCGATGGAGAAAGAATTGTTAATTGAATTGGTGACAAAGTGTAAGGATATCGTGGAAAATAAGAGCACGGATGCGGTGAATGTAAAAGAGAAAGATGTCACGGGTAAAATATTGGAAAAGAATTTAATTCAAATGCATGTGTCACTACTACAAGCACCAAACAACTTGTGTATTACGTAAATTTAAAACGAGGGGCGAAGAAGGACAAGTAACTTGAACGTTTTAAGACGGCAGGTGGATAGTGTATTATCTACAAAATCCAGTGAATTATAAAACCGTAAAGTTAATAATACTTGAAGCAAAGGCGAGATAGGCATATTCCTTTCGATGCATGTTCTAACTCATTATTACGTAAATTTAAAACGAGGAGCGAAGAAGGGCAAGTGACTTGAACGTTTCAAGACGGCAGGTGGACAATGTATTATCCACATAATTCGCAAAGTTATTAATACTTGTAGCTAAGGTGAGATAGGCCTATTCCTTTCGATGCATGTTCTAACTCTGTATTACGTAAATTTAAAACGAGGAGCGGACAAGTGACGAGTAACTTGAACGTTTCAGGACGCGTGGTAGTGTATTATACGCATAATTCAGTGAATTATAAAATCGCAAGGTTATTAATACTTGAAGCAAAGGCGAGATCACCATATTCCTTTCGATGTATGTTCTAACCTCTCTTGTACTTCCGCAGGAATCTTCATAGCAACTTGTTTCGACAGTCTATACCTCCGTAAAATATTTTCTTCGCATAGCTCCTCAAAATTATTTCTCCTCATAGGCCGTACTCTATTACGAATGCCATTTAGACGGTTTTAAATATAGCAAATCTACATCAACAGCTGAGTTCATGCTCGCCATCTTGACTTAACATCAGAAATTTGGCTTGTTAGTTTAACAAGAAATTTAACACGAGTTTTACACTAACACTTGTTGAAATTCAATTTTTGTTTTAGCTATTGCTAAACCTGTCTTAACATCTATTGGTGAAATCAGGCATTAGTGTGCCATCATTGAAAGACGTTGGTCTTAAACACCAAGTTTCCTTTTTTAGTTAAGGCTGCACACAGACATACACAAACCACTTTCAAAAAATGACTTTTTGGTGGCATTCAGTGACTTGAAACGTGGATTTTCTGTGGTACCGAACTGTCGATGGACAATTGGGAGGTTGAATATTGTTTAGCTGTCTGCAGAGCAATTAAAGGTACCACTTACAGTTTAATAAACTATAACTACACTTTAATACATCATTAAATACGCTTTAAACTGCCACTTATTTCCCATTCTGAGTGGAACACCTTGTACATTAGCCGCTCAGCATCATCAGCTGCAATGTAGGTTCTTTATTAATTTGGAGTGGCAGAAGGACCTTAATGAAGTCTGGCTCCAATGTGATGATAAACACCAAGTGGATACCAAACTATTCAAGAGTGACTCCGAGCGCGGTGTTCTATGTCCGTTCCAGCTCTGTGTTCATCCAACAGATTGGAGGCAGACTGGACAAAGGAGAGATGGAGAGATTAGCAACCAAGCGTGGGTAGGAGTTAAGTGGATTAAAGCTGTAACGCAGACGTTGAAACGGCGTGATATAAAATCAAAGAACTAAATCACTAAACGCGATGCAATATATTTTAATAATAAATATTTGTCTTGAAAATATCTCCCGGAAAAATGCTGCCGTTTTAAAACAAATAAAGATTTACCTACCATACATTCGTATTTCTAATATATTTACTTCAAGTATCACGGCTGTAGGCTTGCATCGTCCAGTACAAACAGTTGGTGATGACTAATGGCAAAAGTAGCATCCATAAAAAAAAAAAACAGTAGCGCAAACTTGTTTTATAATATTCATAGAGTATAAGCATTTTCACTGCTTTGCAGACATGCGTTGTTAAAAGCGAACTTGCAAATAAATTGATTAAACAAAACAGGCATGTTATTTCTGGACTGCAAGAATGAGGTTAGTCCCGGCTCACTTGCTTTGGCGCTAGTTTATTGATCTCATGTTCGTTGGTTCAAACCGGAGCAGACCAGTGGTTTTGAAGCGTGCTTTAAAGCGAGAGCCCCGTGTCAGTAGATTTACTACCATATAAAAGAACTCCTTCCGAATAGCAAGAAAATGTTCGAATTCAATTCCAGAAATGTGGAGTTCATTTTCATGGAAAACAAATTTCGACCACATTGACTCGTATAGTAGCGTTGATGGACGAAATATATATTTCGGTCATTTCACTTTAATTTATAAGAAGAAAGTCTGAAATAAGAGAATCTTGCTCTCCTGCAAGACATATTTAAAATAAATTATGGTGACAAAGTCAATAATTCCCAAGTCAGTACGGTTTGTGGTTATGCACTAGAAGTACATATTTCAGTATTTCGTAAGCATTCTGAAATTTGACTTAATTTTCATTTAAATCTTACTTCTCGGATTTATTCTGTTGATGCAGTAATTTTCAGTTCTGTTGCCTTTTAATTGGACTTGAATAATACACTTTTGAGTGGTAAGAAGCAACAGAGAAATAAATTCAAATATTAAAGCAGACATTTTAAAATATTTTTGAGGAACAGAAGATATTTGAAGTTATGCAAATGCATTTTTTTAACTGAACATCTCCACAAAGGAGGATTTTAATAATAATAATAATAATAATAATAATAATAATAATAATAATAATAATAATAATAATAATAATAATAATAATAATAATAATAATAATAATAATAATAATAATAATAATAATAATAATAATAATAATAATAATAATAATAATAATAATAATAATAATAATAATAATAATAATAATAATAATAATAATAATAATAATAATAATAATAATAATAATAATAATAATAATAATAATAACAATAATAATAGTGATGATGATGATGATGATGATGATGATGATGATGATGATGATGATGATGATGATGATGATGATGATGATGATGATGATGATGATGATGATGATGATGATGATGATGATGATGATGATGATGTCACGTGTACTATGGTTGAGGAATATTTAGGAACATATCAAATTCTAGAATCTTATTACTCAATGCTTACTTCGTCTTACTTCTTGCTTACTTCTTACTCGTTTGCACATTCTTTTGCTGATCTATGAGAACAGGGTCTTGCGAAACTTCTCATGACTTTAGTGTATGACATCAGTTTCCTGTTTACTCATGTCGACCACGTATAGGTGGCCGGGCATGGACTTTGCTGACCAAAGTAATCTGAGTCACGTAGACGTCGAATTGCAGTTAGAGTGTTTTTAAGGAAGCTGGTCTTGCTTAGCTTAGCTTGGGAAACGCCTACGTAGGTTCTTTGGCATGAGAATGCTGAATTGGTAATGTGTGGCCATATTAAAAGTAACAGTATTTAAAGACTACGTATTTTGGCAGTCGTGGGTCATTCTGGTTGGATTCTTCCGGAGGTCACGCTGATCTTAGATTCAGGCTCGTCATGCCACCCTCCAGTGACGGCTACTCTACATGTCGCATTCTCTAACCACACACGTGACGACGACAACAGTAATAATAATAATAATAATAATAATAATAATAATAATAATAATAATAATAATAATAATAATAATAATAATAATAATAATAATAATAATAATAATAATAATAATAATAATAATAATAATAATAATAATAATAATAATAATAATAATAATAATAATAATAATAATAATAATAATAATAATAATAATAATAAAATCAAGCAAGTAAACTATTACGCTTCTGCAATAACATATGAAACATAATATACACTGCTGCTTCGGATATTCAACTGTGAAAATTGGCCAAAAAGTGCAAAAAATGAGCAAAAAATTTGCCTAATTAAATAGAGTAATCCGCGTATATCAATTTCCTATTATTTTTAATGCCATATAATCCTTTAAAATTGTGACATATGACTAAATGGGTCACTGTAAGTGGACACAATGCTTTATATCACCTATTTTGGTGATTTTCTCGTCTTTTTAATTTTCAGCGCTTTTCAGAACACAAATTGCTCCATGCGATACAGCTTTCAAACTGGAAGCTTGAAAACTTTTGTGCATGGATAAAATCAGTACCAAAGGTAATTGATGAGATAATTTTTTTATAATGTCCCCAGTGTGTGTGCAGTTAAATAACAAAGCACGTATTTCACAAGCAAATATTAAAAATTAATAAAAGCAGAATTAAATAATTTTTTATCCTAAACCAAGGGTCAGATTAAAATTTCACCTCATAAATTTACTAAAAATGTATTTTTGAGTATAACCGCCAAGTATTATTTTTATGACACTAAAATTGCGTCATGTGTAACAGTTTAATTAAATAACAATAAAACACCATACATATATTAATATCGCAAGAACTATTTTGGACAAAGGTCTGAAAATTGGTCTGTGAACTGTTGTTAATACTACAATAATTGTGTTAAAGTTTCAAGTCAATCCAAGCAAAATTGTAGATTTTGGGATTTTCACAGATGGGTAGCCTTAAACTAAAATATATAATATGTATACAATAACAAGTGTTGCTGCTTTGTCTAAGTATAAAAGTGTTATTTTATTCATGGCTGCTTCCATAAAATAAATCCTTTTAATGCAAATTCCTGGACCCAACAACAGAATGACAACACCAAAATGCCTCTTGACCTGGCGGAACAGAGAGCGGTGTTGCCAACACAGTCTTGCTGAAGCTCTCTAAACGTTGTACAAAACTAATAGCTTACCAGTGAAATTACTCTAAATTTGAAGTATAAAGTATTATAATGTTATTATCCGCAGAGCTTATGGATGTTTTAACAAAATTACTGACAAATTAATAAACTATGGTATCAATATTGAAAATCGATATCATTGGCATCAGTAAAAATCTATTATGGATTTATATATAATATAATAGATAATGTAAGATGTATAAAATAGTTAAAGTTTCTTATACAACTAACCATTTCTGCAGCATAATACCACTTATTTTTTATGTTTATATGGTTATCAATGCATACTTGCATTATCATACTTCTGTGCTGATAAGTGTCAGTGTATCATTAGTGAAGTAGAAGCTTCAGTTTTTCAACATGACTAGACTTCAAACAAATGACTCTCATTCCGCAATAAAAATAAATAGCTTTGTGAATATTTGATGAAAGAGAAATGGTCCCCAGAAGGTTGGAAGCAGGTTGGAGACAGCATATATAACTACAAAAAATCGGATTATTGAAAGAGCAGGTTAACAACAAAATTGAAATACACATGTTCTTTCTTATCTTCCTTCCTTCTTGCTTTCTTTCTTCCTTTCTTTCCTTCTTTCTTTTTTTTACCATTTTTCGGTCACATAACGATAAATGATAGAATCACTGAGAAAGAACTCAGACCACGACTGCAACCATTATAATACTCAGTGGCGAGGCGTGACTTTCAAAGCAAAGAAAGCTTATTAAAATAAGAGAAAATGACTCAAAGGACTAAAGCTACCTTTTAGTACTCATACTATTGTACAGTCACACGGAGGACCTTATTGGATTGCAGAACAAGTCACTACAAGCAGACATTCCTGCTTTCCCTCTCCACTCAGACGTTCCAATTTTTCCTAAAGCTGGCCCGCGTAAATTGTTAATCTAACATGCAAAAGTATGCAATTCATACACCTCTGCTAATAACTTAACACTTCATGAGAATTATCTGTTTGTCACCACTATATACCAATTTCAATAAGTTACTATTTTTAATGCTATTGAAAGAATTTGTATTTAAGAGCATCATATAAAACAAAATAAAAAAGTATAATTTTCCTCAGACACATGACAAAATCTGTCTACGCTTCCTAACTACCGAAGATTTGCGATTACTTCCGGAAACCTACGAAGCATGATATTCAAGATTACGAATGCGTGAATATAGAAATGTTCAGTGCAGAATGAGCACGCGGAACCGGTTACTCGAGTTTAAGCAGCTGTCAAATTGTACGCAGTCCGCGGATGTTCACGAATAAATTTTGAAAATGTATCCAGAGCAAGTAAAATATTGTTTGGTATGCATTTTGTGTTATTCTTCTTTGTCTCCTGAAATTTTTGGGGAAGCGGTGCTTGCAGCTCATCACTGCACGCTTCGCCACTGATAATACACTTTTATATATACATTTTCCTAACGAGGAACGTTGGAAGTTTACTACCGTGAGTCCTGTAAAATCCTGTATTCGATCTCGCAATGGCACGCTCCTGCTCGAAGCTGTTTCACCGGCACAGGCTGCAAAACTGTTTAAAGCCAATATATTTGCGAGTTATCCGGTGCTCCTTGAATTGCATAGGACTCTGAATGCCTCTGAACACCAGCGCATTGGACGGAATGTCCAATGAGGAGATTCAGGAAAACTTGGGTGGAATAAGGGTGACCAATGTATATCGAGTAGGTAGAATGAGGTAGAAGATGAAGTATATTTGCCATTAGACTCCATCAGTTCAACTGCTCCACATCCAGAGATGAAGCAACTCCAACCAGTTACCACAGGTGACAATCAATCATCTGTGTCCAGCTACAATGTTCCGGTCCCAGATGTTGGTATTGAAAATCAGGAGATCGTCAAGGAGGAGGAGCCTTAGGTTTCTTAGAAAGTCGAGTTTGTGTCCTTCGACAGTAGTTGGTACAGCTCGCACTGAAGATGGTCTAAAGTAAGACCGAAAAGTGTTTATGGAAGGAAAGGTGAACATCTGCCTAGTCTGAGTGAGTAATCCTAAATTAAGCATGCCAACTACTCATTATTTATATAAAAATATATCTCACTTTTAATAAGTTGACAAGTCTTATTTAAAATATATCGAGTATATCGAGTCCACCGCAAAGAACGGGTTGAATTGGTGCCCAGTCGTACACTGTTTCTTACCTATGTTCGGGAAGATCTTCCGCAAAGAATTAAAGCAGGGATGAAATATTGAACTGAGGCAGTATATATCCAATCCATTGAGATGTTACAAATGCCAGCGCTTTGGCGACACGAGTGATTCTGTAATGGAGTTGCTACCTTTGTTGACTATGGGGAAGTCAATCATGTACTTCACCTGCAACCTGTGTCAACTGAAGAGGTAATCATTCATCGAACTCAAGAGAATGTCCCCGTTTTATGGAGGAAACGGGATCCAAGAGATCCTGATAAGAGAGAAGGCGTCCTTCTTGGAAGCCCGGAAGCTGTTACGTAATCGTCAGCCTTCTGTCCCTAGGATCGTTACTTACAGTGCAGTTGCAGCTAAGTCGGTATCTAGACGTGAAATCGCAACACAAACGAAAGACTAACGGGACAGTAAATCCGGAAAGAACAATTACACCAAGATCACAGCCAAAGCAACAGACACCAGCACGAACAACAGTGAACATGCCCACCAAGTCCAATTATAAGAAGAACGATTCAAACAAATCACCGCCGAAAGCATGTACTTCAAGAGCAACATGTGAACCCATAATATATAATGCATCGCCAAAGAAATTCAAGACCTCATATGAAAGAAATGACATCCTCAGGTAAAATAGGAAGACCAGTAAGAAGTCAGCTAGCCAACGTCAAAGTCCGCGACCATCTCTTCCGAGAATCTCTTCTGAGGAATCCTCTGGAGTGGAAGAACGGCGACTGTCATCTTCGTCGAACTTAGTTTCCGAATCGAAAATTTCGGTTGGAAAATGGTTCTCCTCCACAGAGGATATGGAGTGAGATGATCCTGCCCTCACTGCCAGAATGAAAGTGCAAAAAGTAGGATAAACCCGCTGAAATTGCTAGCCCAACCCCGACCCCAAAAAAGAGGCAAATTGATTGGAGCACCGCTGGGCAGGTAGTTTGTTTTGTCATGCAAGTAACAGAATTAAATATTGAAAAGTTTTTTGTTGCCTTTTGTCGTTTTATTAATTATTAGTTATAGTTTTTCATTTTTTCCCTAAGCTTGCATATCTATTTTATTGCCATTTTGTTTTGATTTTTTAATTTATAATTCATTTTAGCTCTGGCTATTGCCATGATTTAATTTTTGAAAGGGTGCTGATGACCAAACAGTTCAGTGCCCTTGTATATAATTATCATCATGATCATCATCATCACCTACAAGAATTGCATTACGCACAATAACATGATGTCACATTCTGTGTGACATGAGCATAATAATAATAATAATAATAATAATAATAATAATAATAATAATAATAATAATAATAATAATAATAATAATAATAATAATAATAATAATAATAATAATAATAGTAGTAGTAGTAGTAGTAGTAGTAGTAGTAGTAGTAGTAGTAGTAGTAGTAGTAGTAGTAGTAGTAGTAGTAGTAGTAGTAGTAGTTTCGTTACAGAAATAATATAAAGATTTTGAAATCATTGGCCAGAGAAAAATAGAGACAATATGCACGATAGCTTGATCTTTCTTAGCCTTGTAACTTAAGTCACTATTAAAAATCTTAGTGAAATTAGTAGACAATGATCACCTGCTTACGTTGACTCACCAGTCCTCTTCTGATACTCTCATTAATGCTTTCGAATGATTGACTATGACGCTGACAAGATTCCTACGAGGACCTGGCCAGCACAACCAATAAAAGTTCTTTTGTTTCTATACCCCTGACGGTGTACTCCCCTCGTGAGGGAGGAGAGGGTAGTGTGCCTAAAAAGCTCCAGGTGGGAGCTCATACAACTGGCTCCCCTATCCCTTTGCGGACTTGCATATTCCTCAGGGGTCTCGAGAATCGGCGTCCTCCCCTGATCCAGACGATAAGGATTTAGAAAGACTAAATTTTCTGCCATGCGCGCCAGACTCCGAGCCTTGACATCAGGAAATTCGGGTGATGTAATTAACCTTTGCACTATTCGTCTAACGACCCGGGAAACTCCGAAAACAAACGTGGGTCAGAAAGGTCGGTCACGGGAATCGAAATCAGAAGCTTCAGAATTTGGGCCGCCTGAGCCATCCCGCTCATGTATATAAAGAATAATTTACGCATAAAACTTAGAGCAAACATTTGCAAGCTATTTTAAAACGCATTCTGGATTGCGTAAAATAGTTACATGCGCACAAAGTATATTTATTTATTAATAAATGTGTGTGTGTGTGTGTGTGTGTGTGTGTGTGTGTGTGTGTGTGTGTGTGTGTGTGTGTGTGTGTGTGTGTGTGTGTGTGTGTGTGTGTGTGTGTGTGTGTGTGAAAAGGTATAGGCAAAGAGATAAATGACTTGGGACACCGATTTTTAGTATGACAATCAAAAGTGTTAATCTCTGCAGTACAGCAATACCAATCTTACTGAATATAATAATCTTGATATAGTTTTCTTACGTCAATAATGCCAACTTGTGTACATTACCAATCACTTTGTGTTGCTCTGGTGGCTTAAACAGAGCATGCAAGAGGAACAGAAAGATGAGTGCAAGCAATTATGCATAGAGAGAGATCGGAAAAGCAGAGTCCCGGAACCGTTTTAGATTGTCCATAGTCCTGCACCGCATAGTAAAATCGTCCTAGTACTATCACTTGAAGCAGTGTGACTGCCTCACGATGCTTCGCCGATTTTGAAGCCAAATGCGTCTGCTTCAATCTCGAGTTGAGTCATTTCTCAGGGTATGCGTAGGTGTGTAATAAAAGTGAAGATGACACCGGAATCGAAGTTTGAACGTACACACAAATATATTTTCAAAGCGTAATTTAAATTGATTAGGTCTTTACTGCATGTGTACTGAGCAAAGGAAAACGTATCATTACTTCAAATCGAGAAGGTTTTGAATTAAACGATACAGTAGGCTACTTCAATACGTGGCTTTGGATTGCACACAGACAAAATCTGAGCTAATAAGGACAACAATGCTTAGCTTATTGCAAAATCTTCCTGAAAGTAATTAATAACACAACTTACAGAAAGACAACGAACTGAAATACTAATGATGATCGGTTATGGTGATAGAGGAGGACCCAAGAAGAGGTTTGTGTCTTATTTAATGAAATGCATCCACAAGGAAGGATTACTCATTCCACGGTAAGCAAAATTTTGAAAAAATTCAATGACACTGTAAGTGTTAAAAGTAAGGCCAAGTCTGCAAGGCCAAAACGAGTTACAGATGGTGATAAAACTCTTTATATTTTATTATCAGTGGAAGAAACCCCAAAATTATATACTCGCCAACTTATAATCAGTCAAAACAGGCATCTATCTCTATGTTCCGAAACGTGAGGACCAAAAAAAAAAAAAAAAAAAAATATATATATATATATTTATGTTGTCATTAAAGAAAGTCACGCCCTATACACTATCATAGTAATGATAGTGAAAACATGATCATGAAAACATGTTGATATCTTACAGCTTTTCTAAACAATTCACTTCAAAAAACTACAGCAACAAATTTACAAGCATTGTTTAATATTTTTACTCACCCTGTGTATTTTGTTTAACATTAGGAATTTTATTTCTGAAGAATATTTAGAAACAAACGTTAGGTTTCTTAAGAATTTGAAACACGAATTTTTGGTTCACTTTTGATCTTCGTGTTCCGTATATTTAGCGATTTTCGTTCAGATTGGCAACACTGCTGTAGAGAGCTCTGCAATCGAACGGTTGCTTGTTTATGTTGCCGTAACACAGCCTGAGTACATTGTCATCACAGCATTGTGTCCTCTCTGTTTGGTATTCACAATATTCACGCTGCCCCTGTTCTGAAACTTTCAAGTTTGTATACTCTCGTCTCCAATAGAACGAATAAAGGCTGTGTTTATCATAGTTGGACTACGTACTCATTCAAAAAACATAGCTGTTCTCATACATTACCTAACATTATCAGAAACAAATGCTTACCACATAAAACTATGAACATGTGTGTCATACGTTCTAGAATTTTACTGACACATTTCGCAGCTCTTTTCTTTGTTTAAATTAAAATTTGAATCAGTTTCATGTACTTGATATGTTTACCAGTAATGCTAACAACGCAATAGAATTCCCGAAATGATCGATTTTAATTAATACTTTTGTAGCTATTGCATGTGTGGGAGCCAACTTTCAGTATTTATGTAATAAATCACCAATTTGTAGATATAAACAAATATATTTTTTGAAATTTTATAAAAGAGTGTCGCAAATGTTTTAGTTTGAGTAACGGAAAAATTCTAGTCGATCATGAATGCTCCGTCCAAATCAATTGTGAGCTAAACAAAGCTTGTTTGTAAGTTTGTACACTTCCTATTGAGATAATGGCTGTCAGTCAGCAATACTTGATTAACCACGTGTGTATTCTAAGCCAATGAGGCACAATAACATTTGTTTTACCTGTATTGTACATAGTAATCAACTAAAAGCGTGGAGTGTAATGCTGCTGAAAGCCAGAATCGACAAAGGAAAGTTCACTCCGATTGTGCTACTGGACTAGGCAACAACCATTAACATGTGAGACTTTTAGACATTCGAAGAGCTGCTTGCGTTCCCAGTATGACAGGGATGCTAGATTCGTTTAAAATACGCAAGTATTGTCACATAACTCACCCATGCATAATACCTGTCACTACAGTTACTGCAACAAATAGTAGATCTGGCAGCAAGGGTCACTCATATGCACTCTCAAGCACCCATTTTCTAGTAAACAGATCCACTAACAGAGTAGATAAATAGGACAAGCTCCTCTCCCCTTCAATCGTCTCTTGCCTTCTTGTCGTGGGTATAAGGTACTAATCCTCCTGGGGTGGCGGCGGGGGGGGGGGCGTGAGATGAACTGAGAAGGGCTCAACAATCCCGGGTTGAGCATCACGGAAACTCTAGCAAATTCTCTGTGTGCTTGGACGAAACTTCCACTGCGAAGGGACAAAGTTTCTCGTAAAAGTATATCTACAACCAGCGTAGATGCAACACAGGATTAACTGCATTTAAAGTATAGGAGGACTAGAGCATTATTAATAGTATAGCATTTGCCAAACGACTTGGGAAACACTAGGAAAAAAATCCCAAGCTCAGGTTGGTTGGTTCGAAGGAAATCTAAGTTGGAATCGAAGGGTACGATCCTTAGGTACTACACCTGAGATAACTCACTCGATTTGCCCAAAATTAACCGCAATTACTAGCATAGCACATTCTGCTAAATAGTCTGTCAGGTCAGTATCACGTAATCTGAAAGGTTAAGGTATATGGAGTTAGTAATAACATCGTAAGTCATAAAACCCCAGAAAACACGATATCGAAGGCTCCAACGAATACCTGCTCACACGTAGAAACCTGTAGTGTTATTGTCACAGGTTCACATGTAGCTAAACGGTAACGTTAAGATTTCCACTGCCTGTTAGAAGAGTGAGGCTTTATTAGAACATGTTGAACCTACATATTCGGACATAAAAAGCTGACAAAATAATTTTTTATCTGTTTTTAGAAAATTTTTGTTAGATCTGTTTTTAATAACCATCTCTAACATTTCTCCTTTCGGCAAATTGCAATGTCTTCAGACTATCTCAAAGGGAAAAGCTTATCTACCACCACCACCACCACCGCCGCCGCTACCGCCAACGCCGCCACCACCACCACCACCCCCACCACCACCACCACCACCACCACCACCACCACCACCACCGCCGCCACCACCACCGCCACAGCCACCGCCGACGCCGCCATTTATTATTATTATTAATTATTATTATTATTATTATTATTATTATTATTATTATTATTATTATTATTATTATTATTATTATTATTATTATTATTATTATTATTATTATTATTATTATTATTATTATTATTATTATTATTATTATTATTATTATTATTATTATTATTATTATTATTATTATTATTATTATTATTATTATTATTATTATTATTATTATTATTATTATTATTATTATTATTATTATTATTATTATTATTATTATTATTATTATTATTATTATTATTATTATTATTATTATTATTATTATTATTTTCGTTTCACACTCTTTGGGATACGCTGAATCAATCATTTCCTTATGTGTTGTTCTTTCCTTAGTTCCCAGTATTTCTTGATTCTATCTGACCCTTTTTTCCTTTCTTCTACCGAGATAATGGGTTTAGATTTTAATTTGGATTTATCTTTGAACCCTATATTTTCGTTTTTAGTTATTACATTCGCAGTCCTGTCAAGTAATGAATTTTCTGTTATTTTTAATTCTGCCAAGTCTTTTTCAGTTTCCTTAAAGCAGTTAGGTTTTGTTTTACGGTTACGTAAGAAATCAAAGATTTGTTTAGTTAATCTGCTAGACTTAATTCCGAGAAGATGACCATAAAAATGTATCCTCCTTTTTCGCATAGTATCTGAGAGTTTTCCAATTTTCTTGTAGAGAAATTCATTTTTATGTATATTATCTTATTATCTTGATATTATAATATTATCTTATTATTATCAGTATCATCATCATTATCCCCAGCATGGCACACATTCATTACTTAGTAGTCCAGCACTATCATTAGACCTTTTTATTCTTATGTTCTGTTATCAAGTGGTCAAGCTAGAGAGAAGAATTTCTTTCACACATAACGAAAGCACTCTCACATAATGGAGAACTGCAATAGACGGCATATGCATTTAATGGTGTTCGAACAACGGTAGATGGTAGAGTGTCTGCCTCACGTATAAGAGGTCCCGAGTTCGAAACTCGGTCAGGGTGAGTTATCTGGATAAGGTTTTTTCCGGGATTTTCCCTTATCCGAAAAGACTAATATCGGGTAACTCTAAGCTCCATGGACCCATTCCATTGAGCATCATTTCACCTATTCCATTCATCGTCTGATATGACTTAACGTTGGAGGACGTAAAAACGTAAAATTAAAAAAAAAAAAAAAAAAGTTCGAGCAGCGCGACTGTAACAAACATTAGATCTGGCAGCATGGGTGACTCATATGCACTCTCACACACTCTACTCATTTCCTAGTAAACAGATCCACTAACAGAACAGATAAACAGTTGAAAACCTCTCCCCCATTTATCTCTTGCCTTCTTGTGTTGGGTAGACAGTATAACGTTTTCAATTGATAGAGGGAGGAACAATTAGAAAACTGAGTATTCATTTGTAATGCGAGAAGTGCCATACTTTGTGGTCCAGGAGTCAGGTGAACTTCAGTACATGTTGCAGTTGAGGTAGGGGACCTGTTTTCCATCCAATTGATTTATCTTTTGAAATCAGAATCCCATTGCTTACCTACCATATCCTGTTCCGTTATATCATCTGACTCTTCTAGTGAAGATAAAGAGCTGCATTCTGAAATGTGATCCTCGAACATATATCACATATATTCAGCAATACATCTGATGGTTCGTAATATTGCAAAGGGGCCATTATTTTGAGAAAAACACTCGCAAAGATACAGGATCTAAGTAAAACTTTATACACTGATTTGGCTACATAAAAAACAATGACTTTCGCTCACCCTTCCTTCCTTTCTACAGTAATAGATATTCCGTTCTTTATACCTGCATTTCTTTGTACCTGTCTCACCGCATGCATACGTGTTCATTGTTGACAAATGTAACAATGTAACAATGTAGGTTAAAATAGATTGGGTCAAAAGAGACCCAACAGTTCGAGAGGTAGGTACACTATTTTGTGAAGGCCATACTACTGCTCCGTCCTGCGCCGTGGCGTAGCGGGCTAAGGCAGCATGCCCTGTTAACTCACCTCTGTAGCGTGGTGGTAGAGTGCCTCAATTTCGAGGTCCCGAGTTCAAATCTCGGTCAGGGTGAATTACCTGGATAAGGTTTTTCCGGGGTTTTCCCTTATCCTGAAAGACGAATGTCGGGTAACTCTAAGCTCTGTGGACCCTGGGCTCATTTGTGCATCATCATCCATTCCATTCATCGTCCGATATGACTTAACGTTGGAGGACGTAAATTACACAAAAAAGCATGCCCTGGCTCCTGCCCACGGAAAAAGGTCCTGGTTCAATCCCGCCCATGGGGTGCGGATTTTAAGTTCCTGATATAGGACCAGTGCCCACTCAGCATCGCGAGGAAAATGAGGAGCTTACGACGGGTAAGCGATCCTAGTTGCGAAAACCAACGTTCAAGCTGGGGGCCGCCGAGATCCTGACCACATCTCCTCCCCGTATCAGTTGGAATATCGCCCACCTCTGCCGTACGTAAGTGGGTGTGAGGCCGGCAGTTGGGTTGGTAAGCCTTCGCCCTCTTAGGACTGTCGCGCCAGGTTTTTTTTCCATACTACAGCTCTAAAAGAGTTGTTTTTGTCAGAGTATGCCTTAATGAGAGATAAAGTCAGGGAAGGATATTTATTTAAACCAAATATTTTCAAAATTATGGACCATCAAAATTTCTTTTGGGTCGAAATAGGCCTGAGCACCTTATGTAGCCTAATGAAGATATCCCTTATAGTGGTATAGGAATAGAATTATTCATACAATGGATTTTCAGTCATTGGAGCTGAGCATCTTACGCAAGCCGAGGCCCATTGTGACATGCGTGACCCCTGGGAGGAAGGGATAAAGGAAAGACTCGAAGAGGACCAGATCTGGATGATGATACGAGCTAGGAAGGACGGAGTACTTAACAGTTCCAGACTTATAGCAATTCAGAGGCCTGCGCCAGCCGGTTTGAGTTTTGATCAATCCAAGTGTCATGGGAACGACACCACAAAAACCACCATTCAGGCTCCAGTTAAAATAATTTGTGCCATCTAAATTCCACCGTCCCGTCTGCAACGTACCAATCGCCGTCGCCAAAGGCATGCTACACTGAAACACATAAAACTAAAACAGGTGTAAGTAATTAATATGAAAAGGAAGTGATGGAAAGAAATGTATGATAGAAAGGGAACCACCGCAGCACTCAAAGAAAGGTCCGAACTGAAAAAATCACGAGAATAAACAACAGCAGCGAAGCCAATCCAACGGGAATCTTACCAACGACGTTATGGATGGAAGCCTCACACATTAACGTGGAACCACCTCTCTTGGGAATATGTGGATATTCACGACAATAGAACAGCCCTTAGTAATCTGTTAGCCTTAGACCACATCTGTGTACAACAGCATGTAATTTTTTAAGAAAAAGCTTGTCTACTTGAAATGAACGCAGACTACCTTGTCGTGTAGAGAATTATACGAAAAACTGCATCCTAATTTCAGGCTTTAATAAAATTTGCTGTGTAGTATGCTAATGTTTTACAAAATGTGTTAACAAAACACAGCTAAATAGAACTAGGTTCTTAGCAACCTTCTTGTGTAAATATCTCCGGAGCCAGGTGCACGGCTTTATTTTCAAATTGTTTTATCCATGGTTTCAGGCCCAGATTTCGATGACGGAGGCTTGAAAATGACCCATCAATTAACCTAATCCGTTTAATTCTATTAAATAAACTTGAACGTATTGGATTCAGAGGTCTAAGTAATAACCTGATACAATCCTATATGACTAACAGAACACATATGTACAACTGAAATGTAAACAAGGTGACTATTTCAAAACCTGTAGAGGTACAGTCTGGCGTGCTCCAGGGGTCTATTTTGGGACCTTTATTGTTTATTCTGTATATTAACGACATAAAAACTGTGGTACAGGGTAATGTAGCTTTTAAGTTTGTATGCAGACGATGTCACATTGGGTTTCAGCAACAGAAACTTACTAAATCTAGAAATCGATGCCAATTTGATCTCCAATATCCTGGCACAGTATTTAATAATATCAGGCTGTGTACTAATGCACAAAAAAGCTAATTAATTCTATTTGATTTTAAGAGACGTCCTTTCGAACCTCAGCTTAATAGAGGCAACAGTCTATTCCATTGTGTAAAAAGTGTAAATATTTTAGGTTTAATTCTTGATGACAAGTTAACATGGAACAACCACATTGAAAAACTAGAAAGTAAATTACGCTCAGGACTTTTTGTGTTGCGATGTTTAGTCAATTTTCTCTCAGTAGATACTAGTAGTTTAGCATATTTTGCATTAATATATTCACACATTTCTTATGGCATCGAGCTGTGGTGATACACTTCCAAATTAAACTTTAACAGAATTTTTCTCCTACAGAAAAGAGCTATCAGATACCCGGCAAAAGTAACAAGTACGAGTTCTTGCAGGCCGTATTTTAAAAAAATTAAACATACTTACTCTTCCCTGCATATTTATTCTGCGAACAATTCGTTTTGTACATAACAGGAATATAACCTCCACAAATTCCGATGTCCACACATATGAAACAAGGGGAAAGAATAACTATATAGTTAAAGGTCACAGGCTAAAACTTTTTGAACATAAGCCAAAAACTACTTAATAAGCTTCCGGAAAGCCTAAAAATACTGTCAGCTGCTAAGTTTAAATCTAAACAGACTAAATTCTTGTTAAGCAGAGCCTATTACAGTATAGATGAATATTTTGATGACAAATTCGATGATTTTGAATAATTATGTTATATATATATGTGTGTGTGTAAGAGAGAGAGAGAGAGAGAGAGAGAGAGAGAGAGAGAGAGAGAGAGAGAGAGAGAGAGAGAGAGAAGATTAATGACTTTTTTTTTTTTTTTTTTTTTTTTACATTTCTAATCGTTTACTTTTAAGAGAGAGTATGTATCACAAATGACATGACTTAATTGTGTTCAAACACTGTATTAAGTTACAATAAATATGAATATGGATATAAAAAGATACAATTACATAAATGATTCTGCTATACAACTATAAAATGAGGAACAAGAATAATAGTGAAATAATTTTTAAATCTAATGAAAAATAAATCTGTTTCACATTCTTGTTTGAAGAATCTCGAAATAAATTTAAAATTGTTGTTTTTGAAGTAGGTCTTACTAATGTATATTATTAACTTTTTAAATTCCCAGTTTCTACAAAATACATCGTTAATGAAGATGAATTTTACAGCCTATGGGAATATCAACTTGAATATACCCGTAAACAGGAAAACTGACCTTTTCACTAGTTTGGAGTATTCATTCATAACTGCTTCGATAATAACCACCTCCACCAACACAAAGTCCCTGAAAGGAATGCGCCCCCTTATACAGTGGTACAAGGACAGTGAATGTGTGTACAGAGAACGCATGCTACACAAGGAGAAGAACCGTTAAAAAATCAAGAACTTTATGCACTTTGTACACTAACACCAAGAAAATTCATTCACAAAAGTGGAATGAATGCATCAGAATGTTTTTGAATGGTCTGTAACTGAACTGACTTGGGGTGTCATAAACTACCAAGGGAGCGTGTAGGAACTTTCTCAAACCCTCCTGCGTCTCATTCCCCGAAGACTTTCTTTCTTGTGGTATACTTTACTTACAAGTAAATCTTTCCAGCTGAACTGTTAAATAGGATTCTTGTGTCCCCCACTCCCATCAAGAATGCGAGTATATGTTCAAAGTTACTTTTATTTTTTAGATAACCAGGAATCTTTCTGATATTTGAAAGAAATACCCTTATGTAAAATTGAGTAGCATAAAACTCTTCATATAGCTATTCAATTTTAATCCAAACACTTTTTCTCTGCGGCATAACGGTCCAGAGCGTACCTCTCGATCGCTGGGCCCAGCCTCTGTCCAAAATGACCGAATTAGAGGGTCCATTACTGCATATAAAGCTACTTTTCCCACAAGTAACTTATTAGTTGGTCTCCTCATGACTCATCAGGCTGAATACACCAAGTACCAGGCTCCTCCAGCGGGAATCCCTCCTGCCGGTAGCGGGAATCAAAACCTGGCCTTCCATTTGGTAAGCAAGTGCTCTACCACAGTGCTAAGGAGATGACCAATGTAAATACAAGAAAATTACTAAATAAAATAGCAAAGGGGGAAAGGAAAAAATTTGAACATGTCTTCAAACATTTGTTTATTTTCTAGAAAGCTGCGGTTTTTCGGAAATAGCTGACTCTCCTAAAGGTTAGCCATGAGGATGTAAGAAGTGCAAACTAAAACATGGCAAAGTAGAGTTAAAAAATGTTAGTTTTCATGGAAATTAATTGTTCTTTCACACTGGCCGTATGTAGGCTAAAGTATGCAAAGATAGAGTCAGACTGAAAAATTCAATGCCATAGCCGGGATTTGAACAATGGATCCGCTGGTTACCGTCCATGCCGCTCTAACCCTTGAGCTACTATGGCCAATGTGCCGATATGACATTAAATTCTCCAACTGACTCGTGTCAGTGGCTAGTAGCTCACACGTGGCTAGTGTGAAAGAACAATTAATTTCCATTAATTTACCGAATAGTGGTTAACTATAAAGCCCGGTCTTAAAGTGCTTGCATGTTGTAAGTCGCCATTAAGGTAGTTGTCTCATGTGTTTATGAGAACTCCTAGTGGTTTACCGGGAAAAACACGAGTCAGTTGGTGAATTTAATGTTATATCGACACATTGGCCATAGTAGACTAAGGGTTAGAGCGGCTGGATGGCAACCAGAAGATACGTGGTTAAAATCCCGGCTATGGCATTGAATTTTTCAGGTTTTCAATTTTATTCGATATTGTCAATACCCAAAGTTAATATTTATTATAAAGGAGATTTAAATACATGATGTATACACATAATTACTGAGTTTAAAAACTGTAACAGTTCTTAAGCTCAAACCTCTCAAGACATTGTTAATATTTGTATATTTGTTATTTTAAAGTTATATTGAAAGTAATTTATAAAATTAATCTTTATTTATTCAATAAAATGTATTTCCCGGGCTTGTGGGCCGTGGTCCAAAGGATGAAACTTCTCCTGACGTTTCGCTCATAACTCCGACGAGCATCTTCAGAGGATGATTCTAGCTTGGTACTTACTCATTCCAGCAAGTACCATGCTAAAATCATCCTCTGAAGATGCTCGTCGGAGTTATGAGCGAAACGTCAGGAGCAGTTCCAGCAAGTACCGAGCTAGAATCATCCTCTGAAGATGCTCGTCGGAGCTATGAGCGAAACGTAGGAAGTTTCATCCTATGGACCACGGCCCACAAGCCCGGGAAATACATTTTATTGGATTAACGCCGTGAAAGCCTAAGCAAGTACATCTTTATTTATTATTTATTTATAAAATTATCCACTGGAGCTTCGAGATAATCCACGAGGATCAAGGGTTCCCTACGAGATCTCGCAACTCATAGATTCTGCTTCAAACTGATATTTTTAACGATATAATTTTGAATCGTAATCTTAAATGAAGATTATCTGTAGAACTTTGAATTCTATACGTGCAGGCTTTCTTTTGTTTTGTAGCCATGGTAACGAAACAAATAGAACACAGCTTTTGTATCTCGAAATTTCTGGAACATAATTCAGTGGCTACAGTTGAGTGGGTGTACAGGCTAGGATTTGTCTTAACTTCCCTTCTGGTAACAAGATTCATAGGCGGTACAACCAGATCCAAACGATATCGATTTTCGACTTAAGCAGCTTTGAGCTGCTTGGACGAACCTCTGCCTAAACTGTGTAGGACAAACTTAACCCATCGTGGTTCGGATTCTACATTAAGCTGTAGGTCCTCATTATCCGTTGGAATGAATTGTCCGTGTTAATCATGAAGAAATCATCATCGGACGAATGCTTGCGTGAAATTATGTGTGTAGAATTAGAATAGTGTGTGTGTGTGTGTGTGTGTGTGTGTGTGTGTGAGAGAGAGAGAGAGAGAGAGAGAGAGAGAGAGAGAGAGAGAGAGAGAGAGAGAGAGAGAGAGAGAGAGAGAGAGAGAGAGAGAGAGAGAGAGTCGAAAACTAGCAATTCCAACAATGATTATAACAGTCTTCGTGTGACTATTGCAATGACGATGATGACGACTTGATGTGTTGATATTACTATGTTGTTGATCACGTACCTCTGGCGGAAGATCTCTTCGGACGACATTACAGCTGATGTGTGGGTGGGTTGGGTGTGTAATAAATTAGTATAGCCTTGGCCACCTTTCGGATTGGGGATTTCATTACGGAGGGGATTCGGTACGTAGGGCCACCATGCTGGACCCATTGTTCCTATGCCCCCAGGTGGGGGCACCTCCGGGAGGAAGGAGACAGAGGGCGGAATACTAAAGTCAACTTATGTGTCACTTGCGGAGTCTACTGGAGAACTGAACTTGAAACGTGGAGATGGAGGCTTGCCAAGATGGTGGGCGGGAACAGACGGATTTGCCAAGAGTTCGCCTTTGTTCTAGCCGGTCTCGATTGTTTGAGAAATTTCTGGTGTGTTAGAAATCGATAAAAAGGCACCCTGCCTGAAAAGAGACAGTCAGTCGGTAATTGAACGCGTGCGGGCAAGCAGCTGCGTTGGTTGACCTGTATGTTTCATTGTTTGTGAACAGTGTATTGCTACGGAAATAAAGTGCATTTTTTTGTGTGTTTGTAGCCTGGACTTTTTATTTTACGAACCCACAAAGTCACAATACTATTTGGTCTAATTCTAACATACCATTTACACTACCCTATCCTGACACTGGGTTCTAAACATTTACAGTTAGCTTTCTTAATCGTTTTTCGAAACTTCTAGAACATTCTTATTGTTTTGTCACTTACGTGCTCTTTTTGCATGTAGGTTTTGGAGGAAATTTTATGGTTTTGTACATTCTTGTCAGAGAAAGGAATTTACCCAGACATACTGATAGCTTTAAATCCTTAAAGTGCACAAATATACTCGACACACCGTGCTACATGTGTTCTGACATTAACATAACGTTCATTACATGTACATTACCCTTTAACGTTATGTAATATTATCTATTACTATATCACTAGCAATACATTTTTATAAATTTTCATATAAATCACTTATTGTAGGAATACAGTATGACTATAATATTGATTTTACTACGTGTGAAGAGTAATGCCGTCTCATGATGTTGCAGAATATATTACGGAAACGTCTCCAATGGATGATGATGATGATGATGATGGTGGTGGTGGTGGTGGTGCTGGTGGTGGTGATGGTGGTGGTGGTGGTGGTGGTGGTGGTGGTGGTGATAATGATGCTGATGATGATGTATATAAGGGTGCTCAACTGCAGAGGTTATCAGCGCCCTTTAAAGAACTATCCATGGCAAAAGCCAGATATAAATATTTCTAAAACTGCACAAAAGTGTAAATAAACTTACAAAAAATACATGCACATAACAAAATACAAAAACAAAATGAAAAGAAACAAATCTAAACTGAACAAAAATTCTCTTCTCTAAATTCTAAAATCTAACCTATAAAAGAACCTAAAAACCTTCTCCACTACTTTGTTGTCATCCGCTAGCATATCTACAAAGCTGGCCGGCAGCTGCAGAGACGTCCTAAGGTGAGCTAGGTAAAAACACTCTAGCAGCCCGTGTCGGACAGCTAACTCTTCGTTGCAAAACGGACAGACTGGAGCAGGCTCCCTTCTAAACAGAAAACTATGCGTAAAAAAGCAGTGTCCAATGCGTAACCGAGCCAAACTCACCTCCTCACGACGAGATGAACAACAGGAGGTAACCCAGGGAATCGGAAGTTCTTTCACAGATCTAAGTTTATTGCTACGGAGAGAGGACCACTCTTGCTGCCAGCAGGTTTGCACAGCTCTCCGCAATACAGCCCCAAAATCTTCCGATGTGTCAGATGGTACTCGAAGCCTGGGCTTCATGGTAGCCGTCTTGGCTGCTGAATCCGCCATTTAATTCCTCAGCAAACCTGCGTGACCAGGGACCCATGCACACACCACGCTAACGCCGGAAATCTCCAATGGAGGTCGTATTGTATGCAACTGCTGCATGACCCATATCCTTAAAGTTATTGCAGGTTCAGTTATCTACGCCAGTATAGGAACAATGGACTATTAATGGATCCTATTTCTAATTTGTGTTATGGCAACTTCTACAGCTTTCCTTCAGATTAAGTTATAATTCAAAATGTGTGGCTGTGGCGACTCCTGCAGGAGTTAAGATACGAGCAGGATTCCAACGGGACGTAATGGTCAGGGTCTGACCGATTGTCGGAGGCAAGCACTATTCTTCTAGGCCAGCAAGCCTTCGACTTCAACCCAGAAAGTATTCTGACCTCGACCAAGAAGACGAGTCCGTGGACCTTCTTCATCCCTGGCGGAGACCTGCACGTCGAGTTACAAACCAAATACGTGATTAGAAATCCTAAATCTTTTATGTACACTATTTTCCTAATGTCAATATTCGATCGTCCAATTGTGATGTTCATATTTATATAAGAAGCACAAGGGACTGCTTACCAGAAAGATCCCTTTTGGAGTCTATAGTAAGGATATAGCTATACGATTAGTTAGCTACCCCCATGCTGAAAATGAGAAATCTGACATCTAAAAAGAATTCTTCAGATTGTGTATACATTTTGCAAGAATTGGGGCTTTAGAATTAGTTTTGAGAAGTCAAAATAATGGTACTTAAAAGGGGGCATAAAATGAAGGAGGACAAGTGGTACGTGGAAGGAAAAGAGCTGCAAATTGTAAGGAAGTTGGATTATTTAGGAGTTATTCTAAAAAGTAATGGGAGATGGAATAACCATAAAATTAGTGCCTTAGCTAAGAAAAGAGTCCAAAGAATGTCATAACGTAGTGCCTTCAGAAAATACCGGAAATGCGAATTAGTTGGTTGGAAAGAGTGTATAAAACAGTTGTTGAAGCAAAAATGGTATATAGATCACAGATCTGAGGAGGTGACGAAGGATGGGAGACAATAGAATACATAGATCGTCTTGTAAACGGGTTTTGGGTTTACCTACATCATCAACAAACGTGCTGCAATGCTGGAGATGGGAAGAGTGGGTAGTAAAGGGATGATAGTAGAAAGGTTGATGAAATACTGGTATAGAATAAAATCTCTAGATGAGCATAATATTCTGAAAAAAAAAAAAATCTTTAGCGATGCAGGCGATATCTTCTGCTGGGACGAATTGAATTCAGAGAATAAGAAGAATATTACAGGAAATTGGAATGGGTAACATTTCGGAAGAGAGGGAGGAGTTAGAGGTATCCGGGTTAAAGTAAGGAGTAGAGTGGAAGATATAGAAAAAAAAAAAAGAAAGAATTATTTCATTGTCTTAGTAGTAAGAAAAGTTTAATATTTTATAGTCAACTAAAGATGGATTGGGGTGGAGGGAAATACATGGAGATATGCAATAGGTTAGGAAGAGAAGGTTGGGCTTGGACTAGATTAAATCTGCATGAGTTAAGAGGAGGATGGGAGTGAGCTTGAATAGGTGTCCTTTATGTGGAGGAGTAGACAATGATTTACATTATATAAATAGAATGTGAAGAAACAAAGCTGTGGAGAAAACAGTTTTTACCCCCAAAAATGGGAGAATATAAATATGGAAGTTCTAAAAATTAGATAATGAAGCTACAAAAGGAAGAGGGTATGAAAATGCTGGGGGAATTTACGGAGAAGAGCAAGGGGAAAAAGGCATAGAATAATAAACAAAAGTAATATGCATTAAGTTAAAGTCCACCGTGCATAAATAGTTTTGGCGTCAATATGTATGGCGGACTAAATGATGAAATAGCAAGTCAAGTAAATAAAACTGTAAAAAATGTACAAATAGTTGGAAATAAATACGTATATACATGCATAAAACATATTTAAAATGCTGAAATTTGTATACGGCTGTTACGGACGATGAAAATTCCCCAGAAAGGAGGTGTTAGCATTTCTTTGACTCAGAGTATCGATCTACACTGGGCCCGCCTCGGTAGCGTGCTGGTAGCATGTCTGCCTCACGTTCAAAAGGTCCCGAGTTCGAATCTCGGTCAGGGTGAGTTACATGAATAAGGTTTCTTCCGGGGTTTTCCCTTATCCCGAAGAACGAATGTCCGGTAACTCTAAGCTCTATGGACCCTGGGCTCATTTGAGCATCATTTCACTCATTTCATTCATCGTCCGATTTGACTTAATGTTGGAGGACATAAATTCAAAAAAAAAAAAAAAAAAAAAAAAAAAATCTTCACTGGTTTTGTGTTTTACCAACTTGTTGAATATTAGAACATGTTTTAGGCTCCCAAAACAAAATTTAGGGAAAATGGCGCCGCTAAAATAAAATATTTTGAAACTGTCTCACAAATCCTCGCGCTGTAACACCCAATGAAAATTGTGACGCAAATTGATCCTGGTGCTGAAAGCTCAATGAGATTTATCCATGCAATGAAATCTTGTCCTTTTACCCGTCCCTTTAGCTTCCTCACGCCGTCGCGTCTTCGTGCTGCGTGTTAAAGGATAAGACGAGCAACGTGATGCCTTAGAAAAGTGCCATTTGTGAAATAGCGTAAAGTTTCTCACTTACAGAAGTGAGAAATCAGGTGATTTATCTGTGGAACCCCCTTGTGACATTTGCGGGAAAAATAAAAATAAGATTTAATCAGTTAATAGCTCCATATCTGCAGCCCGAAGCAGAAGGATGAAGATGTACGAGAGAAACTGGAGGATGTCGTGAAACTTGCGAAGAGCAACGTTTGAGAAAAATGTAAGATTATAACATCTGCAGAAAAGTAATGCTTTACATTTGTGTAGTTTCATTACACATTTTATTTTAAGAATAATGGGTATTGAGGAAACCGGATCTATAATAATATTGTCACAAGTGACTGTTTTAATTAACACAGATAGTATGTAGATCATGTGGTATGTGACGTCACTCCCCCACTCCTCCACCCTCTGGCATGAGTGAGTCTGAAGTGTGAATGTCTTCCACTTTGCGTGCAGGTCTTTGACCTGGCAGGGCGTAATGCCTTGGCTGTGTAAGGTATGTGGTCCAAGGGACCATTTGTGTAATTAATTAGTTTAGTAAATATTATTAACGAGAGAATTGTAGTTTTAGTTAGTGTTACCCATACCTTTTTTAACCTGATAGAAAACTCCAACCTCTCGCAAAGCATGTAATTCCTTCTTTGATTCCCCCGTGTACGATCTAGCCATGTGCTAATTATCCATTTCCATTCATGGTTGGGCCGTCACAATATTTTTAAAAGCAGGTTGATATATGCCATGCTCTTTACATGAAACCGGTAGAAGAAATGATAGTACTTCAAACGAGTAATAAAGTATAAACTCAAAATGGCTGATGCCACAAAATAAAATGTCGTACAAAAGAAAGCTATTTGAAATGTTCTCTTGTAAAGAACAAAACGAATTTAACTTGGAAACTAACATTTTGTTAACACCTAACAGGCCAAAATTTCAATTTACACGAATCACAGAACTGTATAGATGTACAAATTAACGCTCCATAAGCTCATAATTAATTTAAATCCAAAATAAAATTGTGATCGTAAGTGAGGAGCGCTTATGACCAATCTCAGCAAATTACTGAACACAGATCTGTAAAGCACTTTAATGTTTATCGAAATTTACCGCACTCCAACCCCCCCCCCCAGAAAAAGAATTTCTTTTGCGAGTCTTTTTCTCTCTTTCATAATTTACTAATTAGGCGAAATTTCTTCCAATGAAGAGTACTTTCCAGTCTATTCTCCAAAAGTGCGTAAGAACATTTTATGTAAGGTAATTAAGTGCATAGTTTTTAATCAAAATACGAGCCAGTTGTGCAGAAGTAAAAATGTATCGAAAAATGTTTTCATATAGAGGGTGCTTTCCTAATCATCTTCTACGTCAATATTGAACTTAAATACCAAGTTTGGTATTTATCCGACTTTCACTTTTCGAGTTATGAAGTTCACACACACACACACACACACACACACACACACACACACACACACACACACACACACACACACATGTGCGCGCGGGGTTCAGAGTAATATCTCGGTATGAAATTTTTATGGAATGCAGTACAGGGTAGAAAAAGGGGGAAACGGTAACGATTCGCTTGAGAGCAGTGGCGAGCCGTGACTTTCAAAGCGAGGAAGGCTCCAAATAATAATTTTCATTAAAATAAGAGAGAATAATCACTCAAAGAACTAAGGCTACTCTTCAGTACTCTCTCTATTGTACAGTCACACGTAGATGCTTCTTGCATTGCAAGACTAGCCACACTACAAGCAGACAATATAATATTCCTGTCTCCCCTCTCCATTCAGACGTTCCATTTTTTTTTCTACAGCTGGCCCACACCGCGTGAATTGTTAATCTAACATGGAAAACATGCAATTCACACACTTTTGCTAATAATTTTAAACTTTAAAAGAATTTCGTGCTTGTCACCAATAAATACCAATCTACGTAAATTATTATTGCTAATTCCTTCTATTGAAATATACTTACAGTTGTATATTTCAAGGGGCTGTTCAATAAAGAATGATCACAATTTTTGTTTTGTTTTGACAACGTACCTTTACTTACCCTCATAAATTTGATGGTCCTTGTCAAAATAGTCTCCCCTGAATGCGATGCACTTCTCCCAGCATTTCTATCAGTCTTCAAAGACATGCTGGAAACCACTTTTTGAGAGATCCTTCAAAATCGCCTCCGCAGCCTTCACTACTGCTTCTGATGATAGATAATGCCTCCCACGGAGGCGTTTCTTCAAGTTAAGGAATAGAAAAAAGTCACATGGGGCTAAAATCGGACTATAGAGAGGGTGAGGGATACACTTCACGTTGATTTTTGCAAGATATTCAGCAACAACATTGGCAATATACGGCCGCGCATTATGGTGGTGCAGCATCCAGCCTGCTTCACGGAAATGTGGTCTTTTGCTCCTGATATAGACTTGCAATGTTTTCAGGACATCCCTGTCCAAATACTGATGTGTGTGCAGGTACAACAGGCTGATAAATCATTCCATGAATATCAAAGAATGAGATGACCATAACTTTCCCAGCAGAAGCAACCACTTTTGTTTTTTTAGGGGTTGGCGATGAAGGAAATTTCTTCACTGAGCTTTGCTGTTTGCTCTCGGGATCAAAATAATGTAGCCAAGTTTCATCAGCAGTGATTCTTCCTCTAACATCAACTTTAACTGCATGCAGACCTGAATGCGAATGTCCTTTTGTTCGGGAATAAACAGTCTTGGAACCCATCGTGCCCAAACACGTCTCATATGTAATGTTTGTCACCAACGTGTGGGTGGCACCCAATGAAATGTTCAGTATTTCACAAAGTGATCTTAAGGTAATTCGTCGATCCTCTCTCATAATGGCAGCAGCAGTGTTGATGTTTTGTTCCGTAAGACCAGTAACTGGAGCACCGGGTCCACATTCCTTTGAAATTGATTGTCTCCCCTCTTTAAACATTTTAAACTACCTTCGAGCTGTTCTGTAGGGAAGAACAAACTCTCCATTGGCCTTCTGTAACAATGTGTAGGCCTCAACGGAAGATTTGTTGAGACGAAAGCAGAATTTCAAAGCCGCATATTGTTCCTCGCGTGTTACCTCCATTGCAGCTGTAGGCGATACTGAACATGTGTGAAATTGCCTGGTTCTCAGAGACAGGAACCAGGAGTACCAACAATGAAACTACTACGGCGTGTTTGTTTCACATTAAGCTAACAGAATATAATAAGATTAAATTTTAGTGCGAAAAATTATGACTGTAAACAAATTATGATCATTTTTATTGAATAACCCTCGTATTTAAAAGCGCAACATAAAACAAAACAAAAACAAAACTTTTCTTCGCACGCTAGAGAGGCTTCGCCTGACAAAATCTGGCACTGCTTGCTGATTATCGAAGAGTCACGATTCCTTCCGAAAACTTAGGAAGCATGGTATTCAAGGTTAGGAATGCGTAAATAACAGAAATATTCAGTATTGAATGAACTCGCGGAACTGGTCATTCGACTCTATATCAAATTGTCTGCAGCACCGCGGGTGTTCGCAAATAAATTTTGAATATCTATCCAGAACAAATAAAATATAGTTTGCCATGAACTTTTTTTGCTACTGAAATTCTTGGGGAAGCGGCGCTTCCAGCTCTTTTCATTGTACGCTTCGCTACTGCAGTCGTATTGTGTAATGAGTGCAAGCTATCAAATTCACCGAAAATAAAATATGTATATCAATATGTATACGTGAGTTTCAAAACTCACTTTAGAAATTAGGACTTCATGCAGCATGAATGAAAACGTTTTCAGGTTTCGGTAACGGCTTAGATTTAAAACACTACTGAACAGATATTTAAATTTATTTTGAATAAAAGCCGCTATTCCGGTATCATAAACTAATTCAGCACTCTGAAAATAAAATAAAAACTATATGGAATATAATAAAAAGAGAAGCAGATAGCTATTCAGTATAAATTAGGAATTCTATGGATTAAAAATAAAACTTGGTTCTTTTATCTATATTGAATAAAACAATGTTGAAGTAAACAGTGTTATTCGTTACAAAAAACAAATATTAAATTGGGAAACAATAACCCATGAAGTACCCCGAAGTTCAGTATTAACAGCCTTTACTATTTCTGATCTATATAAATGACCCATCACGTTATATAAATGTCATTGCAAATATTGGTCAGTTAGTTCAGTAAAAGCTTAACCGAGCAGGGTGGCTCAAGTGCTTTCGTCTGCGGTCCTCATTCGGGAGTTCCGGGTTCGATTCCCGTAGCCGACCTACCTGACCCATGAGTTTTTCGGCGTTTTCCAGGGTTAATTACATACCCCAAATTTTCTTTCCATCCATTCGTCTCTATTGTCATTTCACACCATGTCTCATCTATTGGTCTCTTTCACGTAGAAGTATTGGCGGGTATCTCGCCGTTGCATAGCAGGATGATATGCTCTTGCTAAAACATCCTCCTCCGGTAGGACGGTCTCCGAAGCCATTCTGGCGGGGCCGTTTTCTGGCCACAGCAGTGTGGGATGCTGGTTTTTCTGGTCTGCCGGGGAGTTTCCAACTGGTAAAGCGTAGGGATCCTACCCTCTGCATTGTTGTAGCTCCTTGGGACAGTCGCCATCTGGCTCCTCTCACCTCATCTTTCCTCCCGGGAATGCTCCACTTGCAGGCATAGGTACAATAGACCAAGTTTGAACCTCCGTACCGAATCCCTTCCGTAGCGCAGTCCAGTCCAGTAGTAACCTAAATGAGTGTGAAATTAAACTGAATTACATTTTGAACTATATGTGAATGATTTAAAGTTAAGAAATTATCTACAAAAACCTAGAGAAAACAAAATATGTTTAAATTTAAGGCTTATCAAACATAGTATCGGACAGAAATTGCAATTAATAACATGTTTTTAGAATGTAACTGTTATCCTTGGTCACGAACATAAAATCGCTTAATATTGTCGCGGCACGGGCATTAAAGTTTCGGCGCAATAAGAAAACAGTCGGCGGATATAGTTTCATGGTAATAATGAGCCTTGCTGAGTAGTTAATGATAGCGGTGCGATTGTAAGCGGGCATCGGCGGGCAGCGATAACAGAGGTAAAGGCCCCGCCGGCTTAGATTAGGTTACGCTTCTAGAATGTGATAGAATGTTCGAATTATGTAACTAGATGCTTGTTTTCCAGAAACCTCTAGTGATTGACAGAACAGTCTGGTAATCAAGAATGGAGATATAAAAGGGATTGTGACACGCTAGCAGGACAGTTAGTGGTGAACAGTTATTGTGAAACCAGACAGTTGGAAGTGTTGTTGTAACGAGAGCTAAAGCTGTAATCAGCTGCAGGTGAAATGTAGATGAACGGAGGAACAGAAATATGAAATCCCTCAACAAAAGAAATCGTGGGAACATGTCGGCCGGCTTTCTTCATTAACAAAGCCCACCCCAGGAACAAATGCTTGCCAGCGATTTGGAGCGCCAGTCTGCTGCTCTGGACTCTCTTTCATGCCAACCCTGTACGTGCTCAATACAATTGTATTGCAGCTTAGCTGCATTCCTAAAACTCTCACACCGTGCGTGCTTCGGAATTAAGTAAGTGTACGCTGTCGGAACATTTCTACCAACGTTCGGACATGCGCACATACAATATTTGTACGGTAGTTCAAACTAGAAATTGAAACCAACCAATTACAGTTTAGAACGTACACATGTGGCTCCCACCAAATTCAAAATGTAACGATAGAAGGGGAAAACCGGGGGATGGCGGATCCGTGATTTTGATAGCTGAGACTCTCTCTCTCTCTCTCTCTCTCTCTCTCTCTCTCTCTCTCTCTCTCTCTCTCGGTCGGGGCGCAGTGAAGTCAGGTCATATATAAGTTGAAGCTGATATTGCATATATGGACATATTAAGTAAACATGACCATCTGTAATTCAACGTAAGTTAATAACCAAGCAGGCCATATAGATGATGTAACAAATGCTTAGGTTTATTGAAATCCCAAATTGTGACGTAGGACCAATCAGAATTAAGTGTTACGGTAACTTAGCAAGCAAAACAGAAAAAGGAACCAATGATTTTATTCTTAAATTTTTTCTTCTGGCTTTAACTCTCGAAGAGGGTAGACGCGTTTTCGGTAAAAGACTTCTCGAAACTATTAGAGGTTATTGGAGTTCATCATTTATGAACGTTTAGTAAACGTTTAAAATATACATCGAATACGCGACGCTACGATAAATAATTTAAGTAAAAAAACCCGTTGCATCATTTATAAATAAAAGGAGAAAATTAAAATATAGTAAAGGGCTATATACATCAGTGGAAAAAGTCGCATGTAAAGAAGAAAATGATGTCGAGAAATATAATTGCAAGTAAAGTAAAACGGTATTAATTGTTTTATTCCATAGTTGCCCAAAAGTGAAATCCCTTTTGTACCGATACCACGCCTGAGAAGTTTCACATATCATCGCTCGCCGCAGCTGCCGGAGAGAGGATTTATAGAAATCTTCGAAAACATCATCTTCACGGCTTTTAGACAAAAGGTTCATCGTTTCTACATCAAGGTGAAGTTTGGCTTCTACAAGCATCGCCACACCGAGGGAGCACCAAACTTTTGGACGTGTAGACCTCACGAAGGGACGACTCCAACTTCAGATATGTCACCACATCGTGTGATATAAATCCAACCCACAAGGAGGGGAACCGCTCCAAAGTGCAGCAAGAATACACCGTATACACAACACTTGTAAAGAATTCTGTCGTTACCGCCAAACACATTCACACGAGTCTGCAAGTCCAGGTGGCGAGTGAGGTACCTAATTACATAAATCGATCATGGAACAGTCGAGGAGTTTTCTTCGCTAAACATACCACATTCAGTCAGGACGTATCCCAGATGCTGGAACAGAGAAGTGAGTCCATGCAGAGTAACCCCGAGAAAAACCTCGACCTGTTCAGTAAACCTCTCCCATCCGCAACTCTCACCCTACACTATGAGGTGATAAGTTCTGGAAGGACTCAACCAGGTTCCTAACGGGCAAGGACCGCCTCAAGAACAAGCAGACAACAATAAATTTCTGGATTTCCAAATATTTAGACTGGAAAGCTCATTTAGTATATCTTACCTAAACTTAGTTCTGCCTGTTATGCTATCCGAGCATTGGCAAATATAAGTTCTATATACTTAAATTAGTATACCATGCATATTTAAGTGCCTTCATAGAATATAGAATAATATTTTGGTGCAACTTAGCAGTAAGTAAATATTCCTTATGCAAAGGAAGGTTATAAATCTTATTTCCAACATCTATTATACACAGTTTGCAAAGATCTGTTTAGAAGGCTGAAGATATTAACCCTACCCTACCTTGCATGTATATATTCCCTATCTTAAAATTCTTTGTACACAATAGAGCCCTATTTATAACAGTAAGAAATTATGAGATAAACAATAGACCAAAAAGTAACATCCATTATTCCAGTTCAAAACTTTTGTGCTTCCAGAAAGGTGTATATTATGAAACCATAATAGTATATTATGCAACGAGACTATAATGGTAGCAATTAACAGACCTACCAGTGTGCTTATCAAACGAGCGAAGCGAGTTTCAAAATTTTCATACGAGCAATTGTCAGGGTCAAATTTCACATGAGAATGCTTGACCATGTGTCTAAGTTAATATTTATAAATTATCCTTAATATTCTTCGCCTACCTGAATCATTAAAAGCATTGGGCTTACCTTACGTAGTGAAACAGCTGGCAGAGTTGTGATATGCGCAGACGCCAAAGTATTGATTTTATTCTAATCTTGACCTTGATAAAATACTTGATAATACATACAGCACTACATGACAGCGTTGAGGCGTATTAACTCTTTACCCTTAGTAACACAGCGCTGTATTCGTTCGTTATTTTGTTTATAGAAGAGCGAAATATTAGTATCCTGGAATACAGTAAGCGACGAAACACAAATAGAGCGCTTGGGAGTTGCGTGTCTGATATGAAAGTTTAGCCAATTAATTATTATATATGCAAATGTATATTACCATTGCAGCCCGCGTTTGTCGCTTGACATAAAAGGATTTTGGTTCTCTCTTCTTTTTCCTTAGCACAATGTTCAATTACGTTATACAGATCTCTCGCGCCTGCTGTCTAGAAGACATGATTGTATCTGAACAGGGTGTACAGAGGTATTTTTTAGACGTGGCATATGACGTAATGTTACTCAGTAGTTTTGGTCGAGTCCACTTGACTATTTGCAACAAAAATGGGTGTCATCCTCATCTATCCCAATTTATAAGCAGTCTACCGGTGAAAGCAGAGAACTTACCCCCACCATTGATTTGCATGATGTCACTCGCACACATCCGAGCAAGGTCACGCGCCAGTTTTAAAAAAACACCCCTGTACATACATCTACGGACTCGCCGAAGGCATATAATGTGCGATAGACTTGCGTAAACATCTATTGGTTCACATTCCTTCCGATACGTCTCCACGCTTTACCATGTGGTATATATGCCATAACATTAAACAAATTAAAACATTAAAACATTTTTTCTGAAAATTATTTATCCATTTTAATTTTCTTAATGAATTGAGCATAGATTTCTTCTGTATGTGTTTCTTTTTATTTTATTTATTTATTTATTTATTTATTTTTTTTTTTGCAGTAAGTTATTAGTCACATCATGTGCCTTTGCAGAAATTCCCGGTGTTATAATTGCATCTCATTGTCACCCAAGTCCACATTTTTACTTTAAGTTAGCGCTAGTTCTTCGATTAAACACGCGAAAATAATGATTTTTGCTCCATCAATAGTTGGTTCCTGGTAGCGTTTAAAGATATACACACACGTGAAAGTATTGATTGTTACATGCGAATCCTATGATTGATCGAAACCTGCACTTTAATAAACTCCATTAAAGTGCCACTACTAGACATATAATCATTACATTTCGAAATGATGGAGCTTAACAATATTTAATGGTTTTATTAATAATCTTTAGGGAAAAGTTCCTAATTTCAAAACTTTTGAAATAGCTGTGAAAGAACATCTATGTTCAAAATCCATTCTACTCGATTATTTGAATGACAAGACTCCTGATGATGCACAGGTAGTTCTGTAAGTAGTATCTACTTCTTTTATGACCAATCTAGACAGTTAATTTGATCCCAGCTCTAAAGTTATTTAAATGTATGCGTATTGAAGAACTGTTAATCCATACTCTATATTGTAAATCAAATATAGCAAACTGATCAGAGTTCTTCACTGTGAACGTCTGCTGAAAGTTTAAAACAAAGATCAAATTTTATTGTGTATACATATTTTGTTACTCTTATAACGGCAGGAAAATATTTGTATTTGTGCCTGCATATGGTACAAAATTATGTCTGCTTTGTTTTTCATATTATCTGTACGTCTTCTTATGTTCAATAATAAAATATAATACTTATGTATATATACAATTAAATGTACATTTTATTGACATGTGTAATGTTCAAAGACTTTTATGACTACTAGTGATCTCACTGAACGCAATTAATCCACTGTTATGCGAGGCGTGTCCGTAAAATAAAGTCTCCAAGGCGCTGGAGTCGTGAGGAACGCCATTACGCGAGATCCGGCAACACTGGCGTGTAGCTTGGTTTCACCCCCTCAAATACCCACCACAACGAACCCGTTGCAACCATTAGTCTTGGCTGGGCAGCCGTCTGCGATGGAGCTTCCTATCACTTCCGCCGCCAAGTGCGAGTTGCGTGCAGTGATCTATTTTTTGAGTGGCAAGGGCACTATCCCCACTGAAATTCATCGTCAGTTATGCGAAATCTATGGGCCACAGTGCATGGACGTCAAGAATGTGCGAAAGTGGGTCAGAGAGTTCAAAGACGGACGTACAGACGTCCATGACGAACAGCGTTCTGGTCGGCCTTCCGTTTCAGCCGAAACAATGGCAAAAGTGGAGCAAGAAATGCTTAAAGATCGGCGTGTGACAGTTCGTGAGCTGTGCGAACTTATCCCTGAAGTCTCCCGGGGACTAGCCTGCAGAGCTAGTAGCTGGTGAGCTAGACACTGGCGGCCCTACCAAGGTTATTTGGTAGCTGGTTCATTAAGGACTGGCGCGTATGTGGCGTATCCACATCCGTCCTGTTTGCCGTAAGGCAGACGGGGGGGCAGCTTATAAAACAGGTGCTGTCCTAATGGAAATAACAGATGAGGCCCGGGTTCCAGGTCCTACGGGGCTGGGGCTTATGGGAAGTAGACCTCGGCGAGTATATCCCTGAAGTCAGTAAGACTACGATAGAGAAGATTTTGACCGAACATTTGCATTATCGCAAGGTGTGTGCGAGGCGAGTTCCCAAAATGCTTACCGAAGATCATAAACGGCTTATTTCCTGGCCCAGTTCGGATGGGGCATTCTCACCCATCCCCCCCCCCTATAGTCCAGACTTAGCACGTAGTGATTATCATCTGTTTCCTCAGTTGAAGTCACACCTGGGTGGAACACATTTCCAGACCGACGATGATTTGAAAAACAAGGTTGAGCGTTACCTGCGCAACTTGGCGGAAGAGCGCTATGACAAGGCTAAAGTCTGTTTAGTTAACGCGTGTGCACGTCGGCCTCTGCCTTTGACGAACCTTTATAATCGTTTTACAACCCCCGACCCTTCTTCTCCCAGATCTTTCTGCAAGGTTGTCACCTTTCTCGATACGTCGTGGGTGTAGTACGAGGTTTCGTCTAAATAAATTATCTTATGTACATTACTGCGAAACTTCCTTAGTTTTGACACACACACACACACACACACACACACACACACACACACACACACACACACACACACACACACACGCACACACACACACATACACACACACATATATATATATCGCCAAGCTACAATTCTACTGGATTCTATAATAACCCTTATTTTATTCAAAGTGCTGTATTTGAAACCCAGCTCCTTTAGGAGACCGCGCAAAGTGAAGCGCCCATAAAGAAAATCACAAATGTCTTGCAAATGTGCAACCAATTCGTCTAAGGTTGCCGCTCTCCCTTTTGCAAAGAATCTTTAAATTTCTCGACGAATTAAATCGCATGTGAAATTATCTACTTTAGAGAAACGTTTCCTTTTGTTTTCACACTTGATCGGCGTCTTTGGTATTCCTTTCGTCACTATATTTCTTACTGTATTTCTGTGAATACCCAGAATTTATCAGGTTTATTGCATGACCCCTTACCAAGATTATTTTTCAGCAAATATTTATGTGTTCAAAACTTTTCCAGTAATATAACTCGGCCCAGTTATTCACACTGAATTCACTTCGATTATTTTCATTTGACTGAAAGTTATCTACTACTTCATTTGCATTTACCACTGCATTTCCCTCCTACGGTCTCCACATTGTGACACACAACGAATTTCTGCACGTAATGAAACAGATCAACTGGAAGTTGGAACTTTGGCAACTGAGACTCCACGTGGAGTAGACATGCAACTGTCACTTCGAGAAAATCAGGGTTGCTATTGGTCCTCAACGACAGTGTTTCATTTCTGAAGTGTGGAGATAGATTTATGACGGTCATTAGTGGGCAGGAGGCTCAGGTTCCTTTGACTCCGAACTGCACATGTTTTAACTAAACAGACTTTATACAAAAACTGCCACAGCGCCTGCAAAACTGCATCGATCACAAAAGTGATTACCCTGAAAAATAGCTGTAAGTACCGCCTTTTCATCAATGCAACATTCATTGATAATAAACATGTTTTCTATATTAAATACAATTGGAGGCCTCATTTTACTGACACGCCTCGTAGCATCCTTTGATTATATTAATGTTTAAATTCAAGCTGTTCGCTTGGCATCAACACCAACAACTGTTTCTAAAATTCTTCCCGTATTAACGATATGACTGTAGTTGATTTTAATTCAACTATTAAGTTGGCGACATGGTCATTATCTTGTACCTACATGAGCTGTTGAATTTAAAGCAAATTCTCCTTGGTTGTGTAGACGCCATTGTGTTCCTCGTGGACGTTTATTTGGAATTGTGTTAGTGTTTACATAAATGTTCTATACCGTGTAATTGTTGTTTATACAACACAATTTCACAGTATATGCGCAACCGTATTCTGCTCTGGGAAATTATTTAATCTAGAAGGGTTGTTTCTACACGTCACTATATTGCAAACTTGTTTATGAAAGATTTTGTTCTTGGGCAGTACCTGTTTACGAGCCCAGGTACACCTAAACCGCTTATGGTTTAAAGCACTTGCGAGCACTAAATGTATCAACAGTATATACTCACAGTAATCCCCATTGTGAGATTGCTACTTCAGTTTAGATAACATCACCTCTTTTAAATTCTTAAATTTATATTTTGGATTAAATTATTTAATTATTAATTATTTCCCCATTAGGACACTACAAAAACCTACAGATTGCAATGCACATTTACCATCTGAAATACGTCCTATTACGAATGTATTTCATCGTAGTAAATGTAAGTAACAGAGGGAAAGCTTCACACCTCAACCCGCAATTTCATCTTTTATGCATACACTCCCTGGAGAAACGGGTGAGAAGAAGGAACTGCAAGAGACCAGAGTTGCCTAACATTTACTGGCTTGACTTCTTAACTGGGAAGGTGCTCGCTGCTCTTGACCAACACGCCGATGATGACTACGAGGTTTCCTTCAAACGAGAACCGGAGAAAACTCCTGGGCAGTAGTGCTTCGGTTGGCCATCCTCAGTTGGCAAATAAGAAGTTCCAACGCGCAATCTTCTGCACCATCTGCCCGCCGTCATCCTGTAAGATGAAATAAAGAAAGACGAAAATCTCCACTCCAGCATTCACCTTGCTCACCAGGGGAAAAACATGGTTATTTCCATTATAACTTAAATACAAATATCATACAAGATTGGACTACTACATTGCATTATTTTTTTAATTTACGTCCTCCAACGTTAAGTCATATCGGACGATGAATGGAATGGGTGAAATGTTGCTCAAATGAGCCCAGGGCTCATAAAGCTTAGAGTTACCCAACATTCGTTTTCGGGATAGGAAAAACCCCGGAAAAGCCTCATCCAGGTAACTCGTCCTGACCGAGATTCGAACTCGGGACCGCTTGAACGTGAGGCAGACACGCTACCACCACGCTACACAGGCGGGCACATTGCATTGTGATAGACTTTTGTGATGCTATTGGTCCTCGCAGATGCGTTTTCTTGGATCGATTCATGGCCCGCAAGATATAGTTTTAATTTATTTTAGTAGACTTTTAACGTGTGCATAATAATTTGGAACTTGATTGCTTCTTTTGTTTCGCACTTGTTACCATTAGGTCGTGAAACCCTCCGCTGTGATATGGAAATGACATCTCTGCCTCACATTCAAGAGATCGCGAGTTCAAATCGTGGTCAGGGGGTTTATATTAATAAGGCCTTTACCGAGGTTTTACCTTATACTGAAGGATGAATATCGGATAAGTCTAAGCGCTATGGATCCTAGGCTTATCAGAACATAAATTCACCTATTTCGTTCAACATCCGATATGACCTACGTTGGAGGATATATATTAACAAAAAAGAATTAGGGCATGAACCCGAAGATATTAGGTGTTTTCTCTTTTTTTTTTTTTTTTTTTTGTCAAGGAAGCGAAGAGCAATTTTCCAGTGAAGATATATGTTTTAACTCTGGTGAACCCTAATAAAAGCCCACCCAGTCAGTGGTCATGGCAAGGCTTTCAACTGGCTAAATATTAGTCGCAGTTTTCCAAAGCAGCAAAGTAGATGTTATTTAAAGAAAGATAATAACGGAAATAATCAGTTCAGAGACACAAATAACTAGAAGTTACTGTTTAGCACTCAGTTCCATAGATGGTTTAAGTGGCTTGAATTGTGTAATTTTGTTTCAAACCAAAAACAAGACATTTAATACAAGTAAATGATATTAAACTGCGTGGGCCATTCAAAAATTAGTGGCAATACTGCCTGCATTTGGCGCTATCAGCGGTAAATCATGTAAGCTGAAAACAATGAAAAATAAGAGCATCTAATGTTTGTTAGCTGTGAGTTTGAAGACAATTTTATTTAATAAACCATTTTAGCAAGATTAATTGTAGCCTGTTACCTTTAGTGCCTTAAATATGTTTAGTAAATACAAAGATGCTTCATTAAAATCAATAATAGCATTTTAAACAACAAAATGTAGGAGTTTTACGAAAATGGAAGATCTGGAAAAATGAGCAGTGGTTAAATACTTCCATTTGAAATGCTTAACGCCTAATGAAAATCAAGGAGTAAATGGACAGTACATTGAACGACCATGTTCCTTCATACACAATGGTTAAAAGGTGGGTTGCAGAGTTTAAAATGGGACATACGAGCACTACAGTTCGGCCGCTCTATCTCCGGCTCTGACATTTCTCGAGAGGGGGAAGCAGGTTGTTGCCAGTTCTTTAGCGGGAATTTCAAGCAGAGGAACAATGTGTATTTTAAATATTTCACGTATTTGCATATTAAAAGAACCAGTAGCCATACTATTATAATAGCGAAAATAATAGGACTTACGAACATTAAAAATCGGAATTCACGCACGCAATATATAGGAAAGAAAGTTCACCAGCGCGAGCAGCTAAAGCCACGTGGCTCAAACAAATTTAACCTGGCAACACGGTGTTGGGTTCGGGAGCCACGCCTAGCAGCGACAATGCTGATTGGCTCTAGCAGACAGTTTCAACTTCCTGACCACAACACCAGATGTAGAGACTTCCAGTACTACCAACAGATGCAGTTAGTGTGTGTGAAAGGTATGAACGAAATATTCGTGGTGTTGTAGTAAATATCTTGCATGATAATGAAATTGTAAGTTGTATTTCAATGTTTTAAAGCTAATATAGTACTATATTTTCATTCTAAAGATAATTTTGAGGATATGTAATCAATTGCTTATTACTGTATGTTGGTACTTTTAACATTCCCCCTCCACCTCTTGCAATCGCAAAACGTCAGAGCCGGAGATACAACGGCCGGACTTAACTGATGCGCCCCATACTGGACGCCCTGTGGTAATCACAACTCCAGAGATCATTGAAAAGTTCATTGTTTAGTACTAGAAGACCGTAGATTAAAGCTGTCTGAGAAGGCAGGGGTTTAAACATATCAAAATAACGTGCAGGTGACATTTTAAGTAATGTTTTGGGTTTTCACATTGTCTCTGCAGGATGGGTGTCGCGTTTGTTGACACCTGATCAAAAAGAAAGAGAGTTAAAAATTTGGAGCTCTACCCTAACAATCCCAGTGAATTTTTGGGAATGGTTTATTATCATGGTTGAAACGTCGATACATCACTACACTCCAGAAAGTAAACCACCGTCAAAACAGTGGATTTCGCCAGGTAAATCAACTCCAAAAAAGGCAAAGACAATTTTGTCAGCTAACAAGGTTATGGCAAGTGTTTTCTGGGATGCACAGGTTATTATTTTTATTGATTACTTGGAAAAGGGTAAAAGTATTACTGATGACTACTACGCAAGCGTTTGAATGAGGACATGAAAGGAAAAGATCTCATATGGCAAAGGAAAAGAAAATCTTCCCGAAACGTTTGAAAATTTTCATAATTGCCCCTCATATATATCCTTCCATTCTTGAATTATCTAGCTGAATTACTTTACCTTATTTTCTTTCTGACTCCCGTTCTACATGATTTGGTAAGTTTCTATTACATTCTTTTACTCCCACTTTCCGTCCTACTGCTATTATTCTCAACCTCCTGAACTTCCATGTTTTCTGCAGAATTGTTATACAACATTTTTCCACTCCTCAAATGCATTCACATTAGTTTATTAAAGAACATAGTCCTCTGTACCAATCTTCATTGGCATCTTCGATCTGTCACCTTTGTATTTTGCTGGAACCTTTCCCTTTGTGCCTCTCTAAAAGTACCAAGATTATCTGGAACCGGTTTGATACTGAAAAAACGTGATCTTTTATCTTATAGTACCCACTGTGAGAATTTTCGAAGACATATTCTTTTAAGCTTTATGGTTACTAAGGAAGCTTCCAACAAGGTACGCTGCTCCAGGAAGATGCTTCAATATCAGACATGGAATTTTTGGAATGTTTATTCTTTGATGAGTTGGCAAATTGAAGGGTCATTAAAGATCTCAGCATTTAGCTATTTCTGTAATCAAGAAAAAAATGCAAATATATTTGAAGCACTAGCTTTGAATAGGCATAACTAATTGTTGCGTGACTCCCACATATTGAGGATAGTACTGCTCTCTCCAGTGTTCTTTTGCCCTGCCATTTTATGGGCAGAAGTACTTAATTTATCTGTTCTGTAGCCCAAATAAGAAGTTTTCATCAGCTTTAATAAACCACTGATGGTCATTAAAGCTTCTGCAGAACAATTTTATATTTTCTTATTTCTCTTAAGTTTGGTTGAAGGGTATATTGAAATAAATATATAGTAATTTCCGCTGTGTAATAAATCACGATATGGCATATCAGAATACTATATGCGCAAGATTTCTTGAGCGCTGGATTTACGGAGTAGTGCGGGCAGAGGGGAAGCTAACACGCTTTTGTTTCTGCAAAGTGGTCAACCTAGAAAAACACAATTCAGCCAAATTGCGGTAAGATAAGCGAAGATATGCGCCGAAGGTATGAGATATGGCAACAAACAATTGAACTCCATCCGATATGCTGTATTCTTATATATTTACTGTTATAAAACACATAAAAGTATTAAACAAATATTATGACAGCTGTAAACACTCACTCGCTTTGTGATTCTTCGGTTTCCAAGTCTACTGCGTCACTTTCATCGCTGGTATCCTCTAATGTGTTAATAATTTCATTAATTGCATTTTCTATTACACCATCGTTTCTCCAATATTGCATTTCCAGCTCCTGGACCTTCTTATCGTATCCTTCCCAATCCGTCGCTTCTATAGCAAGTTTCCGCAGATTTGTGGATCTCGTTAACATTGCGTACTTTGTAAACATTCTTTATTTTTGCCCACGCCAGTTCAGTTGCATTCAGATCACAGTTATACGGAGGTAGACTAAAAATAGTTTGTGCCCTTTTGAGAGCCATAACATTGACAAAATAGTCTTGCTTTTAGATTTGTTGTAAACTGTTTAGCTAATAATTAACCTCAAAATTGCTCAAAATGAAATGGCGTCCGTGTGAAAGCTTAACATATTAGCCACTGGATGTCACAGTGTGTAGCTCATTTCCTTTTTCAAAGTTGTCATCTGTGTTTACGGAAATAGGCGAAACCTACCGAATGAGGACTTGGGACCCGAACGTTCAAGAAATCTTGCGCATATAGTACTATAAACTAATAATCAACGACCGCCAATTCAAAATAATAAACAGGCGTCACAGACTCATGTTGTGGCTAGTAAACAGAAAGACTGTATGAATTACCATACATATATGTCATTATTCTTATGGCTACAAATTTGACGAAGCCATGAATATTGTATACTCCTACGGTGAATAAAACTTACTATCCTTATTCTCGATGAAGCAAAAGCCGAAGGTGAAGTAAAGAACGCAGATTCTTGCGGTGCGCAATTGACATAAGAGTATGTAACATTGGCTGTCCCTCTAGGATGCAGTCACCTCCTGATCTGATAAAGTAACTCTCTTCTTAGTCCTCATTAATGTTATCACATGTCTACTTTCTAAGCGTCAGAAGTAGAGAGGGGTCAAAAGGATGACAGAAGCTCTGAACTATTTAACTGCGCTATATGCTCCCAGAGCAGTTTCGTCTGTGGCCCGCGTTCGGGAGATCCGGGTTCGATTACCGAGGCCAGCCTCCTGACCCATGGGTTTTTTCGGGGATTTTCCTGGGTCTCAAGGTGAATGCTGGTTATGTTAGTTACATTCCCCGAATTTCCCGTATCTCCATTTCATCTCCATTATGATTTCATATCGTCTCTCATGTAGTGGTCTCTTTCAGGGTAGAAATGTCGGCAGGAGACTCGGTGGTGCATGGAAGAATAATATGCTCTTGGTAAGCACTTCCTCCTCCGCTGGGATGGTCTCCGGTCTCCGGTCCGGCCTGGTGGGCTGTTTCAGAATCACGTTGAGTGGGATGCCAGTTATACTGGCATACCGGGGAAGTTTCCAACTGGCCCATTGTTGTAGGGACCCTGCGCTCTGCACTTGGGGCAGACGTCCTCTGTCTCCTCTCGCCTCATCCTCCCGGGGTGCTCCAGTTGGGGGCCATAGGTACAATATACCAATTTTGGACTTCCTTGCCGAATCTGCTCCGTCGCATGATCCAGTCCAGTCCAATAAGAAGTTTAGGAATTATGCAGTTATCAAAAGGTGTGTACTAACACAATGAGGGTGGTAGAAAATATTTACGAAGTGTATTTTGTATAACTAGCCTTCCTCTGGTGGTCAGACAGTAGATCTGTGGCGCCATTATAAGTTTTCCGGAATTTCGAGAGCTTTTGTTGGAATAAGCAGAAATACATTTTCCTTGTGAGTGTAGGTGATTCTATGATCTAATTGCGTTAACTTGCTCTTTGGAGTGAGTAGCAGAGAGAGAAAACATTTCTTAGAAATACACTGTAGACGAATCCCTTCAGCAATTATTTGTTTCCTGGAACTGTGTTGGCATGTATGCACGTAGAACAACAGAAATAATAATAGTAGTAAAAGCAGCAAAATGATGGGTAGGGCAGGGTAAAGCAATGAGGTTTCTCTCAGGGTATGCGTGGATATGTATGAGTGAGGATGGTTCTAATGACACTGGAATGCCCGTTTCAAACTGGTTTAATGACTGCTTCTTTGTATCACCACATCAAACTCGAAGTTGCCGACCGAGGGTTACCAATATATCACTTTTTATAGTTACTGAAGGTGGAATGCTTATGTCTCGATAAGTCTTAATTCGTTACGTATGAACCGACAGATCTTCCCTCCGGTTCTGATCTGCCTTCGAGCAAGAGAGAAGAAGAGGACTGCCTTAATCGGCTTCACGCCGCAAACTGTCTCTCCTCACTGTGCACAGCTGTGCAGGTGTGTGTAACTTTCACTTCTGGAAGCCCTCTTTATTCACACAAAGACTCCCTTTGTGACAATTTTGTCCATTGTGATTATTAGTCTCGGTCACGCCATTATTAAGGGTCCGAAGAATACCTTTTCAAACAGAGTCAAGTGCTATCCCTTTAGAACCCTGCTAAGACCACTGTTTCTTACGTTTCTTTTGTTAAAGCAACTATTCAGCCCTATGCACCTGCCTGCACGTTTTGTAACAAAGATACACGATTTCTTTGAAATTCATCACGATTCTTTACTTATTGCAATACTTTAATTTCGGTATCAAGTAGTAGTAGTAGTAGTAGTAATAATAATAATAATAATAATAATAATAATAATAATAATAATAATAATAATAATAATAATAATAATAATAATAATAATAATAATAATAATAATAATAATAATAATAATAATAATAATAATAATAATAATAATAATAATAATAATAATAATAATAATAATAATAATAATAATAATAATAATAATAATAATAATAATAATAATAATAATAATAATAATAATAATAATAATAATAATAATAGATTTATTTACATTTATTTATTTGTACAGTTTCAATTACAGTTTCACTAAAATGGCTTTAACATCGTACATACACTGTTATACCTTCTGTACAAATACATGAAATTGATGACTTAAGATTTACTCACTGACTCAGGTCCCGTGGCCATAAGCCTTTGGTTTTCCTGAGCAGCTTGGTGTCATTTTCTCTTGACCTTCGCTTCTTTTACCCTAATCCACTTTTCTCTTAACTTATATACGAATTATCCTATTCATCTATTATTCTTTTCACCCATCCCTGTTAGCATGCGTACCGCCACTCCTTCTTTGCTCACACTGTCCCATTTGTTATCCATTATTTTTCTCCTGCAATTTGTTAACTCCTTACGTTTGTAACAGTATTTTTGGGTTATGTTCGGAGGAATTATGAATTTATAAAATATATGTAGTTGTGTGATTGGCCGAAGTAGTAATGGTATGACGTAATATGACGTAATGTGGTGACGTGCCATTGGATCGGCCAATCACAAAATTAAGTAGAAGTAACGATAGTGACGATAAGTCAATAATCTTTAGGAGACAGATATGTTCTTCAGTCTTGTTAAGTGACGATAAATCAATAATCTGGCTTCATGGTGGAAAAATGACGCAGAGAAGATAAAAGTTTTGAATAGTAAGACAGAAATCAATAATCCCGTTTTAAAGAGAGAGAGATTTTTGTTGTAATGGTGGAGTGTGATGAATACTGGTACTAGATCAGGGACATTTTAAGTTGTAGTTTGTATCCGTTTAAATACAACAAACTAATGAAGGAATAAATCACACAAATTTTCTCGTGGAACTCGATTGATACTTCAAAATAATCATGAAAGTAAACATATGAACATAATTTTGGAGCCGATGTTGGCGTGGATGCCTTGTACAGGAGGATCCAAGAAAGAAATCAGAATTAACATTACATGATTCAAATTCCTGTTCCACGTTCTATCAGGTAATGAACAGTGCTCTCTTCATCTCAACAAAATTCACATATCCCTACCTGGTTACTTCTCAACCCTTTTGGATATATTATTCCTACTCTCATCTATGCTATGCTTTCTCTTCCAGTTTTGTCACATTGATCTATATATTTTTCCCTACCCCATTCTGTCTTTAGTTGCTTGTAAAATTTCAAAGTTTTCTTTCCTTCTATACTTTCCCATATCTCCTGCCTATCTATGTCTTGTAATCTGTTTCTAACTCCCTTTCAAAAAGCACTATGATTGGACTCCTCTGCTCTCCATAGATCTCCCATGCCTATCTTCGATACCATTCTCCTTTCTGCCCTTTCATACGCTTATACCAGAATTTTAGTATTCTCTCTATTATTATTCCCCTCCTTTTTGTATTACCCAACTCTAGTAATACCACCTCTCTTGGTGCCGATTTTGGCAACCCTAGTAGATCTTTGCAAAGCAATCCGTACATCTGGTCTAACTGTGTACCTATCAGGATTCGACGACCGCTTCATACATTCTTTCTAACCATCTAACTGACATCTCCAGTTTATGTTTTCATATTCTTACCGCTGTCATTACCAACCTGCCGTTAACTATCATTTTTCTGGCATGTGTGGCCCACTCTCCATTGCAACACATCCTTACACCTAAATAGTCATACTCCTTTACCACTTCTACCTTTTAATCTCCATGTACCACTCTTCTCCTTTCCTCAGTATCGATCCTTTTTAAATAACATTTGCTATTTATCCTTTAATCCCTAGTCAACGCAAAACCTATGGATTGCCTCTAATGAGTTTTGTAGACCTACTACAGAAATTGCTCCTACCGTTAAATCATCCGCATCTTTTTGTTCATTATTATTGGGCAATGAGCATTGCTTTCCTTAACCCTCCCTATTATGTCATCTATAAATAAATTGAATAGTATAGGATTCAATTTGCACCCGTCTCACGCCTAACTTCTTCTGATAGTACATTCAGCCCACATCTTATTCTGAATCTCACCCCACTATAAACGTTGTCAACTTCATTTATAAACTTCTCGCTTCCCCTTTTCTTCTTAATTTCCATTTTAAATCCCCTCTGTTTATCGTATCGAAAGCTTTTTCAAAGTCCACAAAAAACATACAATCTGCCCCTTTTCCTGCTCAAGTATTTATCAATTTGCGTCATAATTATAAACATATTGTCTATAGTTTTCCTTTCCCTCCAAAATCCAGCTTGAAATTCTGACACTTTGTTTTCTCTTTCCGCCCAGTCCATTAGTCTGTCCGCTAGTATGCCTGTATACATTTTCCCAATTATATATAGTAAACTTAACCCCCTATAGTTCTATGGCCTATTTACACTCCCCTTTCCCTTAAGTATTGGTACAATCACACTTGTTTTCCAGCAGTCAGGTAATTTCCTACTATCTCTCATCTTGTTAAATAAATTAGTTATATTCTTTAATTCACTTGGTGTGTTTCCCCGTACATCTTCCAAAACTCCCCTGGGATCCCGTCCATGCCCAATGCTAATAATAATAAGCAATGATTATTTCATTACCATCATCATCATTAAGTTTGATTTCAGGCAGGCGTTGGAAGTTTTTCTTTAAGTAGCCTATTCCCTTAGAGTCTAAAAGCATGAGTATCATCCTTGTTTCTCAACTCAAAAGTTCCGATATGTTCAACAAGTTAGAGGAAGTATATAAATGAGACAGTAAAAGAAATGAAAGTACTCTCTTGGATCTACACCATGATTGGAGCCTTGGCGTAACAAATCCACCCCCGGCCTCACGCCCACTTGGCGCGGCAGATGTGGACGATAATCCAACTGATACAAAGAGGTAAAGAGACCAATATCACGTATGCTCCATTAAAGATGTTCACCTTCTTGGTTAGCTCCTCAATTGCCTCACAAGTAGGACTGTAGTCCTAAATAATAATAATAATAATAATAATAATAATAATAATAATAATAATAATAATAATAATAATAATAATAATAATAATAATAATAATAATAATAATAATAATAATAATAATAATAATAATAATAATAATAATAATGATGATGATAATGATAATGATTAATAATAATAATAATAATAATAATAATAATAATAATAATAATAATAATAATAATAATAATAATAATAATAATAATAATAATAATAATAATAATAATAACAATAACAATAACAATAACAATAACAATAACAATAACAATAACAATAACAATAACAATAACAATAACAATAACAATAACAATAAGAATAATAATAATAATAATAATAATAATAATAATAATAATAATAATAATAATAATAATAATAATAATAATAATAATAATAATAATAATAATAATAATAATAATAATAATAATAATAATAATAATAATAATAATAATAATAATAATAATAATAATAATAATAATAATAATAATAATAATAATAATAATAATAATAATAATAATAATAATAATAATAATAATAATAATAATAATAATAATAATAATAATAATAATAATAATAATAATAATAATAATAATAATAATAATAATAATAATAATAATAATAATAATAATAATAATAATAATAATAATAATAATAATAATAATAATAATAATAATAATAATAATAATAATAATAATAATAATAATAATAATAATAATAATAATAATAATAATAATAATAATAATAATAATAATAATAATAATAATAATAATAATAATAATAATAATAATAATAATAATAATAGCATAATGTGTCCCTTGAAGGGTAAAGAACTCCTGCTAGAGGATCCGAGATTTAAAGTTGCAACCATATTTGAGGGATAGAACAACGCTGTCTTTCGTGGCCGGGAACCAGAGATCCACGCTCTAGTGAACAAGGAATATATTGCTGCTTATAAGGTCTGAACAAGATTTGGGAAATATTTTAATTATTGTAGGTTCCCATTTCATTTGTGGTAAGCTCTAGGCTTTAGCAGGAAGTAACAAGTTGAGACAGGTTGGATGGCAGTGATCAGAGTAAGCAGTGGTAACCTGCCAGCTCATGTGTTCTGTTAAATTGGCAGATAAATTAAAAAGAGTTATTCTTGGGTTGCACAAGATTGCACCATAGGACGTAAACCCTCTGTGAAGAACCGCTGAGTCGCATGATGGTAGACATTTTGAAAGCCAGTTCTTTTTAAACGATTACAGTCAGTAAGGAAGGGTTAGCCGGATCATAGTCAGATCGTGGTTAGTTAGTCAAAAGTCAGTTAGTTGGTTAAATCATTGGATGCTGCTACTTTAGTCTCATCATAGAATTGGTGAATACTTCTAAAAAACTAAACTCATCAAAGTGAACCAGCAACCCTTTGTTCAGAACCTTGCGCCACACTACATAAAAGGTAATATTTATTTATCATGTATTAATTGATTCAATGTCTGTCTTGATTGCATCCTTTATCTCTTCAAGACAAAGGAGAGCTTTATTTGAATTGACTTCCCCAATCTTTAAAATATACTTGTCAATGTTATGGAAAACCCATCACTTTAATTTAACCCGACTCATGTCTCTAAACTTTGATCTGATTAGCTCTACCATCTGCTCCCTTATCCTTTCAGTAGCTACACCCCCAGTTGTGGATTAAGGTTTGCAAGTCCTTCACCCCCCCCCGCCCTTATAATCTTGGTTTGCAACAATATGTTGAATATACATTGAAATATTAACTAATAATTAACCGAAATATCTGAATATAACATGTGAACAAAATACGTTTGCCAAAACCATCATTTTCGATGGTTCAGGCTCATCTAAAATAACCAAGGAAATTGATGAAAGTTGATCATTTCTCCACACTAGCCGTATATAGGCGAAGGTTTTTGATAGAAAGAGTCAACATGAAAAATTCAATGCCATGGCTGGGATTTGAACCACGGATGTCCTGGTTTCCGTCCAGTCACTCTAACCCATTGAGCTACCATGGCCAACGTGTCGTCCTGACATAGGAGAGCTGGACGCTTGCCAAGAGAAAGAAAGACAGAGAGATGCTCTGGAATTTTCTGTCTTTCTCTTGCCACCGCGAATGTTCAAGGAAGGTCTACGACTTTCTAGAAACAATGACTGGGGGGGGGGGGTATAAAAACTCGCAAGGTGTTAGAACGGCAGTTGTGTGAAGTTTCTTGCGACAGTGGACGTTTGAAGTGTATCGCAGTGATTTCTTTCATTTGTTTACGTAAGGCGGATCACCGAGTCAACCTTGAAGACAGCTTATCGTCAATTTCACGTTTTTTTACTGCAATAAAGAGAAGTGTTCTAAATTTCTGCAAACCAGACTCTTGATTCTACGTAACCCACAGTCAGAATATATTTCCAAAAACGGCAAAAGAATATCAATATAGAAACGACTATTCACACCACTTATTATTTTCTTAATTAGAATAAAACACTCGTTTTCGCCATTTCAAACTTTTAAAAGTAATTTAAAATGCACATAAATTATAATCTGAAGAACAACTACAAAATTGGACTAAAAAATGTCTTTCAAAGTAAAAGAAATATGAACTATACCTAAAAGCCCGACGTAAGCCACTTAGTATCAAGCGATGATTTACAAATTCAAAGACGTCGTCACGAGTGTTTAAACATGTATATATTCACAAAGAAATTAGAAAACTATGTGTAGAACATATATTAAAAAGTGTTCCTCTTCATGTTACTGAACGGAAAATGTGAATGATAAACATTATTTATTCTCCTTATGCAAAGAACATGTGCATTTCCCCTTATTGAATTAATTTGCCTTCATCTCAACATATTTAGATTTTCTTTAAAATGTACGAGGGCTGTTCAATAAAGAATGATCATAATTTTTTTACGGTCATAATTTTGCGCACTACAATTCAGTCTTATTATATTATGTTACCTTAATGTGAAACAAACACTCCGTAGTAGTTTCATTGTTGGTACTCCTAGTTCCCGCCTGTGAGAACCAGACAAATTCAGACATGTTCCGTGTCACCTACCACTGCAATGGAGGTAACATGCAGTTAAAATTGATGTTAGAGGAAGATCCTGAGTTTCTATCACTGCTGATGAAACTTGGCTACATCATTTTGATCCTGAGAGCAAACAGAAATCCTCAGTGTGGAAATCTCCATCACCAACCCCCCAAAAAGCAAAAGTGGTTACTTCTGCTGGGAAAGTTATGGTCATCTCTTTCTTTGATATTCATGGAATGGTTTATCAGCATGTTGTATCTGCACACACATCAGTAACTGGACTATACTACAGGGATGTCCTGAAAACATTGCAGGTCCATATCAGGCGCAAAAGACCACATTTCCGTGAAGCAGGCTGGATGCTGCACCACGATAATGCACGGCCGCATATTGCCAATGTTGTTGCTGAATATCTTGCAAAAATCAACGTGAAGTGCATCCCTCGCCCTCCCTTTAGTCCGGATTTAGCCCCATGTGACATTTTTCTATTCCCTAACTTGAAGAAACGCCTTCGTGGTGAAGGCAGTGGTGAAGGCTGCGGAGGCGATTTTGAAGGTTTTTCAAAAAATTGTTTCCAGCATGTCTTTGAAGAGTGGCAGAAATGCTGGGACAAGTGTAGAATTCAGGGGAGACTATTTTGAGGACCATCAAAATTATGAGGATGAGTAAAGGTACGTTGTCAAAAAAAATGTGATCACTTTTTATTGATCAGCCCTCGTATGTCGGTATTATTCGGAAGAAGAAATTTATTAAAAACTTAAAACAAAAGCCCAACGTAAGCGAATGGATATCAAGCGATGTGGATACAATAATTAAATATGTTTACTGTATTAACAAATAATTTAAAATACCCACAGAATATTATTCTTGAAAGTAATGTCGCCAGGCCATTGTTGATTGGAGGCGGCGCGGGCAATAAGATCAAAGGAATGCGCAGTGCCGTGTGTAGATAAAAGCTCGCCGAAACGGCGGGGGGTGGGGGAAAAGACCTATTTCTCTAGAGTTTGCCTTTGTTCTAGCCGACTCTCGATTGTTTGAGAAATTTCTGGAATGTTAGTAAACTATAAAAAGGCAGCCGGCCCACCAAAGATGAATCCGTCGGTAATTGAACGCGTGCGGGAAAACAGCTGTGTATGTTGACCTTGTATGTTGTATTGTGTATATGTACGAAGCGTATTTCTACGGAAATAAAGTGCAATTTTTTGTGTTTGTAACCTGGCCTTTTGATTTCACGAACCCACAAAGTCACAGTAATATTATTCGTGCACTGAATGCATAAACGGGCTAACCTTGTGAGAAGCTATTCCTTGAAGGATAAAATCTAGGCACTGTGTTGCATAAATGGACCAAACGGAACAAGAATGTAAAGAAATTCAATTGCAATTATTGTTTTCTTCGTCTAGGAAATGTTTTACTATTTAATTCCTTTTTGTTTATATGAAATAGTTAAAAAGTGCATAAGCTAACAAAAATAATGTTTATAAGCTGTATTTCGAGCAAGAATCAGTGGTAGAGGTTCTAGAAAATACATCAAGGGGGGTTTAAAACAGCTTTCTCCTTTTTTTTCAGAGGGAGAAAGGTGGGTATAAGAGATATGGAGGAGCTTGTTTGGGTCGAAAAACCGGCTTACCAAGTAACCAGTACATGCAGGCAAAGCGTATTTAAATGAGTCCTTAAACCATGGCGCAGAAACCAGTTTTCATATTCTAAAGACCTTTCACCATGAAGAGAAATAGGGGTGAGTTGGTAATTTTCACCATAAGAGTTGTGTCTTAATGGATAGAGATCTCTCTTGCTAATGGCGTTGAGTTATTACCTAAGACGAGAACAATAGCCTACGTCTTTGTATTCCAGTTATAATGTCAATGTGGTTTTTGGAAAACATGGTTTTGCTTTTGGTATACAGACTTCTACCTGACGAAAAATCACCTCCCTCCACACAACTTTGTCCACCTATTGCACCCATTGTCGTGCAAAGTAGTCACCACTAGTTAGCCTAGTAGTACAGCCTAAGATGCATTTTCTTTTCGTTTCTCACCAAAATAATTCCAGTCTGCTTATTGAAATAGGAAAATATCACAAAGGAACTGTAGTTGATTTGTAGATCAAAGTCAAACTACATCTTGTAATTATAAACCTGTACGGAGTGACTGTTGATCAATGCTGACCGCGGATATTCCATTGCCTACTCCCTATTAGGACTGGAACTTCTGTTTTTTTTTTTTTTTTTTTTTTTTTTTTTAAGTACACGTGGACTCTTTGTGAATGCGTGACAGACATGGTAGCCCTGCACAGTGCAAAGAACTCTAATTGCAGCTACGAGAGTAAGGACCCTTTTTTGATACTTAAAATGCCGACGTACTCATTTCAAGAACAGTGTGTAATCGGATGTATTTAAGGGGGGGGGGCGGTTCCAGGGGTTCCAGACACCCCCCAAATGAATTATCATTTCAAACCTTTAATGAATAGTTGAAATAAAACTTAGTTTAAAATAAATCGAAAAAGTTTATTCAAGCTCCTCATCTTAACATCTCTATTCACTGTCAGGCAGATATTTTTTCGGATGCAAAGGTTGCCATAATCACCGACCTTTTGGAAAGAAGAAAAAGAATTGTTGGGCAGTAATACGGTGGGTTATTGTCTCTATTCGACTAGAATTTGAAGCATACATGGTCATTTGGCGAAGAACAAAGTGCTTTTTCACAATGACAACGCAACAGCACATTTATCTGGGCCCGCCTCGGTAGCGTAGATGATAGCGTGTCTGCCTCACGTTCAAGAGGTCCCGAGTTCGAATCTCGGTTAGGGTGAGTTACCTGGATAATGTTTTCTCTGGGGATTTCCCTCATCCTTCTAGACGAATGTCGGGTAACTGTAAGCTCCATGGACCCAGGGCGCATTGAGCATCATTTCACCCATTTCATTCATCGTCCGATATGACTAAATGTTGGAGGACGTAAATCACACACACACACACACACACACACACACACACACACACACACACACACACACACACACACACACACACACACACACACAACATTTACCTGGTGCTGTCACCGTCAAACTGTATGAATTGCTTTATGAATTGCTACCATAGCTCCCATATTCACCGGCTTTGACTCTGTCCAACATTTTCCTATTCCCAAATATGAAGAAATGGCTCATAGAAACAACATTTAGAGTAAGTGGGGAGCTTATAGCCAAGATAGAGGCGTATTTCTGAGAGCTTGACAGTTCCTCTATTTCGAGGTGTCAGAAGATAGAAGTAGTGTTGTTGGGAGTAGCCTAGATACAAGGTGCGTCCAGAAAGTAAGTTCTGTTTCAATTTATCTCAGCTGCAGTGCTGCGATCGCAGTTCCGCACACGCGCGGTAGACGCTCTGTATCAAGGAGAAGAAACATGTGCCATTGTGAGATCGCTGTCATGTCAGCCACGTTCGCTTTGTTGTGCTTTTTTACAATGTCGGTGTTGATTGAAAATCCCGCCGCTTGTGAAATCAGATCTGTGATTTGTTTTCTGAATGCTAGGAAAGTGAAACCAATTGAAATTAATCGGCAAATTTGCGATGTCAAAAGGTGTTGTGTTTCTTCACGACAACGCACGACCACACACTGCGAATGCGACGAAAAAATCCTACAGGGATTTGGCTGGGACGTGTTTGACCATCCCTCGTGCAGCCCTGACCTCGCTCCTAGCGACTTTCATCTGCTTTTGCATCTCAAAACTTTTCTTAGCGGTCAACATTTCAACAATGACGAAGAGCTGAAGAAGACACAGGCGGCAAACTTCTATGAAGAAGGTATATAAAAATTTCTGCCTCGGTATGACAAATGCCTGCAACATTTCGGCGGTTATGTGGAAAAGTAGTTTAAGAGTTGCAGAATTTTGTGCAATAAATAATTTTTCTGTAGCTGTACAAAATTTAATTTTATTACCAAACAGAACTTACTTTCTCAACGTACCTCGTATTTCTCTAAAGGGGGACTTTGTTGAGAGACAAGTAATTTGTGTTTGGGAAAATAAAAGTGGCCCTTAATTAGCAACACGAGTACTAATTGACCCTGTGATGCTACTCGTATTTTTAACACGTATATGACAAAAAAAAAAAAAAAAAACTCTATTCAGCACTCACGTTGCCTACATTCTGAAAGACAAGGTGAAATCGGAAGTTGGTTTAGTGAGGAACGTTGTGGAAATTGTCCTAAATCTTGAAAAGTCGGGGAAGATTCTTTATTGATGGCACCTTAGAGAGAAAAGATTGTGATCCATCTTGCTATATTCCAGAGAGAGTGTATTATCCTTATGCAGGTAGTGAATATTTTGATTAGTAGATACATATTAAGCTGGATGGTTACTATTTACTTAATGGAAGGGTATTGTTATTCAGCTAATTGGCTACACGAATTGTTTGCAACTGAGTATGTTTTGTGAAGGGGTAGTCATAGCCCGAAATGGTATCAACATCATCATATTCATCCCAAACCAAGTTTTACAGCAAAAGAATAGGAGATGCCAGTTTAGCGAAATCTATATGAGCATTGGAAGTTTTGGCTGAGGTGATAGCCTTGAACTCGTGATGGACGACATCTTTTTATTCAGAAGATGTCTTCTGATAGCACAATTATACAGAATGGAAAAAACATCATATGTTCTCATCCTAATCCTTTATTTATGAAGTTGTTTGCAAAACGATTTGAAGAGTTGCCTCCAAACGAGTTGTTGCATGGGGACACAGTACGCTTTTAGATGGTAAAATATCAAAGGCTTTCTAATCGTCACTAGAGCAGCATTTGCTTGGGATTTTTATCTGCTGATCACCCTTTGCAAGCATTCATGAAATATATTTAATTACTTCTAGAAAATACATTGAAAGTTTTCAAAGATGTTTCCTGAACCTCGAGGAACTGTGTAGCAGATTGAAAGCGGACAGCCCAGATGATGTACATGCTACTTACACACAGTTAATGAAGCTATTTAGGTCAGTGTTTACATACTTTTGAAAACAAAGGTAGCAGTATTCCATAAGTGCAAAAAAATTACTGAGGAGATTTCGAAACACCTGTCCTTTCTTTGCACATTATCAAAGGAAGTGTGAGAAGTGTTTGAGAGATCTACAAAATGTATATTCTTTAAACTCCAAACCTCAGTTTGATGTTGGAAGCTATTAAGCAATATTACACAACTGACTTTGAAATTGGTGAACTTGATGAATTCTTTTACTCATTTGACAGTTATAGGCATCTGTGGACTAATGGTTTATCATAAAACTTTTATTTTATTTTATTTTATTACTTGCTTATATAATTAAAAAGGCTTTTTTAAAAAAAAAAAAAAAAAACGGGGTACTACAGAAAATAGCATTAGATGCTGTGAAGTATAGTGTACGACAGTTATTTCTGAGAAATAAAGAGATTAACAACATCAGTGCCCAATTTCACCAACAGATGTTAAGATTTAACACGAGTTTAGCAATAGTTAAACAATTATTGCATTTCACCAAGTGTTACCTTAACACTCGTGTTAAATTTCTTGTTAAACTAACAAGCAACATTTCTGATGTTAAGTCCTTAACAATTGTAAATAGTCAATATGGCGAGCATGAACTCAGATGTTGATGTCGATTTCCTATATTTAAAACTGTCTAAATGACATTCGTAATAGAGTACGGTCTATGAGGAGAAATGATTTTGAGGAACTATCCGAAGAAAATTTTCTACAGAGGTATAGACTGTCAAAACAAGTTGCCATGAAGGTTACTGCAGAAGTACAAGAGAGGTTAGAACATGCATCGAAAGGAATATGCCGATCTCGCCTTTGCTTCAAGTATCAATAACTTTGCGATTTTATAATTAACTGAATTATGTGGATAATACACTGTCTACCTCCCGTCTTGAAACGTTCAAGTCACTTGTACTTCTTCGCACCTCGTTTTAAATTTACGTAATAATGAGTTAGAATATGCATCGAAAGGAATATGACTATCTCCCCTTTGCTTTAAGTATTAATAACTTTGCGATTTTATAATTCACTGAATTATGTGATTAATACACTGTCTACCTCCCGTCTTGAAATGTTCAAGTCACTTGTACTTCTTCGCTCCTCGTTTTAAACTTACGTAATACTGAATTAGAACATGCATCGAGAGGAATATGACGATCTCTCCTAAGCTTCAAGTATTAATAACTTTGCGATTTTATAATTCACTAAATTATGTGGATAATACACTGTCGACCTCCCGTCTTGAAATGTTCAAGTCACTTGTCCTTCTTCGCACGTCGCTTTAAATTTACGTAATAATGAGTTAGAATATGCCTCGAAAGGAATATGCCGATCTCGCCTTTGCTTCAAGTATTAATAACTTTGGGATTTTATAATTCACTGAATTATGTGGATAATACACTGCCCACCTCCCGTCTTGAAACTTTTAAGGCACTTGTTCTTCGCACCTCGTTTTAAATTTACGTAATACTGACAAGATGTTTGGTGCTTGTAGTAGTGACACATGCATTTGAATTAAATTCGTTTTCAATATTTTCCCCGCGCCATCCTGCTCTTTTACATTCCTGCATCCGTCCTCTTATTTTCCACGATATCCTTACACTTCGTCACCAATTCAATTAGCAATTCTTTCTCCATCGATGAGAAATTTGTCTCACGGCTTTACTTATTATTTTGTTCATCCGCTATTTTTCAGCTTGTGCAGACTAAAATGAAAACAAAAGCACATCGCAGTACGTTCAGAAATTAATACGACTCATCCATAGCCTTCTATAGCTGTGATATTTACAAGTTTCTGGCGTTAACACTGGTTTGTTAACATTTTCAGAAAACAGGTTGGTGAAATGCAAGAAATTTAACATTAGTGTTAGCGCTGTGACAATTGTTACGTTACATTTGTTAATGTCGATTTTAACATCTCTTGGTGAAACCGGACATTAGAATGTGGTGAACAAGAGTTTTACACTTCTTACACTGCAAAACATGAGCGCTCCCTCAAGTCAATCGTAAGCAAATTATTTATTTCCTACCTTCCCTCTTTTCATGTATTGTTAAGTCATCTCTTATCTAGAAGTAACGATATACCTTAATGAGGTCACCTCATTCTATGTATTCCTGCATGTGCTACATAGGTTAAAAACTACATGTCTCAACTTTCCTTCCTGGAAGAAATGCCATTAAAACATGTCATGTGCACAATTGTGTAGGAGCTTCGAGGAAGAAGTAACAGGCCTTGTCTGGATAACAAAAGAAATGAAAGCTAATGACGAAAGCAAAGAAAGATAGAGAAGTGAAGAATGAGCACATGTTTTGAAAGGTATTAAGGAAAATAAAAGACTTAAACTTGTGAGAGAAAATAGTAATGTCGGAAAGGGCTGTTTTAGACTTAAGGAATTGCCTAGAAAAATGTTCTAGGCTGCCCCCGTAGCTCAGTCAGTAGAGCACCTGCCTCCAGGGGTCCCGGGTTCGATTCCCGGCGCTGGCGGTGGGGATTTTTCTCCGACCAAGATAATTCCCCATCTTCCACAGAATCTGGAAGTATGAGTGAGAGTGTGAATGTGTGCGTGATCTAATGATTAAAAACCAAAGATAACGAGTTAGCAACTTCGGTATGTTGCAAAGGAGACCGGACGCCGATAAGTAGGTTAAAAATAGCGGTTCCAGAACAGACCCAAATGAGCAAGATGGCGGCCATGCGCAATCGGTATGTTTAGTGGATTTAGACAGTGTTTAGGTAGGCAGTCAATCCTCTTAATTTGGTGTACCTTATAATGCTGTGTCCTGAGGTATGATCAGAGCTTGTCCTGAGGTATGATCTGGGACTCTAGGGTTAAGGGCTGCAGGGTTTCTTAGGTAAAGTCTGTTGGTCTGGAGCTTGAAAGCTGTGGGATTTAGAGGTTAGGTCTTGAGGTATGATCTGGGGCTCTAGGGTTAAGGGTTGCAGGTTTTCTTAAGGTAAAGTCTGTTGGTCTGGAGCTTGAAAGCTGTGGGATTTAGAGGTTAGGTCTTGAGGTATGATCTGGGGCTCTAGGGTTAAGGGTTGCAGGTTTTCTTAAGGTAAAGTCTGTTGGTCTGGAGCTTGAAAGCTGTGGGATTTAGAGGTTAGGTCTTGAGGCATGATCTGGGGCTCTAGGGTTAAGGGTTGCAGGTTTTCTTAAGGTAAAGTCTGTTGGTCTGGAGCTTGAAAGCTGTGGGATTTAGAGGTTAGGTCTTGAGGTATGATCTGGGGCTCTAGGGTTAAGGGTTGCAGATTTTAACAGGTAGGGTTGCTGGTATGGGAGGTTAATACCTATAGGATTTAATGTGGCATGAGCTCTAGGGTTAAGGGTTGTAGGGTTCATAGCTAAATGTTGTTGGTCTAGAGGATAAAGACCGTAGGGTCTTTTATCTATGTTTTATAGGCTGAGGTATGGTCTTATAATTTTGAAGTTAAGTTTGCTAGTCCAGCGATTAAAGGCGGTTAATCTTGGGGCAAGTACTACATTTATGCTTTACTATGGCATCCTATTATAAACTAACCTAACCTAATATACTCTTTCATTTCTACCTTCTTTCATCATTCTTATTATAACCTAGCTGTGTTTGGCTAGTGGCTTCCTTTGTTGCACCTGTTAACCTATTTGTTCTCTTTCCTTAAGTTCCTCTATTCTACCACTTTAACCTAACCTAATATATCCCATGGTTTTAGCTTCTTGATCATTGTTGAACCTAGTTGATTCTGGTATTAACATTCGTTCTCTTTTCTTAAGCTGCCCCGTTTTTACCTCCTTAACCTATCCTAAGCATGTTTCTTTTCTCATGCTAACTACTTGTATGTATGATGCAAAGTTTTTAGGCATATCGATATTATAGCTATCTTTGTCACTGCAAGAGGTATATATGCTGATTACAGATCTTTATACAGTAAATTTAACCCTTTGTGTATCTGCTTCTCTTTTCCTAAAAATTGAGGTTCTTTTGTTGCTAGGGTTTCTTGTTTTTCGTACCTTCTCTATGCTTTCAGGAACTCTATTCTACCTTGTTATGTTATGAGGTCTTATGCTTATATCTTAGGCTTTTTGATTAAGCCTTTTGATCTGAAAGACTATGTATTTTGGCTATGTTCCTCATCTCTTATGGTCACATGGCTAGGTCTTGAGGCATGATCTTAGGGCCTGGGGTTTAAAGGATATAAGTCTCATAGCTTAAGCTCGTAGGTCTAAAGGTTAAAGACTGTAGGTTTAGTGGTTAGGTCGTATGGATTCAAGGTTAGATCTCTCGGTCTAGAGTTTAAGGCTGTAGGATCTGAAGGTTACGTATGGAGGTATGATCTGAGGGCTCTAGGGTTAAGTGTTTTAAGCTTCATAGCTAAAGGTTGCTGGTCAGGAGGTTAAAAGCTGTAGGATCTGGAGGTTTGGTATTGAGGTATGATCTCGGAGCTCTAGGATTAAAAGCTATAGGCTTCATAGCTAAAAGTTTGCCAGCTAGAAATATCTTCTTTACTGTTAGAGGTATATTTGCAATGGTCTAGGCGTACAGTTTTCTTACATTTTTTCATGCAGATTGATGTCTTCGTACTCTTGTGTCTTTTTCAAGCTTTTACCCCCTATGCATCGTCTTGTAATAAGTCGTTACGCTAAACCAATGTTCTAATGCTATTTCCATGCTTTTTCAGATGTTATGAGGTTTATGCGCGTTTCAGGGATATTTTAGACCAAGTTACGTTACTCAATTCATTTTATAACTAATTAAGAAGTTTTTCAAGGATATTTCAGATTACGAGATAGTAGTTACTTTTTAAGTTTACCTATTTTAACATTAACTAAAGTGTGTTCAGTTAGCTTATGTGGTGAGGTAGACGTCCCTCGTCTTTTTTCTCTGGACTTGGGACCAGCGTCAGAATTTGTTTCTGAACGGTAGACTTAACGCCCTCCTCTGCTCTTATTATTCAGCTGTTTTCATGCTTTGATATTTTAATGCTACGTTCTAGTGTTTATTTCTCGGAATGAAAATTGTTTTTTTTCTGCTCTAGGGTTCCTTCTTTCATTCGCCGTTCAAAATATGACAATGTCCATGGGCATATGTGGATACTCCATCATCTGCAATTACTCTCTTGTCATCATGTGGAGATAGGGATATTTTGTTCACTTCCACTGACGCAACATTATGTTGATGGGACATAATTAGGTTCATTGGCGTTCTTATGATTTCTCTGCTTTTAAGACAGTCCACATAGCTCTCAAAGGTGATGTACTGTTTAATGGCACTATGTTTTATGCCTTTTATCTTCTTGATTATGCCTCCATCGATGTCGAGTGCATACATCTTCGGTCTCAGTCCAACAAAACGACGAATGATTTTTCCATTGGCTTCATCTTTAAATTTTCCCAACACTTTCTTGTTTTTTGTAGAATGACATATGTGCTCGCAGTATCCAGATGTTCCAGAAAACGTAACTTATCCTGGTATATGTCTCCGGTAGTCACACGATGGATGAAAGAGTCAGTATCCATGTACATGAGCTTCAGATTTTCAAGCCCGTAATACGGCATTAGCACATCATAATGATACCAATACATCAAGGTCTTCGAGATATCCAGCACACACATCCCAATGTATATAGGCTTGTTGAAGACTATCTCCCGTGACGCCATGTGTATTGCAGCCAGATTGGGTCCATATATAGTTCTATCAATAAATGTAGGCTTAGCAACCAGTTTTTCCAATGTCTTCCAATCGGTGACAAGTCGTATATTCAGTCGGTTTCTGATGTTTTCCATAGTTTTACCAAACATGGCATTGTTAAAAAGTTTGTAAAGATCCTTCTCGAAATCATTTCTCGATCCTTGTCGTAGCCGGTTATTGAATTCCACATAAGGCTTTAACCAACATGACTGTTGAAATTGTAGCACCCGATGGATTTAAGTCAGTTGTAACCCATGACTAAGGGCCTGCTTCAAGGTCATGTAATGCACCACATACCTAGTTCGTGATCCAAGGTGAGGAATTAGTTTCCTTGTAGAAGAACCAGGGGGCTTGATACACTCAGGTAGGAACGGTAAATCATTGTGTAGGTCATGGAGTTCTGTAGGATATTGAAGGTCCACTTCTAAGATGTATCCGAGAGGGTCATCTTCTCGTAGTATATCTAGGTTGATATCTTCAGGAGAAACCCACTTAAAACCCCCGTAAGCAAGGGGTTTCTGCATCGCCCACGCATACAGGGGTTGGTTACAATTTGGTTACAGGAGGTGGTTACAGTTTTGGTTACAGGAGGTGGTTACAGTTTTGGTTACAGGAGGTGGTTACAGGGTTTGGTTGCAGGGGTTGGTTACAGGAGGTGGTTACAGGGGTTGGTTACAGGAGGTGGTTACAGGGCTTGGTTGCAGGGGTTGGTTACAGGAGGTGGTTACAGGGGTTGGTTACAGGAGGTGGTTAAAATTTTGGTTACAGGGTTTGGTTACAGCATTGGTTACAGGAGGTGGTTACAGTTTTGGTTACAGGAGGTGGTTACAATTTTGGTTACAGGAGGTGGTTACAGTTTTGGTTACAGGAGGTGGTTACAGTTTTGGTTACAGGAGGTGGTTACAGGGTTTGGTTGCAGGGGTTGGTTACAGGAGGTGGTTACAGGGGTTGGTTACAGGAGGTGGTTACAGGGCTTGGTTGCAGGGGTTGGTTACAGGAGGTGGTTACAGGGGTTGGTTACAGGAGGTGGTTAAAATTTTGGTTACAGGGTTTGGTTACAGCATTGGTTACAGGAGGTGGTTACAGTTTTGGTTACAGGAGGTGGTTACAATTTTGGTTACAGGAGGTGGTTACAGGGTTTGGTTGCAGGGGCTGGTTACAGGATGTGGTTACAGGGTTTGGTTACAGGAGGTGGTTACCTCATGATAATAGGGTGTGGATACATGGGGTTGGTTACAATTTGGTTACAGGAGGTGGTTACAGTTTTGGTTACAGGATGTGGTTACAGTGTTTGGTTACAGTGTTTGGTTACAGGAGGTGGTTACAGGAGGTGGTTACAGGGGTTGGTTACAGGGTCGGTTACAGCATTGGTTACAGGAGGTGGTTACAGTTTTGGTTACAGGAGGTGGTTACAATTTTGGTTACAGGAGGTGGTTACAGGGTTTGGTTGCAGGGGCTGGTTACAGGATGTGGTTACAGGGTTTGGTTACAGGAGGTGGTTACCTCATGATAATAGGGTGTGGATACATGGGGTTGGTTACAATTTGGTTACAGGAGGTGGTTACAGTTTTGGTTACAGGAGGTGGTTACAGGGCTTGGTTGCAGGGGTTGGTTACAGGAGGTGGTTACATGGCTTGGTTGCAGGGGTTGGTTACAGGAGGTGGTTACAGGGGTTGGTTACAGGAGGTGGTTACAATTTTGGTTACAGGGTTTGGTTACAGGGGTTGGTTACAATTTGGTTACAGGAGGTGGTTACAGTTTTGGTTACAGATGTGTATATAGGTGTATTTATATTATTACTTTCTTTTTACTTCTGCGTCATCATACGTGTGAATGGTATCACTATCATCATAGTTGTGCGGATTTATGCAGGCTCCTTTAGCTCCAATAGAGGTCGGTAGAGGGATGTAACTGGTCCCCCTCAGGCCATTATTCTTGTTGATTCTAACACGCACACCATCAACAGCTAATAAAGCCCAGCTGCTTCCTTTAAGTTGACTTTCCTCCATTTCAGTACAAAGTTTCTTGAATTTACTTTCCAATATGGCGTCCAAGTCACTTTCTAAAAATATTGCTTGATTTGGCGTTTTAAAGGCTTTATCAGTAGTGTCACCAACGGCATTCACAAACCGACATTCAGCCATGAGGTTAATTTTCACACTTTTATGCATCCTCAGTTGCTTCTGAACGGCTTGAATTATCCGCTGTTTTGATTCCTGGAGATATGTATTCAGGTCTTGGCATGTAGAGCACTGGATGAAATATGATTTCAGTCGATCCTGGAAAGCTGTTTCATATTCTACGACATCGTCTTCATCAGGAACCATTAACAGCAATTTATGTTTGGTAGGCTCGATCTTGAGTTTCTTAGCAGTAGTTATTCTCTCGCATCGTTCTTGGTGAGTATCTCTGCGATTCTCAGTATCATAAACGTTACCACAATGTTTACATTCGTAAAACCGGCCACATACCAGCTCATGTCTCTTTTTATTGTAGCTTTTCAGGAAACTCTTTGCACATATGCTACACCTATTTTCAGGTATAGTGTCTAACAGAGCTTCCATCGCTATAGTTTTTTTTGTTGTGTGCAGGCTAATTCTCGGGAATATGCTGCCAAGTAAGTGTCTTGATACACTTCTCACTTCTCTTCTTCACCTTGATAAGTTATCAGCGCTACTGATGATGAATTTCACTGTAGAAGCTGATCCGCTATGCTATAAACACACTAGCGTAATTACAATCTAAGATCGATCAAGCTCTCTTTATACACTTAGCACAGACCTAATAGAAAACTTCATCATCCCCCTTCACCAACGGGATTCGAAGGTGGCACTCCTATCGGAGAAAACCTAAAGGAAAACTTCATCACACCACCACCACCACCACCACCTTTGTAGTTCGAAGGTGGCGCTCCTATCGGAGAAAACCTAAAAGAAAACTGTTATCTTGCTACCACAGGGGTTCGAAGATGCATCTACTATTGGAGAAAACCTAAAAGAAAACTCTATTAATTTTCCAGTTTTCGATTATTCTTTAACTACTTTACAATTCACATGAGAGAAAAAATTAGACAAATTAAAATTGAAAAAGGAAATAAATAGCTAGATTTGAAGATAAAATTTAGACAATTCAAACGAGTATAAACACGACTAAGCTCCGCCTTTTAGTTTTAAAGTTACATTAGGAGCTCCCATTGCCACCCATAGACACCTCTCCGTCATCTTCAACCACGTGTTCTTGATTCTTTTCACATATATCTTAACATAACAGTTCTATTTTTCTCAAGTTCATCTATTACACCGTTTAACTGATCCACGGGCCACCCTTAGAATCCTTCACTTCATCCTCAAACACACCTTCTTGAACCCTTTTGATATATTTTAACCTATTTATGTTTGTTGCTACGGGCATCCGTTCTCTTTTCTTAAGTTAAATTATTACGGCCATCTTGTTATGTCTGAGTCTCATGCTTATATATTAAACTTTGTGATTAAGTATTTTGATTTGAAAGTCTATGTAAATCGGTTAAGGTAAACATCTCTTCTCAACATGAGACAAGTCATGATGTATGATCTTATGGGGTGAGCTTGCCAACACGTCTAAAAGCATTTATATTCAAAGGTATTTAAATTATCCCACCGAGATTTGAACCCTGATCCTAAGGCGTAAATTACCATTTCAACAACAATTCACACCTAAAGTATATATGTATACGCTATTTCATTGCGCTAACGTTATTAGTTCAAGAGTTATTTAAGATTCAAGTTATTGTGAGAGAAGCGGTTATCGAACCACGGATCTGTAGGATACGGAATCATAAATCATTCACAGCATATGCTGAATGAAAAAAACCTGCGCTTTCCCCTGTTGTTCTATGTGCAATAGATCAGAAATAGAACACAATTACATAATTCAGTGGACGATGGGAACTGAACCAGGGACCCTTGAGCTACACGTTGTCAGCATATGATTAACTATGAGAAGCATAACCATATAAAGGTTATTTCACTTCTCTAGACCCAGCGGTTTCAGAGATATTTAAATTAAACGATTCAGGACTCGAACTAAGGACTACAGGTATACAGTATATACCCTGCGGACCCCGCTAACCATATGTAAGTAATAAAGTTTATCCGAAGTCGCTATCATAATTAATTTAGGAGTTACTCAGATTTACCGATTCAGGACTCGAACCGAGGACAACCAGTATATGAGAGAACGTCTGTAGATGCTCCTTAACGATATAAAAGTAATAAAGTTTATCCGAGCTCGCTATCGTTACTAGTTTCGGAGTTATTCGAATAATAAATGTACTGATTTGCACGGGATTCGATTAGGCGACCATTGATAAAACTACCAGTCAGACAGTCAGTAGGGACACGGACACCCCTGCGCGGTAGAAAGGCAGCATGCATCGTCTTTCCACCCCTGGTCGGCATCCCATTAGTTTGCGAACACTCTTTATTTATCACATGCAGGTGTGCCTGCGTCTTGGGACAAGGGTTTGACAGGTCATTAATCAAGGAGTAGATATATTATGTACGTTCCATACCACCTGCAACATCTTGGGTGGTCCTCACACCCCCTCCCCTTCCCGTTCCATACCACCTGCAACATCTTGGGTGGTCCTCACACCCCCTCCCCTCCATTTATGCAAATTTATGCAAAGTGATCTGGAATCAACATAATTATACTACTCCTTGATTAATGACCTGTCAAACCCTTGTCCCAAGACGCAGGCACACCTGCATGTGATAAATAAAGAGTGTTCGCAAACTAATGGGATGCCGACCAGGGGTGGAAAGACGATGCATGCTGCCTTTCTACCGCGCAGGGGTGTCCGTGTCCCTACTGACTGTCTGACTGGTAGTTTTATCAATGGTCGCCTAATCGAATCCCGTGCAAATCAGTACATTTATTATTCGAATAACTCCGAAACTAGTAACGATAGCGAGCTCGGATAAACTTTATTACTTTTATATCGTTAAGGAGCATCTACAGACGTTCTCTCATATACTGGTTGTCCTCGGTTCGAGTCCTGAATCGGTAAATCTGAGTAACTCCTAAATTAATTATGATAGCGACTTCGGATAAACTTTATTACTTACATATGGTTAGCGGGGTCCGCAGGGTATATACTGTATACCTGTAGTCCTTAGTTCGAGTCCTGAATCGTTTAATTTAAATATCTCTGAAACCGCTGGGTCTAGAGAAGTGAAATAACCTTTATATGGTTATGCTTCTCATAGTTAATCATATGCTGACAACGTGTAGCTCAAGGGTCCCTGGTTCAGTTCCCATCGTCCACTGAATTATGTAATTGTGTTCTATTTCTGATCTATTGCACATAGAACAACAGGGGAAAGCGCAGGTTTTTTTCATTCAGCATATGCTGTGAATGATTTATGATTCCGTATCCTACAGATCCGTGGTTCGATAACCGCTTCTCTCACAATAACTTGAATCTTAAATAACTCTTGAACTAATAACGTTAGCGCAATGAAATAGCGTATACATATATACTTTAGGTGTGAATTGTTGTTGAAATGGTAATTTACGCCTTAGGATCAGGGTTCAAATCTCGGTGGGATAATTTAAATACCTTTGAATATAAATGCTTTTAGACGTGTTGGCAAGCTCACCCCATAAGATCATACATCATGACTTGTCTCATGTTGAGAAGAGATGTTTACCTTAACCGATTTACATAGACTTTCAAATCAAAATACTTAATCACAAAGTTTAATATATAAGCATGAGACTCAGACATAACAAGATGGCCGTAATAATTTAACTTAAGAAAAGAGAACGGATGCCCGTAGCAACAAACATAAATAGGTTAAAATATATCAAAAGGGTTCAAGAAGGTGTGTTTGAGGATGAAGTGAAGGATTCTAAGGGTGGCCCGTGGATCAGTTAAACGGTGTAATAGATGAACTTGAGAAAAATAGAACTGTTATGTTAAGATATATGTGAAAAGAATCAAGAACACGTGGTTGAAGATGACGGAGAGGTGTCTATGGGTGGCAATGGGAGCTCCTAATGTAACTTTAAAACTAAAAGGCGGAGCTTAGTCGTGTTTATACTCGTTTGAATTGTCTAAATTTTATCTTCAAATCTAGCTATTTATTTCCTTTTTCAATTTTAATTTGTCTAATTTTTTCTCTCATGTGAATTGTAAAGTAGTTAAAGAATAATCGAAAACTGGAAAATTAATAGAGTTTTCTTTTAGGTTTTCTCCAATAGTAGATGCATCTTCGAACCCCTGTGGTAGCAAGATAACAGTTTTCTTTTAGGTTTTCTCCGATAGGAGCGCCACCTTCGAACTACAAAGGTGGTGGTGGTGGTGGTGGTGTGATGAAGTTTTCCTTTAGGTTTTCTCCGATAGGAGTGCCACCTTCGAATCCCGTTGGTGAAGGGGGATGATGAAGTTTTCTATTAGGTCTGTGCTAAGTGTATAAAGAGAGCTTGATCGATCTTAGATTGTAATTACGCTAGTGTGTTTATAGCATAGCGGATCAGCTTCTACAGTGAAATTCATCATCAGTAGCGCTGATAACTTATCAAGGTGAAGAAGAGAAGTGAGAAGTGTATCAAGACACTTACTTGGCAGCATATTCCCGAGAATTAGCCTGCACACAACAAAAAAAACTATAGCGATGGAAGCTCTGTTAGACACTATACCTGAAAATAGGTGTAGCATATGTGCAAAGAGTTTCCTGAAAAGCTACAATAAAAAGAGACATGAGCTGGTATGTGGCCGGTTTTACGAATGTAAACATTGTGGTAACGTTTATGATACTGAGAATCGCAGAGATACTCACCAAGGACGATGCGAGAGAATAACTACTGCTAAGAAACTCAAGATCGAGCCTACCAAACATAAATTGCTGTTAATGGTTCCTGATGAAGACGATGTCGTAGAATATGAAACAGCTTTCCAGGATCGACTGAAATCATATTTCATCCAGTGCTCTACATGCCAAGACCTGAATACATATCTCCAGGAATCAAAACAGCGGATAATTCAAGCCGTTCAGAAGCAACTGAGGATCCATAAAAGTGTGAAAATTAACCTCATGGCTGAATGTCGGTTTGTGAATGCCGTTGGTGACACTACTGATAAAGCCTTTAAAACGCCAAATCAAGCAATATTTTTAGAAAGTGACTTGGACGCCATATTGGAAAGTAAATTCAAGAAACTTTGTACTGAAATGGAGGAAAGTCAACTTAAAGGAAGCAGCTGGGCTTTATTAGCTGTTGATGGTGTGCGTGTTAGAATCAACAAGAATAATGGCCTGAGGGGGACCAGTTACATCCCTCTACCGACCTCTATTGGAGCTAAAGGAGCCTGCATAAATCCGCACAACTATGATGATAGTGATACCATTCACACGTATGATGACGCAGAAGTAAAAAGAAAGTAATAATATAAATACACCTATATACACATCTGTAACCAAAACTGTAACCACCTCCTGTAACCAAATTGTAACCAACCCCTGTAACCAAACCCTGTAACCAAAATTGTAACCACCTCCTGTAACCAACCCCTGTAACCACCTCCTGTAACCAACCCCTGCAACCAAGCCCTGTAACCACCTCCTGTAACCAACCCCTGCAACCAAGCCCTGTAACCACCTCCTGTAACCAAAACTGTAACCACCTCCTGTAACCAAATTGTAACCAACCCCATGTATCCACACCCTATTATCATGAGGTAACCACCTCCTGTAACCAAACCCTGTAACCACATCCTGTAACCAGCCCCTGCAACCAAACCCTGTAACCACCTCCTGTAACCAAAATTGTAACCACCTCCTGTAACCAAAACTGTAACCACCTCCTGTAACCAATGCTGTAACCGACCCTGTAACCAACCCCTGTAACCACCTCCTGTAACCACCTCCTGTAACCAAACACTGTAACCAAACACTGTAACCACATCCTGTAACCAAAACTGTAACCACCTCCTGTAACCAAATTGTAACCAACCCCATGTATCCACACCCTATTATCATGAGGTAACCACCTCCTGTAACCAAACCCTGTAACCACATCCTGTAACCAGCCCCTGCAACCAAACCCTGTAACCACCTCCTGTAACCAAAATTGTAACCACCTCCTGTAACCAAAACTGTAACCACCTCCTGTAACCAATGCTGTAACCAAACCCTGTAACCAAAATTTTAACCACCTCCTGTAACCAACCCCTGTAACCACCTCCTGTAACCAACCCCTGCAACCAAGCCCTGTAACCACCTCCTGTAACCAACCCCTGTAACCACCTCCTGTAACCAACCCCTGCAACCAAACCCTGTAACCACCTCCTGTAACCAAAACTGTAACCACCTCCTGTAACCAAAACTGTAACCACCTCCTGTAACCAAAATTGTAACCACCTCCTGTAACCAAAACTGTAACCACCTCCTGTAACCAATGCTGTAACCAAACCCTGTAACCAAAATTTTAACCACCTCCTGTAACCAACCCCTGTAACCACCTCCTGTAACCAACCCCTGCAACCAAGCCCTGTAACCACCTCCTGTAACCAACCCCTGTAACCACCTCCTGTAACCAACCCCTGCAACCAAACCCTGTAACCACCTCCTGTAACCAAAACTGTAACCACCTCCTGTAACCAAAACTGTAACCACCTCCTGTAACCAAATTGTAACCAACCCCTGTATGCGTGGGCGATGCAGAAACCCCTTGCTTACGGGGGTTTTAAGTGGGTTTCTCCTGAAGATATCAACCTAGATATACTACGAGAAGATGACCCTCTCGGATACATCTTAGAAGTGGACCTTCAATATCCTACAGAACTCCATGACCTACACAATGATTTACCGTTCCTACCTGAGTGTATCAAGCCCCCTGGTTCTTCTACAAGGAAACTAATTCCTCACCTTGGATCACGAACTAGGTATGTGGTGCATTACATGACCTTGAAGCAGGCCCTTAGTCATGGGTTACAACTGACTTAAATCCATCGGGTGCTACAATTTCAACAGTCATGTTGGTTAAAGCCTTATGTGGAATTCAATAACCGGCTACGACAAGGATCGAGAAATGATTTCGAGAAGGATCTTTACAAACTTTTTAACAATGCCATGTTTGGTAAAACTATGGAAAACATCAGAAACCGACTGAATATACGACTTGTCACCGATTGGAAGACATTGGAAAAACTGGTTGCTAAGCCTACATTTATTGATAGAACTATATATGGACCCAATCTGGCTGCAATACACATGGCGTCACGGGAGATAGTCTTCAACAAGCCTATATACATTGGGATGTGTGTGCTGGATATCTCGAAGACCTTGATGTATTGGTATCATTATGATGTGCTAATGCCGTATTACGGGCTTGAAAATCTGAAGCTCATGTACATGGATACTGACTCTTTCATCCATCGTGTGACTACCGGAGACATATACCAGGATAAGTTACGTTTTCTGGAACATCTGGATACTGCGAGCACATATGTCATTCTACAAAAAACAAGAAAGTGTTGGGAAAATTTAAAGATGAAGCCAATGGAAAAATCATTCGTCGTTTTGTTGGACTGAGACCGAAGATGTATGCACTCGACATCGATGGAGGCATAATCAAGAAGATAAAAGGCATAAAACATAGTGCCATTAAACAGTACATCACCTTTGAGAGCTATGTGGACTGTCTTAAAAGCAGAGAAATCATAAGAACGCCAATGAACCTAATTATGTCCCATCAACATAATGTTGCGTCAGTGGAAGTGAACAAAATATCCCTATCTCCACATGATGACAAGAGAGTAATTGCAGATGATGGAGTATCCACATATGCCCATGGACATTGTCATATTTTGAACGGCGAATGAAAGAAGGAACCCTAGAGCAGAAAAAAAACAATTTTCATTCCGAGAAATAAACACTAGAACGTAGCATTAAAATATCAAAGCATGAAAACAGCTGAATAATAAGAGCAGAGGAGGGCGTTAAGTCTACCGTTCAGAAACAAATTCTGACGCTGGTCCCAAGTCCAGAGAAAAAAGACGAGGGACGTCTACCTCACCACATAAGCTAACTGAACACACTTTAGTTAATGTTAAAATAGGTAAACTTAAAAAGTAACTACTATCTCGTAATCTGAAATATCCTTGAAAAACTTCTTAATTAGTTATAAAATGAATTGAGTAACGTAACTTGGTCTAAAATATCCCTGAAACGCGCATAAACCTCATAACATCTGAAAAAGCATGGAAATAGCATTAGAACATTGGTTTAGCGTAACGACTTATTACAAGACGATGCATAGGGGGTAAAAGCTTGAAAAAGACACAAGAGTACGAAGACATCAATCTGCATGAAAAAATGTAAGAAAACTGTACGCCTAGACCATTGCAAATATACCTCTAACAGTAAAGAAGATATCTCTAGCTGGCAAACTTTTAGCTATGAAGCCTATAGCTTTTAATCCTAGAGCTCCGAGATCATACCTCAATACCAAACCTCCAGATCCTACAGCTTTTAACCTCCTGACCAGCAACCTTTAGCTATGAAGCTTAAAACACTTAACCCTAGAGCCCTCAGATCATACCTCCATACGTAACCTTCAGATCCTACAGCCTTAAACTCTAGACCGAGAGATCTAACCTTGAATCCATACGACCTAACCACTAAACCTACAGTCTTTAACCTTTAGACCTACGAGCTTAAGCTATGAGACTTATATCCTTTAAACCCCAGGCCCTAAGATCATGCCTCAAGACCTAGCCATGTGACCATAAGAGATGAGGAACATAGCCAAAATACATAGTCTTTCAGATCAAAAGGCTTAATCAAAAAGCCTAAGATATAAGCATAAGACCTCATAACATAACAAGGTAGAATAGAGTTCCTGAAAGCATAGAGAAGGTACGAAAAACAAGAAACCCTAGCAACAAAAGAACCTCAATTTTTAGGAAAAGAGAAGCAGATACACAAAGGGTTAAATTTACTGTATAAAGATCTGTAATCAGCATATATACCTCTTGCAGTGACAAAGATATCTATAATATCGATATGCCTAAAAACTTTGCATCATACATACAAGTAGTTAGCATGAGAAAAGAAACATGCTTAGGATAGGTTAAGGAGGTAAAAACGGGGCAGCTTAAGAAAAGAGAACGAATGTTAATACCAGAATCAACTAGGTTCAACAATGATCAAGAAGCTAAAACCATGGGATATATTAGGTTAGGTTAAAGTGGTAGAATAGAGGAACTTAAGGAAAGAGAACAAATAGGTTAACAGGTGCAACAAAGGAAGCCACTAGCCAAACACAGCTAGGTTATAATAAGAATGATGAAAGAAGGTAGAAATGAAAGAGTATATTAGGTTAGGTTAGTTTATAATAGGATGCCATAGTAAAGCATAAATGTAGTACTTGCCCCAAGATTAACCGCCTTTAATCGCTGGACTAGCAAACTTAACTTCAAAATTATAAGACCATACCTCAGCCTATAAAACATAGATAAAAGACCCTACGGTCTTTATCCTCTAGACCAACAACATTTAGCTATGAACCCTACAACCCTTAACCCTAGAGCTCATGCCACATTAAATCCTATAGGTATTAACCTCCCATACCAGCAACCCTACCTGTTAAAATCTGCAACCCTTAACCCTAGAGCCCCAGATCATACCTCAAGACCTAACCTCTAAATCCCACAGCTTTCAAGCTCCAGACCAACAGACTTTACCTTAAGAAAACCTGCAACCCTTAACCCTAGAGCCCCAGATCATGCCTCAAGACCTAACCTCTAAATCCCACAGCTTTCAAGCTCCAGACCAACAGACTTTACCTTAAGAAAACCTGCAACCCTTAACCCTAGAGCCCCAGATCATACCTCAAGACCTAACCTCTAAATCCCACAGCTTTCAAGCTCCAGACCAACAGACTTTACCTTAAGAAAACCTGCAACCCTTAACCCTAGAGCCCCAGATCATACCTCAAGACCTAACCTCTAAATCCCACAGCTTTCAAGCTCCAGACCAACAGACTTTACCTAAGAAACCCTGCAGCCCTTAACCCTAGAGTCCCAGATCATACCTCAGGACAAGCTCTGATCATACCTCAGGACACAGCATTATAAGGTACACCAAATTAAGAGGATTGACTGCCTACCTAAACACTGTCTAAATCCACTAAACATACCGATTGCGCATGGCCGCCATCTTGCTCATTTGGGTCTGTTCTGGAACCGCTATTTTTAACCTACTCCGATATGACCATAGCAGTTTAAGGCTGTTAAATCGAACAAGCAAAAAAAGGCAAAAATTTAAATTTTGGGCAGGTTTAACTAAATATTTCTGCTGCGAATTCCTCTGATAGTGTAGACTTCTGCTAGAATTAGTCAGCTTCTGGGACGACACAGTTAATTTTTATCATGCTTTTGCTCCCTTAAAATACATAGCCTGCATCTTTTGGTGTTATTTTGGTAGTTTGCAATATTGGGTTTTATTTAACATTTGTTTCAAAAAGAAAAAAGAAAGAAAAACTTTTCCATGTGAGAGAAATAGTATTACTCTTCATTTAGGTCAGGGACACCGAGTGGGATGGCTCAGACGGTTTCGTTTGTGGCCCGCATTCGGGAGGCCTGAGTTCTTTTTTTTTTTTTTTTTTTTTTTTTTTTTTTTAAATTTACGTCCTCCAACGTTAAGTCATGTCGGACGATGGATGAAATAGATGAACTGATGCTCAAATAAATCCAGGGTCCATGGAGCTTAGAGTTACCTGACATTCGTCTATCAGGATAAGGGAAAACCCCGGAAAAATCCTTATCCAGGTAACTCATCCTAACCGAGATTCGAACTCGAGACCTCTTGAACGTGAGGCAGACATGCTACCACCACGCTACCCAGGCGGACTGGCCCGAGTTCGATTCCCATAACCGACCTACCTGACCCATGGATTTTAAGGGGTTTTTCCCACGTCGCCAGACGAATTCCTTCTCCATTCCATTTCATCTCCATTATCATTTCATATTATCTCTCATCTGGAGATGGCCGCGCCGTGGCTCAGTGGTTAGACCGCTTGGCTCTCACCAAGGCAGCCCGGGTTCGATCCCAGGCGACCGCAAAGTGAGATTTGTGATGGACAACACGGCGCTGTGGGTTTTTCTCCGGGACCTCCGGTTTCCTCTGCCTTCTCGTTCCACCGATGCTCCATCTACATCTCATGTATCATCAGTGTCACCGCCTGCGGTGCCGTATGTAGTAAAAGCGGGCGTTAAACACTACACACACATCATTTGGAGATATCTTTCATGGTAGAAGTGTCGGAGGGTGTCTCGGTGCTGTCGTGACTCCCTTGGGTTGGCCGCCCCCTCTCTCCTCTCGCCTTAACCTTCCTCCCGGGGATGCCTCACTTTGGGCTTAGGTACAATAAACACAGGTTTATTTTTGCCCGCCTCGGTAGCGTAGATGGTAACATGTCTGCCTGACTTTCAAGAGATCCCTAGTTTGAATCTCGGTCAGGGTGAGTTACCTGGATAAGGTTTTTTGGGGTTTTCCCTTATCCTGATAGACGAATGTCAGGTAACTCTGAGCTCCATGGACCCCATGGAGTATCATTTCACCCATTTCATTCATCGTCCTATATGACTTAACGCTGGAGGACGCAAATTACACACACACATACACACACACACACACACACACACACACAAAAACAGGTTTATTTAACCCCTCAGTAGTAATCCAAATCCTAATTCCAATCGTTGGTCAAGGCGAGTCAGAGAAAATAATACGGTTTTTATTTGGGTACCCTCATTCCGATGAGGGTGATTTTTTTATAGATATTTTAAACGTTATTCATAGAAAAAATTAATTTGTCTTCCTAAATCCTTTAACCCATTAACGCCCAGCGATGTACTTATAGACCGCTACATGTATAGTGCGATCCACATAAACTTGAACCATTTCAATAAGCCATAACTTTTGAATAAATAATAGGACATACGTGCGACTTTGGGAGAATATTGTGACTTTGTGGGTTCGTAGAATTAAAAGTTCAATTTGCAGACATTCAAAATGTTCTTAATTTTCGTAGAGATAAACTCTGTTCAATCCTTACGTAACAGAATTACGTCACATACACAATCTACCAAGGTCGATGATCACAACAACAGCGTTCTGATTACATCTGTACAGCTGTTTACTCTCCCGTTTACGACTGACTCTTGGCGAATCGTCACTTCCCTAAATACCTCATTGATAATTGCAGATATTTCTGGAACAAACAAGAAATCAAATGTTCCATAAAACAATCAAGACGTCACCAGAATGTTCCAATTAACTCACTTATCTGTGTCGGTAAGTCTTTTATCTCGCGCTATCTTTATCTGTTTTGCAAGCTCTTTATTTCCACACTGTCTGCCTATCAATTCCTTTGTGTAAACAAGCCGCGTGATATAATGCACAATTGGGAGATTACGTTACACTATTTACATCTAAAAGAAAATGCTGGAAGTGTGTCCTCCACCAGCATCTATACATGTTTGCACTCGTCTCACCATATTCTCTGAAGTTTTACGGAGAGTATCCTCGCCAGTGTTACTTATTTCGGTTCGACTGGATTCCTTGAGAACAATTGTCCGTGGCCTATTCTTGTACACTCTACTTTTAGATACCCCCAAAAGAAAAATCCGCTGAGGTTAGGGGATCTGGGGGTCACAGACCTTTTGAGATTGTTCGACTATTAAAGAAACTGTTTGCAAGTTCCATGGTGTCATTAGATATATGGCACGCTGCTCCATCTTGCTGGAAATAACCTCCTCTGAATTCGATATTATCTCTGTAAAACTTCAGAGAATATGGCGAGAGGACTGCAAACATGTATAGATGCTGGTGGAGGACACTTCCAACATTTTCTATTATATTTAAATATTGTACTATATGCACGCGATAAGAAGAGCGATCGGATTCCAAGTCCTCATTCGGTAAGTTTCGTTTAACTCCGTAAACATAGATGACAACTTTGAAATTTAAAATGCGCTATACACTGGCATCTAGTGGCTAATACGCTAAGCTTTATCATGTCCGCCACATTTCGTTTTGATCAATTTCGAGGTTAATTAGCTAACCAGTTTAAAACAGTCGTATGTTAGAATTAGAATTTTAGTTCGTCCTTGGCCACATACACATGTTATGAGATACATCAAAATGTATAAATACAGTATATACATAAAGTCAAATTGATTACATACAGTATACACAGTAAGCAGTTTTTCTATGGTTTCATGTGGTATTTGCATAGACTAATTTACTACAAGAAATGTCATAATCTAAACATTACAGGTTTGTGAATGTACACTGCTCCCAGTGCTCATTTATATGGTTATAGTTCTAAAAATTCATTAACCGTATAAAAACATTGTGCATGTAATAATTTTTTAACCTTATTCTTAAAGTGTTTTAATGATGCAGCTTGTTTAAATGAATTTGGAAGTTTATAATATAACATTATCCCTTTGTAATTGAAGCTTCCTTCATAAAGGCTCGTTTGGTGTGCTCGAATTGCCAGTTTATCCTTGTTACGAGTGTGGTGGTAATGTACATCAGCATTTACTTGAAAATGATTTATATTTGTATGAACATTTGTGGATGTTATGGCTCTGGAAACGGGACACATTATTTGTCTACCTCCGTATAACTGTGATCTGAATTCAATTTAGCTGGTTTATTAATTTATAGCAGTAAGATGGTCATTATCGCAGTGTATGTGGAAGTACATTATTGGATTTTCCTTGTTACGTTTCTAACCCAGTTTTCTGTAATACCATAAACTGTCGATAAAGGTTCTTATTGCAGCACAGAAAGAACGCGGAGCTGTAAGCAACTCTAATGCTGAGAATAAGAGCTGAAGGTCAGGCGATCTATTTATAGACCGTGTGATTTTGGGACACTGGGTGAATAGAAGACAAACAAAAAATATTGCTGACATTCTGTGTGCTAAACATTATAGGTGATTGTTTTCTCAATTTTTTTAAAAAACACTTGGCTTTAATGTATTAACAAAAGAAGGCTAGAAATGTTTCAATACATAATTTATTCCAGTACATAGAGAGCAAAGGCGGGGTTCTGCTATTGCATATGCAAATCAATTTTTTTTCCAACTGTTTTATTTGTACAGTTGCTGTAACGTCTAAAATCATATCTCGGGTTTGACTGAAGTTTTTAGTAACTCATGACTGTAAATATAAAGCTAAAGGTACACACTAACGGAAGAGCTACTGCAACCGCAACAGAGCAGTGTATGTAGGCCCTCCAGGTGACGACGTGAGCAAGCATGGACGGCCTCCCTAACGTTTCCAATCTCTGTTTCATATAACCTTGCCCCGCTGACATGTATCACTCCGCGTGCAACTACCTTCCCCCTCACCCTAATTGGCTAATGCTTTCGCGCCATAGGCCATAGGCGGTGCCTTCCCGTCACATTTAAACCTGCAGTAAGCGTCATAATAATTGCCAGGAAGATAGCTAAAATCATACAAATAAGAATATGAAGGCATGAAAAAATAATGAAGTTTATAATGAAACCAAGCAAGTTGAAACTGAATGAATGAGCAATGAAACTGAAACAAGTTTATAATGAAAGGCCTTCGAACTTTTCCACTGGGATTTTTTAAAACCAGCACACATACCTTGCAAAAATGCTTGTCTTTCAGTCTTAAAAGTCGTGTCACGCCATACTTTCGCGTGTCCTTCATTCGCCCAAGTCTCGTCAAGGTAGTATATTTTGCGACTTCTATCCCGGTACAGTTTAATTGTCCTTAAATAACGTCTTCGCCACACAGCAATATCGCCTTTGGAGTGATAAGTTTTCCTGTTGTCTCAATTTCATGTGGTGATGTTCCTACGCATCTAACACATCAAGTTCAGAGCACAGCTGTCCAACTTCTTTCACTGACAAGGACGGATACTTCTCTGTTAGTGCATTAAACACATGCACCACAATTCTTTTTTCGTCGCTTTGTAAAGATTTTCCCTTGCGATGCTTCAGCGAAAAACTGGCGGTAGACTCTGCCATTATACATACATGCGCAATAAACGACCAATAAAATAATTTAGCTCTCGCACTCGGCACAACACACCTTCGAATGGCTATATATGACTAATCCAGTTCAAAACAAGGTCAGTGATAAAAGTCATATAAACAAATGTGTCATCACTACCGCTGAAGCACGTGCTATCGTGCCATGTGAAAGACGGGTGTCTGAGCAAAGGAACCTCCTCCATACTTCGTTTAAGAATTTACATGCATTTCAGATTAATCAACTCTGTTGGGTAATATATTTAATTGAAACAGTTACGAAAATATAAATTTGACAATTCTCTTCCAACATATAAAGATGTATCTCCATGTTAAATAAGGAACTAATTTTACCGCGCAACAGTCATTACTACAATAGCAGCCAATGAGAAGTGATAAGGTCACGTGACCGTTTAGAGATACGGGGCAAGCTTATGTGAAACAAGGATTAATCGGAACACATCCAACGGCGCCCAAGACCACCCATAAGCTCCCAAGCTTCGTCGAGAACACCCAAAGGTGCGACGTAAACAGTCCCGAGTGAGGACAAGAAAAAGCACAAGCGCAATACGTCGAAGACCGTCGCATGATCCAAAAACCCCAAAAAGATGACAGTAAAGACAATGACGCGTACAGGAAATGAGTTACAGGAAATCATGCCAGAAGAGGAACCATCCCAGCATTCGCTTACCAACCCGAAGAAATTCCTTTGTACGAATGCTGTCTACCCACCACAAGAAGGCAAGCGGGGCCTGAAGAGAGAGGGGCTTGAATCTTTTAGGTAGTGGATCTGATTACTACGAAATGATGTATGAAAGTGCATATGCGTCATCTAATGCTCATTTCAGTAACTGCAGTGATAGGTATTATGCATGGGTGAGTTATGTGACAACTCACATAACTTTGCTATGTTCATGTATTTTACATGAATATAGCATCCATATCATATCCGGAAGACGAGCATTAACACAGCAAAAGTGTTTACTAGGGTTAGGAAGTTGAGGAAAAATCCTTCTTAACCCTAGTGACTGAAAATGTGGCCCAACATAATATATGTTAATTATGGGTCATTATAGGCCAGAAAATGAAAGATTTTATGTGTCCTTTTCTAGCATTTTAGCTACTTTTTATTTAAAAGTGCGCTTTTATAATGTTTATTGGTCCTTTTTTAGCCGTTTTGTTTCGTTTAACGGTTTATTTTGAAACTTTAACTTCTTTTGATCATCTTTTTCCTGTTCAAGAGAGACTGGCGTAAATTCTAATTTCATTTAACTAATATGCACTCCTAACACTAGCTACAGCTGGTAACAGGCGAGAGGACCCTTTCTGTTGTATTCAAGTCAATAGCACCAACAAAGAACCGAGCAAATCCTCTCTAAATATCCCGTAATTTTTCTCCAAAAGATTTCACTTGTATCAAGTATGCACCAATGACATACGTTGAGGTACAGATAAATTGTTCAATGTTTTCACAACGTATGTCGTCAGAAAACAGACGATTCTTTATATACAGAGTGTTTCAAAACGACACTGAAGGAACATATAGAAGTAGTTGCTCAGCTTCTATGTGACACATATAGATAGCTTTTACCACCAATAGAGCCGCATAAAAAAATTCTCCAGATGAGTGCGGATGAGTCAGTGACAGGAACAACGACGCGTGCTTGACGCTGTCGGAGTTCGCATGTATAGGTCAGGCGCCGTGTCGCGTGCTGTAGTTGTTTGTAAACATACCGGCATACTCCGCAATAGCTTGCTACTATTAAGAATATCTTTGGCTTATGAAACAGCAATAAAGAAGCTATTGCTTAGTTATTGCTTAGAAGTGTTTAACGTGTTCCAAAATTCCCTTATAGCAGCCCGTGATGGCAAATAAGCTGATGGACATATGCAACTTAAACATTTTAGAGGGAAGTTAGTGTTAGTAAGGATGGAAGCATCAAATGATAAACAGAACAGAAAACAACATCATAGAGTTGTAGATAAATTAACGAAAACTAAATGGTTTATACAATGAGACGAGCATTTTAGTTCATGTTTGATAATACTAAATAAAGCATTTGTAACTGAATAGAAAGCTGTTAATATTTACAGTAAGTGATTGAAAGTATTGTACAATTACGATCATAACAAAATGCTTTGAAATTAAACAAATAAATATTATCATTGATGTAACTATTTTTACAATTCATATTTTTAACGAAACTAAATTAATCGTGCGTTCGTTGAACTCCCTTCAGCTCATCAATCCATCAAAACCATATTCCTCGTTTCGGCATTCGTATAGCGCTCCGTATTGCTTGGATATGCTATCTAAGTACGCGCAAAATCCTCCCTGTTAGGACGGAATGTGTAGGTGTTTTTTTTTTTTTTTTTTTTTTTGTAATTATCTCCTCCAAAGTTAAGTCATATGTGACGATGAATGGAATGGGTGAAATGATGTTCAAATGAGCCCAGGGTCCACAGAGCTTAGAGTTACCCGACATTCGTCTTTCAGGATAAGGAAAAGCGCCGGAAAAACCTTATCCAGGTAACTCACCCTGACCGAGATTCGAATTCGATCGGGACCTCTTGAACGTGAGGCAGACACTCTACCACCACGCTACCGAGGCGGACGAATGTGTAGTTTTACACTAAAGAGCAACCTTACAACTTTCCGAGTTATGTCAACTTTTGCACAAATAACTGCCCTTTGTCCCATTACGTAGGCTAGGGTCACTGATAAAGAGCAAGGAGTAATGTTTTTGTTTTCGTGGCCGGTGCATCCCAATAACAACTTTTGAAGTTCGCACACCAGTGGTTCCTGCGCTGCCTAATCACAAAATCATGTAATATTTAATGCTGCATGACAGAATTTCGAAGCTGCGACACCGAAATTCAGATTAGTTAAGTTTTAAACTACGCAAAGGCTATAATCGTTCAGTGTCGATTTCAAACAATCTGTATAAGAAGAATTTAGAGACAACTGCTATGATATACTGCTACGCCAAATGAGGTACGCTGTCTCACGTTGAATTTCTGCAACCCGAGGGTGGTTAAGCGAATATAATTTATATCAATTTCGATTTCTTTCCCAAGAATGTTCATTACTAGTTGTTGAATCAGAAGGAGCATTATCTTTCATGTAGTATTCTTCGCTGTGTATTGGATATCACTTGTATTTTCAAACTTATTCATTAAATATGTAATTTAAAATTAATTAATTTGTAGATATCACTTCTTTACGCCATTTTGCCTTTTCACATGGCTTGTTTCCCGAGAATAACTTCAATATATTCGTCGCCAGGAAAGCTTCAGGTCTTAATCTTTAGGGGATATTTTAGGTCCTTTTGAAGTTCCTTTTTAAACAGTTTATAGGTCCTTAACTTCTTAGCCCTAGTGATTACCTCACACATTCATTTGCCTTGCCTTCTTGTGGTGGGCAGACAAGTATATACAGTTTGTTTCAAAACGACACCGAACGATTATAGCCGTTGCGTAGTTTATAACTTAAGTAGTACGAATTTCGGTGCCGTAGCTTCGAAGTTCTGTTAGGTATAATTTTATGCAGTATTAAATATTACATTATTTTGTGATTAGGCAGCGTAGGCACCACTGACGTGCGAACCTCAAAAGTTGTTATTGGGACGCACCGGCGACGAAAACAAAAGCATTACTCCTTGCTCTTTATCAATAACCCTAGCCTACTTTTTAGGTAATGCGGCAAAGGGCAGTTACTTGTACAAAAGTGGACTAATAACTCGGACAGTTGCAAGGTTGCTCTTCAGTGTAAAACTACACATTCCGTCCTAACAGAGAGGATTTTGCGCGTACTTAGATAGCAAATCCAAGCAATATAGAGCGCTATAAGAATGCCGAAATAACGAATATGGTTTTGAAGGATGGAAGAGCTGAAGGGAGTTCAACGAACGCACGATTAATTTTGTTTCATTAAAAATATGCATTGTAAAAATTCTTACATCAATGATAGTATTTATTTGTTTAACTTCAGAGCATTTTGTTATGATTTTAATTGTACAATACTTTCAACCACTTACTCTAAATATCAAAAGTTTCTTTTCAGTTACAAATGCTTTATTTAGTATTATCAAACATATGAACTAAAATGCTCGTCTCATTGTATAAACCATTTAGTTTTCGTTAATTTATCTACAATTCTTTGATATTGTTTTCTGTTCTGTTTATCATTTAATGCTTCCATCGTCAACCTCATTAACGTTAGCTTCCCTCTAAAAGATGTAAGTTGCATATGTCCTACAGGTTATTTGCCATCATGGACTGCTATAACGGAATTTTGAAACACGTTAAACACCCCTAAGCATTAATTAAGCAATACCTTCTTTATTGCGGTGTCATAAGCCAAAGAAATTCTTAATAGGCTGGCCCCGTAGCTCAGTCGGTAGAGCACCTGCCTGCCGTGCTAGGGGTCCCGGGTTCGATTCCCGGCGGTGGGGATGGGATTTTTCTCCGACCAAGATAATTTCCCATCTTCCCCAGAGTCATGGAAATATGAATGAGAGTGTGAATGTGTGTGATCTAATGATTAAAACCTAACGAATACGAGTTAACACCTTCGGGGTATAAATGGAACAAGAAAAAAAAATATTAATAGTAGCAAGCTACTGTGGAGGATGCCGGGATGTTTTCAAACAGCTACAGCACGCGACACGACGTGCGACGTATACCTGCGCACTCCGACAGCGTGAGGTACGCATCGTTGTTCCTGTCACTGCCTAATCCACACTCATTCTGGAGCATTTTTGTGTGGCTCTATTGGCGGTAAAAACTACATTTATGTGTCACATAGAAGATGAGTAACTAATTCTATATGTTCGTTTGGTGTCGGTTTGGAACACCCTGTATAGTAAAACTCATTTGTGCAAGCAATGCACACAGGAATACAGTTAAGGTAGTACTCTGAAATGGATTCTGTCTCCGTAATCTTTCGTTTTCCATGGCCGAGGGGAAAAGTGCTAGCTTCTGGTTCCCGAGGTGTGTTTCAAATATCGCTGAAGGGTGATGGACATTTCTCGGGCATAACAAATCCTTAGCATGCTTCCTTCAGACGGGAAGTTAAGCCGATTGTCCCGTGCCACACATTTACGGCACGTAAAAGATCCTCAAACCTGATAAAGAGGCCACTGAACAAAATTAAGTGCCCAATATAGAATGGGTCGCTGAGAATCACATCAGCTAAAAAGTGTCCATCGGTAAATAAATGAAGAAACACGAAAACCCTATTGCTCAGAGTGAGCGGTCAACAGGTATAGGACAGGTCCGGAGTATTTAAAATACAATAATCATTTTTCTCTTTAAACGAGATTTCAATCGACCATCCTCAGTAGGAGTGGGTACCAGATTCTTGAATTCGAAATTCGGTGAAAACTCAGAAATGTAGTAATAATATATATTTTTTTTACCTACCCAAAAATTCTTCTCATGCACCTCTACCCTCTTAACAGATGACGGTTCAAATGTTTTAAAGTACAGTTTGCATAACAATAAGAAGAGAAAGTCCTGTGAATGCATGGCATAAGATTATTCTTTCTGATTTCTTCTACACGTTTCCTTATTTATTCCTTGCCAAGTGCTTGGAAAAGATACGCCGCTCTTACAAAATAATACGTAACTCACAACATACTTATTTTACGACTCATGTTTATCGCAACATTTGTTCTGGTTTAGTCGCCTACTAACGTCTTTATAAATATTTAAAAATTTTTTACAAGACATACTGTAGTTCTCTTGCAAATTTTGTCTAATATTTTAAGATGTACGGATACAGAAAATTTCTTAACCCTGAAGAGGCAGTCGTAAGATATTTGGAGAAAATTTAGGAAGTTACATTTTATTTTTATATCAGTATAACAGATGTTTTATTAGAAACCTTAAAGTTTATTGTTGAGCAAAAAGTAATATACGAAAGATTATTTAAAATTAACAACTGCATAAAGAACTCGGTCTCCTTCCTCTTCACCAGTACAGACGTCAGATCGCCTCTCGCTTCTTCTCAAACCTGCCAGATGTTCCAGGAGCTGTGATGTATGACTTCGGCGTACGAACCCGCCAGCCCACACGCCTGAAGAGACGACTCCCACAGGATCTCCTCCTTAGTGACTGAATGAAAAACTATGAATATTGTTTCACAATGAATATTGTTCTTATCTCTTTGATTACTTGTTTTTTATCAGTTTTTTTTTCTCTCTTGTGTGTAATCCTCGTTTCACAGTGTTAAGTAGATAATAGGAGCCAACTCGGTATTCCTTACATATTCTTATATAGTTCATAAAGATTCAATTAGTTAACAAGGATCTGTAATGCTGATCGATCATTAAATAAAAAAAGAAAGATTTTTTGGAGGGAGGAGTAAGATAAATTAAATTAAAACCTTTGTCTTGCATTCTTAAAACCTTAACTGAAAATTTTGTATGTTTTTTAAATTATATTTTTTGCGTACAAATAATAGCCGGCAATTAGAAAATCAGGCGGGTGCTCACACACATGCGCACACAGAGAGAGAGAGAGAGAGAGAGAGAGAGAGAGAGAGAGAGAGAGAGAGAGAGAGAGAGAGAGAGAGAGAGAGAGAGAGAGAGAGAGAGAGAGAGAGAGGCGCGTACGAAACTTTAAAATTGTTTGCTTTTGAATTTAGGAAACCTCGAAGAGTGTATTTACGTAGAACTCCGACATAAAATGTTTAGATTCAAATGCAATTGTCTCTCCATCTTATTGATATTTCATTTTTCTTACGTTTCAGAGAAAATAGCTTTTTATACGTATAGTCCAGAATTTCTCTTAAATGTTAATGGGTAGTAAAGGTCGCGTGATTGCTACACTACTCTTCTTAGACTATACTCTATCTCACGCTAGTTTAATCCTGCTGTAAACAACAAGGCGGAGCTGACTCAACTCGCCAAGTGTTAGACACTACATGCACGCACTTAAGTTTTGCAACACTAGTAGTATATATAGCAGCGCTAACTTCTAGACAATAAATAAATAAATAAATAAATAAATAAATAAATAAATAAATAAATAAATAAATAAATAAATAAATAAATAAATAAATAAATAAATAAATAAATAAATAAATAAATAAATAAATAAATAAATAAATAAATAAATAAATAATGTTGGGTTACACATTAACTAATTAAATCTATGAGTTAGTTCATTTCTGAAGAAAAAAATGAACGTTACTGCGTATAACACTTTTCGTAAAATCGTCGTATTTCTCCACGCGCTGTTTGCATTTACTCGATTTTCCCGGTGTTCTTAGAGTTCCGGATGCTTGCTGTTCCATTCTAACACTATGTACACTGAAGTAGGATTCCTCCGTTGTGGGTTTCGATGCCCCAAAGTTGCGGCAGCATATATAGCAAGATTCGAGCTGGTATCTCGCTTCCCGTCGTTGTTCTTACTTCGTCGATCTTACCTTCGTTCAAAATATAATGACTTGATGAAGAAGATGGTTCCCCGAAGTTATCAGGAAAATCCTTAATTATGCCTAGGCTGGCTTTTAATATTCTTCTGTTATATTCTCACTTACGAGCAATTAAAGCTCTAAGTTATACGGATGGTAACGAGTGAAGAAATCATTAAGATTTTTAATTTGAATTTCTATAATAGACCAATCTTTTGTTTATGTCTTTTAACACCAAATCCATTACAGTTCTTATCACAAAACTTTTACTGTGATCTGAATCAATCTAATACTTCAAATTAAACTAACACTTAAATATTTGCGAGCAATTTATAAAGCTCCGATCTCTTCGATGTTCCAGAAAGAAAGACGAATTTTCTTTCGGTTTCTACACCAAGATTATTTAATCCTTCGTTACTATCGCTACCCATATATTACTTTTATATGATTGGCCGATTTACTAATACGTCACTAAATTACGTAATACAATTATTACTACGGCCAATCACAAAATTGCATATATTTGTACACAATTTTGTTTGTTTTTCTTTTATAAATTTATAAATTTATAAATTTTTCAAACCCTTTTTAAATATAAATCAAAACTGTTACAACACTACTTGCGGAAACACCAAGGATATCATCAGTTTCTTTCTCAATGTTTTTATAGACGATTCCGGGTTTGTTTCTTTAAATCATTCGCCTCTCGCCACTTTTTAAAGGTTTGCCTCGATTGTGTTTAATTTCGGCTGAAGCACTAGCCCACTCTATGATGAAAAGCTTACTGATTTTAAATTGCATATAAATAAGTGTTCTTAGGCTTGTGAGGTACGCGAGATGTATAGGAAATACAGTTTTAAATATCAGAAGCAACTCCACACTATAAACAATATTACATTCAACTCGATACAGACCTCGTTGTGAGAGAGCTGCCTGGTATAGCAATACAAAAATATTATATAATAGAAGTGTTCTTTAGTAACTGTTAAATAAAATGCAGCTTAACTTAACATAATAAGTTAATAGCGTGTATAATTTCACCTGTCTTCTAATCTGTATATATTATACAGAACACATCTATGTGGTATGTGAAGCAGAAAGATGAAATGTGGGGCTATTAGGAGTCCAAGTCTTTTCAAATCTATGAGCATGGAATAAATTCTGCGCAGGCTCTTCAGAAACGGGAAGCTAAGAGAACGTTGGATATAGGTAATTAATCATAGTAATTAATCACTTTGCACCTTTCAGGTTGGCAACCAGGACGTTAAACCTGCCCTCTGTATGTACGTATACAAACGCATAATGCTGTTTTATAATCTATCTCAAGCTAGTTTAATCCTACTGTAAACATCTGGGTGGGAAGAGAGAGACAGAGATATTGGCACAGAAAACGGTTAAGCTGTTGATTGGTTTAGCGAAGTTAATGGGCGTTTTCTTTTATTTGCATGCATACGATAAACCTCTTCTTTAAGTACGTACTGTAAGTATTTTTATGATCACTGCTCTGTGCGAACTACTTTCGGAGAGAGAAAGGTATGCAAATGTTTGTCTTATGAATACAAATTAATCAAATCTGTAAGACTTGAAGCTTTTACGGCGAGCGCTATTAATCAAGGCTCCGCAGGTGATCAGCCGAGCTTTCGGCCATTGTATACTCCATGGCCTTCTTCAGGAAGAAGAAATAAGGTCATGGAGTATACTTCAGGAAGAAGGAAGAAGGCTCTGGAGTATACTTTGGCCAAGAGCTCGACTTTCATTAACTTGAGATGTTATTGTTTGTTTTTTTGTAATTTACGTCCTTCAACGTTAAGTCATATCGGACCATGAATATTGGCGAAATGATGCTGAAAGGAGTCCGGGGTCCATTGAGCTTAGTGTAACCCGACATTCGTCTTTAAGGATAACGAAAAACTTCGGAAAATGTCTTATCCAGGTAACTCACCATGACCGAGATTCCAACTCGGGACCTCTTGAACGTGAGGCAGTCACGCTACCGTCTACACTACCGAGGCGGGCTTGACATGTTCATGTCCTGAAGAAGGCCATGGAGTACACAATGGCTGAAAGCTCGACTTTCATTATTGACATGGCTGATCACCCCCGAAGCCTTGATTAAATCAAAGCTTTTGTACATAGGTACAGAAAAATAAATTGTGATGCGCTATAAAATTGCTCTCAGAAAATTATGAACTTTGCCCCCTCTTTTGTTTATCATACTTTTATAACTTTTCCATAAATAATCATATTTTCGACGATGTGATTTCTTTTTGACAATTGGAAGGTGTAAAAGAAATCAGATCAGAGAAAATTTTATTGTAAGGAAATAAAAGGAAGTCCTTCCTTTATTTTAAAGAAAATCAATGCAAGTCAAAACCTGACGTAGGAAATGTTTTTATTTATTTATTGAATGTGAACATTACAGGTTTCCCCAATCACAATGTTCACTGTAAAGGTACAATATGAACAAAATGTATAAAAAACAACACAAAATTAATTACAGAATAAATGATAACAAAACAAAAACAAACACAAACAAGTTGGTAACACTGATTCACATGTACAGTAAGTCAGTCATTTTACTTTTGGTAACAAATAATCACAGGATAAAGCAAAGTTTCTGATTTTCATACTAAATATATCAATGTTTAAGGGATATAATTTAGTGTATAATGACTGCATTCTATGCATAGGTGAATATTTATAAGAATCAGTATTAACCTTCTGAGGAAGAAAAATATTACAACATTTATTAGGTGCCACATTTGGAACGTAAAAACGTATTAACTGTCTTAGGTTAGGGTTATCAAACATATTAGGAAGTAATTTGTAAAGGAAAAGCAATAAGTGACAATTTCTCTTTCTAAAGTCGAATAAATGAAGCAATGAATTATATGATACGAGCTTAGGAAAATAATGAAAAGTTTTATAAAACACATACCTTAGAAATTTGTATTGAATAACTCGATAAGTTTAATAAATTTGGTGGTATGAGGACTGTAACAGTACTTTTGGGTTATGCTTGAAGTAGGAAAAAGTTTATAAATTTATAAAACATGATTATGTAAATATATTTAATAATTTAAATATGTAAAAACGTATGTAATTGTGTGATTGGATGAAGTAATAATTATATGACGTAATGTTGTGACGTGGTATCAAATCGCCCAATCACAAAATTAAGAGAGAAGTATTGATAGTTACGAAAAATCAGTAATCTTGATAGAGAGAGATTTTTGTTGTAATGGTGGAGTGTGATGAATAGTGAGACTAGATCAGGAACATTTAAGTAATAGTTTGAATCTGTATAAATGTAACAAAGTAAGAATTTATCGATATGTTGGAAGTGACTGGGAAAGGAAGTTCAAGCAAAATGTAATCTAAATAATACAATTAAATAGTTACCGAATTTGACTTCTCCGAGACTTTATTCCGAACCACGCCTGAAAAACAGATGTCTCATGACTCTTATTTAGAATAAGATGATACAATTGGTGACCAGAGGAAATAGATAGCCGCAAAAACTCACACGAGAAGAGAAAGAATTGTGCGTCCAACATAGAAATCCTGTCCCAAATTGTGCTCGAAAGTGTGGCTGATGAAGATGGAGACAAATTAGCGACGAATGGTCACAAATTCCTCTCAGGACTCCATACTAATGAAGCATATTCGAGTCTGGATCTTACAAATGAAGTGTATACAGTAACAAAAAGTCTAATATCCTGGAGTTTGGCCGAGTTACGAATGATGAATCCCAAATTTCTATATGTTACACTGATTACTATTTTTAATGTTGAATCACTAATGGATACCGCGCTCTTGGTATGGTTTCAGACAGTAACTTTAAGCATATTTTAGGGGCGGAGCAACGAAATTTCAAGTATTTTCCAAGTACTTCTTCTTGTTCTTCTTCAGCTTCCCTAGTTGTACCACTATCGTGGTGTTAGGGAATTCTTGTTTCTCTATCTATCCCTTTTAAGGTCTGGCCTGAGGAACCTATAGAGAACCAGGATAGGTGATCAGCCTAATGCCTAGTGTGAAGGTGAAAGAAGTGGATGACATATATGAGGGCGAGATGAATTATAGGAAAGATGATGGAGCAATTGGTAGAATGCTGACGGTGGAAACCGAGGACCCGAAGAAAACCCGTCCCAGCGCCATGTCGTCTACCATAAATCTCACTTTGCGGTCGCTTGGGATCAAACCCGAGCCGCCTTGCTGAGAGTCAAGCAGTCTAACCACTCAGTCAAGGCGTGGACCCTTTCAAGTACTCGCTGTTCTAAATATGGCGATTGATTGACAGGCCATTAGTAACAATACCGCAGCTATTCCTTCTTAACAACTGGAACGGTTGATAACATCTAACCCTTAAAGGAAAAGGAAGACTGCATAAGCAGTTTAAAACTGATGGCATATAGTGTTCTGCTTATGGCTTTTCTTGTATTCATATACTTTATTTGAACTGTATATTTCTTGCGGCTCAGAATGGAGCAGATGAAATATTACCTGCAGGACATGAAACTTGAAGCAATCATTTCTTAGGTTCGAAATGAATGCTATCACTGGAGGTTTGTTTGGAGGGTGAAATAAGCGGCCAAAGGAATATTGTGAAATAAGCGGCATGGTTAAGTGGTATTTGAGTATGGTATTGTGACTTTGTGGGTTTGTAAAATTAAAAGTCTAGTTGCAGAAATTCAAAATGCTCTTTATTTCCGTATAACGACAGTTTTTACACCCCTTACAGGCTCTAAAAATGATGTAACACACAGGAGCATTATCTTCCAGGCCGTCTGCACACTGCACAATTAACAGTTCTCGACTGCTTGCTAGCAACTAACAAACTAACTCGTGACCGACCGACTGACCGACCTAAGTGCTGGCTGGCTGTATATAGCCAGAAGATTTTTCCTGCGTGCCCACCCGTTTAGGGTTTTACCGCAGGTAAGGTATTTGATTTGGGATATTGTAGGATGAGATATGGTTTTTGAGATTTGAGTTGTTAATGAGGCTACAATTATGTACCTTCAGATTGAAGGATAGGATGCAATACCTTGCACCCTGGTGTTTAAATTTTGATTAAGTTTGGGAAAAATTTTGGTTTCAATCAGCTTGGGAGAATTATGTGGAGTTCAGCTTTAGCTGCTGTTAGGATTAGCTCCTGGGTTATCTCGGGTGCCCGCAAGACATGCGGGGTACCCGGTGCAGTCTAGAACGGTGTCTAGTGGGATCATAATCTCCCAATGATCTGACAGGGGGGCTTCTATGTGTTGGTAAAGTGACGTATAATTTTGATGCCCGACGCCTAATTTCATCCTCCACGTATGGATGACCCGAGGCTTCGTGTAGCAGCCTGGTAGGAAAATAACGTCCCACAGAATATATAGACCTAAGTCCTCTATTCTGTGCACGTTGAAGCCATGCTAACAGATCATATTTTTCATACACCGCTTTTTTCGCGACACGGTTTGGAGGTCTTGTGGATGAAGATCTTTCAACTGCAGTCATTCTTGATGTCCGATAACTGTACTACCCTGGCTAGAAAGCTTAATGGAGGCCCATTGAAGATCAACGATCCTGGCGCATTGAAGATCTCATTGGTAAAGGTTCCGGGTAGCAGAACAGGTGGGGAAAATAATACATAATAAAGGAAGTTCACTATTATAGGGTTATAATGAAATGTTCCAGTATTTTTCTTATTCGGTATCTGTATACATCAGCCCAATTTTATTTATCAAATTTGACTTAGTCTCTTGAAATCGTTGTATGAAGTGTCGCGGATTTCGCGTCGCATTACAGGTGCAAGCTGGGTATCCAATCCAAAACCTTAACACCTCTTTGTTTGCCTGCAACTCTAAAATACCCATCTTATTAATTTGTTTTGGAGGGAAGGGGGTTTGAAATTGTGCTTTTTCCCATGAAGAAGTCCCATTGTTTAAATTCTAATATTACGTGATATTTTTAGCTAAGTAAAATGGGAAAGTTCGGGATATCTACAATTTTTCTTCTCCCACAACTTTGATAGCATCGGGTCTCGATAACAATAGAATGGAAGTTTACCTTCGCACTAACAAAGGCATGCAAGCAACTAAGGCACTAAAACTCTTCATAGTGTAAGTATTTTACTCAGCTAAACCTTTTCATCAGGAACAAGTTAAGCATAAATTATATTACATCTGTACCAACAATTCTTAATAACGTCTAGAATATCAATAAGAGATCATAAGCCTGTATGTTCAAACATTCACAATAAAATTAATAATAATTGATCTTAACTTTGGGTTGCTAGCTAGTTGCTCTTTTAAAATCTAAGGATTTTCATTTTTAACAGCCTCGAAAAGGATTAGAAAAACACTTGCGATGTTTTCATTCATATACTTGCCACGTATGCGTTATATATTGCGGTATGGATACTATAAGAATAGGATATGCTAAACGAGTATGGTATTCTCGTCTTCATCCCCGAATAAACTATGCTTACAGAAGCTTATTTTCTAGCTACTTTCTGTTAATGAAGATAAATCTTCATGATATTGTAGTTGTAGGCAAAGTGAGTCGGAATTTTGAAGAGCGAGACGTAATGTGATGACTCCGAAATTCCAGGTTCTATGGATGGCTTGTACTTGTACAACGAGGTCAACCCGAATGCCCACCCCCCCCCCCATCGACAACAACGTCAAGACGGGTGGAAGTGGATACGCCACTTCGCGCGTCAACCCCGCAGGGAAGACTACCGAAATCCTCGGTGGGGCCGCCAGGTGATCTTACACACCTTTAACTAGCTCTGTAGCCTAGTACCCGGGACTCTTTAGGCAGCCCTCTACCCCCCCTAGGCGGCCAAAGCCTGGCCGGAGGTACCCGATCTCCCGCGGGTATAGGGAACATACTGCCCCCTCGAGTCCAACCCAATCCGAACAACTCCCATTCGGGAGGGGCTCGAACGTTCGGCCCGAGGTTCCTCTGGTAACGTCAGAGGTACCACGAGTGCTTAGGGTCCGCAACGCTTGCACCACAGCAGCTGAAGTGGATAGATCCCCTCCCCTACGAGGACCTTTACATGACTACAGGAAAAAGTGATGTGTTATTTTCAGATGACCTTTGCTATCAATTCTTCAACAAATTAGCGCAGGTGGTAGCTCGTGTGACTCGCCACGTTCCTGCCCCGGGGATTTCTCGAGGGTTTCCACGGCTCATCGGGGGAATACTGGGATAGTGTCTTTCATCCTCCCAAATTTCCATTTTATCTCGCTTCTCATTCACTTCATGCTTCATCTCCTTGGTTTCTTCAGGGTTGCAGCGTGATGACAGGTGTTTTGAAGCTGCATGTCAGAGAAAATTTATGGGCCTAGTAAATCTGTGCCCGAAACGAGACGGTTTTCGGGTCTGTAGTTTCCCCTGTAGGAGGTCGGCGCTGCCGCGCTGCTTAATACAGTTTCCCCTCTAAAACGACCATTGATTGGTCGTTGAAAGTACATGATGCTTTACAGGCAGTTAAAAATAAAACACTTATGAACTTCGCGTCATCAGTCTGCGGTCTAGGAACTTTCCATTAAGGTATGTCCCTCTCTTTCTGGTCATTTGTTTTCAGAAGTATCTCGTTGTCTATAAACGATGGAAGCAATAGTTGGAAATAAAGTAGCAACAATTTTAAAGACCCATACTATAAAGTAGATGATGGTGACGACGACGATGGTGGTGATGATGATGATGATGATGATGATGATGATGATGATGATGATGATGATGATGATTAAGATACTGACGACATTGAGGATAAAGGTAAGAGGCCAATTTTCAGGAGCAGCGAACACTCCTCTGCCACAACGTTAATACGTGTTCCTTACTTTGTGGACACACCTGAACCCTTAAAATGTCTAGTTTGCTTAGATGCAAACTACATTGTGCTCAACATTTCAGCCATCAACATCCATTTACACAACTTAATGAATACAATTCACATTTTTTCAAGCAATAAGACTATAACGTAATCCTCAACAACTGAATAATTGACTTAATGTAAGAATCTTCTTGAAGTAGAATTGACGTGTCTCTAGGTTCGCATTATGTTAAATTAGGATTTCATTACGGAGGGGATTCGGCGCGTAGGCCCCCATGCTGGGCCCATTGTTCCTATGCCTCCAAGTGGGGGCACCCCCGGAAGGAAGGGTGAGGCGAAGGAGAGGGCGGCCGAACCAAGGAGCCACGACAGTAGAGAGGCAGGGTCCTTACAGTTTACTTGTATATAGACTTCACCCGACAGGCCAGGACAACGGACACGCTTCCCTACTGCGGGATGGCAACGAGCACAGCAGCCGAGCCTCAATGGTCCCTGGCTGGCGGTCCCGAAATGGTCTCAGCAGAGGAGCGGAGATCGGCAACCGACCTACCGGAGGAGGAAGTAGCTTTCCTCAGAGTATATCATCCCGCCATGCACCGCCGAGACACCCGCCAACACTTCTACCCTGAAGGAGACCACCAGATGAGGGATGTCATGAAATGATAATGGAGATAAAATGGAGGGACAGAAAATTCGGGGGATGTAATTAACTTACCCAGCATTCACCTAGCGACCCGGGAAAACCCTCGAAAAAACCCATGGATCAGGTAGGTCGGCCACGGGAATCGAACCCGGGCCTTCCGAATGCGGGTCACAGACGAAACCGCCTGAGCCATCCCGCTCGGTTCGCATTATGTAGCAAATATGTAGGTTACCTTAACAAGACTGAGTTCAAAATAGACAAAGTTAAACAAACAAAAAGGAGTGGCAGTTCTGTTGGATATACATAGGTCATTCAATAATTAGTGGCAACATCTGAATTAACAGCATATAAAACATTTTTGGAGCAGTCACACTATTACAGTACTTAGAAGTAATCTCCTCCAACATGAAGAACTCACCTTCACACATCAGGGAGTCGACGGACGCCATCCATCAAATATTCGAACAAAGTGTTCTACTGTTGCTATAATTGCCTGTCTGCTTTATAAAGTGAACTCCTCTAAGTGGTAATTTCATTTTCGCAAAAAGGTTGAAATCACATGGGCTCATATCTGGGGAGTATGGAGGATGCTCCAGAATTTCCCAGTTCCATCTGCCAAGTAAATTAACAACGCGGCAGACGTGTGAGAGCGAACACCATCATGTGAGAATATGATGAGAATTCAGGAGATTTGGACATTTGCGACACACAGCTGGTCTACCGCAAGAGGTCTGTCTACCACAAGCTTCCAGTAATTCTGTATGGCATTATCGAGCATTGATACGTCTTGCAACCTGAATTTTAATGGAGCATCTTTGTTCGTATTTGCTAAATATATTTAGAGCACTGAAGATAACAGCCTATAATTAAACTTACCAAAAATGTGCTATTAAATAAAATTATTATCTTCAAACTCACAGCTAACAAATTTTAGATTCTCTTGCTCACATTCTTCTCGACCAGCCAGCCAGGTGAAAAGTGATTAGATATCAACGTTTCGGGAGTGTACATCTCTCCAATCATCAGGATATTTATAAAATGTTATACTACAAATGAAATACTGGATATAACACAACAATAAACAAAGACAAAACACTATCAAAATTCGCATTACTGAACAAAGGACTGTTTTCAGTAAATTAAATACCAGCTCAGGAGATGGCGTGAGTATAGAAAATTGTGTCAAAGAAACGTAACTACTTAACTTGATTATCAAGCTGTATTGATCTTTGCTTCTTAATTCGATGGATTTCCATTTTTAAATCCGGTTTCTAAGAGGAGCTGAACTGAAATCCAGCATCACGATTAAGCGTGCTCCTTTCAGAGGAAATCGCCAAAGCCTCCTTAATTCTCCGCTCCCAGTAACTATTGCATTTTGCCAAGATGGTCGTCTCCCGAAAATTGGCTCTATGGTCGTTATCAAAACAATGCTCTGCCAGCCCAGACTTCTCAGGTTGCATTAAACGAATGCTCCGTTCAGCTTCGATTATTCTGGTAGCGATGGTCCTTCCGGTTTGTCCTAAATACGGTGTCCCACATTCACAGGGAATGCGGTACACTCCCGGAACTTTAATGTCCAGTTTGTCTTTCCCTGGTCTCAACAGATGTTTAATCTTCGGAGGTGGCTTGTGGATGGTCCTGATGTTGTATTTGGCAAGAAGAAGTATTTTTCGGGAGACGACCATCTTGGCAAAATGCAACAGTTACTGGCAGCGGAGAATTAAGGAGGCTTTGACGATTTCCTCTGAAAGGAGCACGCTTAATCATGATGCTTGATTTCAGTTCAGCTCCTCTTGGAAACCGGCCTTAAAAATGTAAATCCGTCGATTTAAGAAGCAAAGATCAGTACAGCTTGATAATCAAGTTAAGTAGTTACGTTTCTTTAACACAATTTTCTATACTCACGCCATCTCCTGACCTGGCATTTAATTTATTGAAAACAGTCTTTTGTTCAGTAATGCGAATTTTGATAGTGTTTTGTCTTTGTTTATAGTTGTGTTATATCCAGTGTTCCATTTGTGGTATAACATTTTATAAATATCCTGATGATGGGAGAGATGCACACCCCCGAAACGTTGATATCTAATCATCTTTTCACCTGGCTGGCTGCCCGAGAAGAAAGTGAGCATATTCGTCGCCAGGAAAGCTTCAGGTCTTATTAAACTTTAGATGCTCTTATTTTTCATTGTTATCAGCTTACATGATTTACCGCTGATAGCGCCAAATGCAGGCAGTGTTGCCACTACTTTTTGAATGACCCATGTATTATATAATTTTGAATAGTCAAGAATTAAACAAAGAAATAAAAACAATAGTTGGGGAGAAGACATAGGCCGCGAAATGGTTCTTGAACACTGAAATATTTGCTGCCATCTCTTACTGTATACCCAAGACAAGAAGGCAAGCTAGAGGAATGTGTAGCGTAATCACTTTTGCTGTGCCAACGGTGTTTATGCTCGCCTTCCCAGTATGACAAGGATGGAAGGTTTGTTTAAAATACACAAGTGTTGTCACATAACTCACCCATACAAATACCTATCTCTGCAGTTACTTCAACGAGCATTAGATCTGGCAGCATGGGTGACTCATATGCACTCTCATATACTCATTTTTTAGTAAACAGATCCACTACCGGAGCAGATAAACAGGTCAAGCTCCTCTGCCCTTCATACCCCTCTAGCCTTCTTGTCGCAGGCATACAGTACCTGGTCTTCAATGACAGTGATATCTCATTGCGGCCCGCCTCGGTAGCATAGATGGTAGCGTGTCTGCCTCAGGTTCAAGAGATCCTGGGTTCGAATCTCGGTGAGGGGCAGTTATCTGCATAAGCTTTTTCCGGGGTTTTCCTTATCCTGAAATACGAATGTCCGGTAACTCTAAGCTCTATGGACCCTGGGCTCCTTTGAGCATCATTTCACCCATTTCATTCTCATCCGATGTGTACGTTGAAGGACGTAAATTAAAAAAAAGTCTCGTTGCGATGACTTCATCCTCTAAAGTATCACTTGATTGTTTGTTTCACGCGTCGCCGTTCAGGAAAGTCGCATAGTCTCTAGCAACTTAAATTATATACTCCAGAAAGGTTTTGCATTTGACATGCAACAATTTAACACACTTTTGCTTTTAATAATATTTTAATTCTTCTACGTCTGTGATACATATCTCCATCTGTAATTTAAACCCCACACTAGCCATGTGTAGGCGATGATTTGGATGGGTAGATTTAGTTTCTATCAATTTACAGCATAGTAAGTCACCACAAAATGTGTGCTTCTCATTGTATAAGTGAGCCCTTAGTGGTTCTCATTGTATAAGAGAGCCCTTAGTGGTTTACCGGAAAAATGCGTGTCAGCTGGATAATTTAATGTCATACTGACATGTTGGCTACAGTAGCTCAATGGTTAAGAGCAACACGACGGAGACCGGGAGGTCCGTGGTTCAAATCTGGCATTGAATTTTCAATCTGAATCTACCTTTCCATATCTTCGTCTGTTGAGTCATTATCACTGTCATCCTTATCACTGCTTTCCATCCCACTGTCTTCAATTATGATTCTTTCGATTGCTTCTTCCGTTAGTGCATCTTTTTCATAATACTCCTGTCTTCCCCCCCACCCATTTATACCCACCTTTAATTACAATGGTCATATCGGCTGCTGTTCTCCTTTGGAAAATATCGAGGGTGTTAACACATATTCGTTGAGTTTTAATCATTAAATCACTCTCACTCATATTTCCCAGACTCTGGGGAAAATGAGGAATTATCTTGGTCGGAGAAAAATCCCCACTCCACCGCCAGGAATCGAACCCGGGACACCGAGCATGGCAGGCAGGTGCTCTGCCGACCAAGCAACGGGGCTAGCCTACTCCTACCTTGTTTCATGCACATGATGGTATAACTTTCCCCTATCCAGTTGCTAATTTGCTCAAATCATTGGCGGCACAACATTTCGTCTTTCATTTTAAAGGTTACTTTCTTGCAAGCAACCCATTGTTTAGCAACTGTCCATATTAATTCTATAGGATTTAGGTCCGGATGTTACGTAGGAAGCCCTAAAGTTGCATGGTTATATTCTAACAATCAGGCCATAGAATGGGGTGGGGAAAATATATAGATCATTGTGACAAAACTGTAAGAGGCTTAGCATGGATGAGAGTAGGAATTATACATCCAAAAGGGTTGAGAAGTAATGAGGTACGGATATGTGAATTTTGTGGAGAGGAAGAGAGCACTGTTCATTGCCTGATAGAATGTAAGGAGTTACGACATTACAGGAGAAAAATGTGGGACAAGAAATGGGACAGTGTAAACAAAGAGTAGGGGCATTACGCATGTTAACGGGGATGGGTGATAAGAAAAATAGATGTATAAGAGAATTCTTATATAGATGAAGAAAAAAGTGAATTAGGGTAAAAGAAGCGAAGGTCAAAAAGAAATGACACCTAGCTGCTCAGGAAAACCAAAGGCTTATGGCCAGGTTACCGGAGTCAGCGAGTAAATCTTGAGTCAGTAATTTCAAGTATTTGTACAGGATGTATAAAAGTGCATGTTCGATTTAAGGTCATTGTAATGAAACTGTACAAACAAATATCAATATCAACAAAATATTTGGTCAATCAAAAAGTTCTTCTGATTCGGCTTATTGGCTAGAATTAAATTATACAATTTTGTTTCGGTGCTATTTTCATCAAACGGGATATTCTGATTTTGTAACCAAGAAAGCATATATCTTCTTAAAGAACTTGACTTTGGAGGCTTATCTATTTGTGTATTATAATTATCTATTGCTAGCACCGAGCTGAGGGGTAAATTTGGAATTAAAATTGTGCGTAGCCATTTAACATACTTTTTAGTATTCATTTCTTTATGAACACTTATGCCCGATGTCACCAACAGATGTTAAAATCGACATTAACAAATGTAACGTAACAATTGTCACAGCGCTAACAAAGCTGTTAAAATTTCTTGCATATCACCAATCTGATTTCTGAAAATGTTAACAAACCTGTGTTAACACCAAGAAACTTGTAAATATCTCAGCTATAGAAGGCTGTGGATGAGTCGTATTATTTTCTGAACGTACTGCGAAGCGCTTTTGTTTCCATTTACGTATGCACAAGCTGAAAAATGGCGGATGAACGAAATCATAAATAAAGTCGTGGGACAAATTTCTCTTCATGGAGAAAGAATTGTTAATTAAATTGGAGAAGAAGTGTAAGGATATCGTGGAAAATAAGAGGATGGATGCGGTGAATGTAAAAGAGAAAGATGTCACGGGGAAGATATTGGAAACGAATTTAATTCAAATGCATGTCTCGACTACAAGCACCAAACAACTTGTCAGTATTACGTAAATTTAAAACGAGGTGCGAAGAAGTACAAGTGACTTGAACATTTCAAGACTGGAGGTGGACAATGTATTATCCACATAATTCAGTGAATTATAAAATCGCAAGGTTATTAATACTTGAAGCAAAGGCGAGATCGCCATATTCCTTTCGATGCATGTTCTAACTCAGTATTAAGTAAATTTAAAACGCCGAGTGACGAGTGACTTGAACGTTTCAAGACGGGAAGTGGACAATGTATTATTCACATAATTCAGTGAATTATAAAATCGCAAAGTTGTTAATACTTGAAGCAAAGGCGAGATCGGCATATTCCTTTCGATGCATGTTCTAACTCAGTATTACGTAAATTTAAAACGACGAGTGACGAGTGACTTGAACGTTTCAAGACGGCAGGTGGACAAGGTATTATCCACATAATTCAGTGAATTATAAAATCGCAAGGTTATTAATACTTGAAGCAAAGGCGAGATCGCCATATTCCTTTCGATGCATGTTCTAACCTCTCTTGTACTTCCTCAGGAACCTTCATAGCAACTTGTTTCGTCAGTCTATACCTCCGTAAAAAAATTTCTTCGGATAGCTCCTCAAAATCGTTTCTCCTCAAAGGCCGTATTCTATTGCGAATGCCATTTAGACGGTCTTAAATATAGCAAATCGACATCACCAGCTGAGTTCATGCTCGCCATATTGACTATTTACAATTGTAAAGGACTTAACATCAGAAATTTGGCTTGTTAGTTTAACAATAGATTCAACACGAGTGTTACGCTAACACTTGTTGGTGAAATGCAAATTTTGTTTTAACTATTGCTAAACTCATGTTAAGTCTTAACATCTGTTGGTGAAATCGGGCATTAATATACCTATGACTGTCACAGTACTTTACAGTCAACTGTACTGGAGCAGGTGAGGGTGGCACATGATTCACTCAGCATATTGCGATAAGTTCCCCAAGTATAGGAGAGGGAAGGAGAGAGAAGAGAAAGGATAGACTCGCTTACTGTTCTCTGGGTTAAGGTCAGTGTTCTAGAACCACTGGGCGACTTATGCTAAATAGCTATTTGACAGTTCCTATGTCAAGTTCACATAAAATAAGCGGATGAGGTCACATTCGTCTCTCAAACGGCGCACGTACATAACCTGAACCTGCACTTTTTGAACTGCATGTCCTTGCAGGAAAGGACAACTGCAACATTTTGACTATACTCAGTCTCACGCTAGTTTCATCTTGCTGTAAACAACAAGGCGGAGCTGACTCTACTCGCCACGTGTTATACGCTACATGCACGCACTTAAGTTTTGCAATAACTTCTAGACAATAAACAGAATTGGGTTACACATTAATTTATTAAATCTATGAGTTGGACAATTAATAGAATCGTGCAGTAACATAATGGTTGCCTTTAATCGGATTCCTACGAAAACTCTGATTTGGCGCAGATAATTTACGTCTCCGCATCACAATATCTTCTCTGTCCACTATATCTGATTTCCGCCCTTGCTTTTGAAATTTCAATCCAACATCTATCAACAACCGATGGAGAGTATCTCGTGAAAAATTTGGCAAGTATGTGTCAGACTTTACCGCATGCAAAACCTTATTTAGAGTCGGCGCTTCATTTCTGAAGAAAAAAAAAATCATGAATTTTACTGCGTGTAGCACTTTTCGTAAAATCGCCGTATTTCTCCACGCGCTGTTTGCATTTACGCGAATTCCCGATGTTCTCAGAGTTCCGGATGTTTGCTGTTTCATTCTAACACTATGTACACTACTTGCGGAAACACCAAGATCATCAGTTTCTTTCTCAATGTTTTTAAAGACGATTCCGGGTTTCTTTCTTTAAGCACCGTGAAACAATGCTCGATCATTCGCCTCTCGCCACTTTTTAAAGGTTGGTCTTGATTGTGTTTAATTTCGGCTGAAGCACCGGCCTGCTCCATAATGAAAAGCTTACTGATTTTAAATTCCATATACGAGGGCTGTTCAATAAAGAATGATCATAATTTTTTACGGTTATAAATTTTCGCACTAAAATTAAGCCTTATTATATTCTGTTAATTTGAAACAAATACGCCGTAGTAGTTTCATTGTTGGTACTTCTGGTTCCCGCCTGTGAGAACCAGGCAAGTTCAGACATGGAAATTAATTGTTCTTTCACACTGGCCGTGTGTAGGCTAAATTGGGGAAAGGTAGAGTCAAACTGAAAAATTAATGCCCTAGCCGGGATTTGAACCACGGACCTTCTGGTTTCCGTCCAGCCGCACTACCATTGTGCTACTATGGCCAACGTGCCGATATGACATTAAATTCTCCAACTGACTCGTATTTTCCCGGTAAACCACTTTGGAGTTCTCATAAACACATGAGACAACTACCTTAATGGCGACTTACTACATGTAAGTACTTTAAGGCCCGGACTTTATAGTTAACCACTATTAGGTCAATTAATATAAATTAATTGTTCTTTCACACTGGCCGTGTGTAGGCTAAGTTGGGGAAACGTAGAGTCAGACTGAAAAATTCAATGCCATAGCCGGGATTTGAACCACGGATCTTCTGGTTTCCATCCCGCCGCTCTAACCATTTGAGCTGCTATGGTCAACGTACCAACATGACATTAAATTCTCCAACTGACTCGTGTTTTTCCCGGTAAACCACTAGGAGTTCTCATAAACACATGAGACAACTACCTTAATGGCGACTTACTATATTGTTAGTACTTTAAGGCCCGGGCTTTATAGTTAACCACTATTAGGTCAATTAATGGAAATTAATTGTTCTTTCACACTGGCCGTGTGTAGGCTAAATTGGGGAAACGTAGAGTCAGACTGAAAAATTCAATGCCATAGCCGGGATTTGAACCACGGATCTTCTGGTTTCCGTCCAGCAGCACTACCATTGTGCTACTATGGCCAACGTCCCAAGTTCAGACATGTTCAGTATCGGCTACCGCTGCAATGAAGGTAATATGCAGTTAAAGTTGATGTTAGAGGAAGATCCGAAGTTTCTTTCAAACGTAATCACTGCTTATGAAACTTGATCCTGAGAGCAAACCGCAAAGCTCAGTGTGGAAATCTCCATCACCAACCCCTAAAAAAGCAAAAGTGGTTGCTTCTGCTGGGAAAGTTATGGTCATCTCATTCTTTGATATTCATGGAATGGTTTATCAGCATGTTTTACCTGCACACACATCAGTAACTGGACAATACTACAGGGATGTCCTGAAAACATTGCAAGTCCATATCAGGCGTAAAAGACCACATTTCCGTGAAGCAGGCTGGATGCTGCACCACGATAATGCGTGGTCGCATATTCCCAATGTTGTTGCTTAATATCTTGCAAAAATCAACGTGAAGTGCATCCCTCACCCTCCCTATAGTCCGGATTTAGCACAATGTGACATTTTTCTATTCCTTAACTTGAAGAAACGCCTTCGTGGGAGGCATTATCCATCATCAGAAGCAGTGGTGAAGGCTGCGGAGGCGATTCTGAAGGATCTCTCAAATAATGGTTTCCAGCATGTCTTAGAAGACACTGGGACAAGTACATCGCATTCAGGAGAGACTATTTTAAGAAGGACCATCAAAATTATGAGGATGAGTAAAGGTACGTTGTCCAAAATGAATTGTGATCATTCTTTACTATACAGCCCTCGTACATATGTAAGTGTTCTTGCGCTTGTGAGGTATACGCAAGGTGTACAGGAAATACAGTGTTAAATATCAGAAGCAACTGCACACTGTAAACAAAAACATCTTAATCAACTCGATACAGACCTCGTCACGACAGAGCTGCTTGGTAAAGGAATACAAAGATATTATACATATATGATGTACATTATGATGATGATGATGATGATGATGATGATGATGATGATGATGATTGTATGTATTAGAGAACATTGTAAGGTATTTTTTGTCTTTTTATGGATTTGAGAATGCAATTTACAGTGCAAAGAGTTGTATCGTGGACTTGGCAAGATTCATTTAACAAAGACCTCTGCAGGTTGGCAAGGCTTGCAAAAGGGGTAGATGTTGCTTGAATAGCTTAGTATTTCGGCTATTTCAAGGTACCGTTAAGAGGGGTCAACAAATTTTTAATTTTTCTTTGTTCTTTGCGGGGCTTCAGAGGGTGGAAGGATAATTTTGGGCCATTTTTGTTTTTTCGTCTTCGTGTGTCACTTAATTGTTACTTCTTTACCAGGTACCGTGACATAGAAAATCCTCTACGCTATCACCTTTATCGTACGCGACCACAGTCGATTGAGAATGAGAATCTGAAGATGTGCGGGTTCCACCTCAAGAGTTAAAGAAGGCAAACAAAGTACATGTTTAGAAAATATCGTGTGTTCTGCTGATTTGTCCCGACCCTACATCCTGAGAACCAAGGAGTCCATGCAAGAGAAGCAGTTTTCAAGCAGTCGAAGGCAACAAGAAGGCAGAGACAGACAGCTACAGCGGAACCTAGGGAGGAGTCCCAACTTCGAGTCCAGGTATGTGCGCAGCTTGAGGCTGGTAAACGGCAGTGACAGCCGCAATTCCATTGGAAGGGAAGTAATGTATATACTCAAATCTGGGGTCCTACCGACGCGAGGGCTTATCTTCCCTTTTCCTTACAGAATTGGAGAAATAAGATGATAGACCTTAAGGAGCAATGTACAGGGGAAAATACATAACAAGTCTGTCTTAATCGACTGAATTCAACACATTTAAATTCATTCCAATGAATTCTTACCAGGGAATGTCCCATTACGCAGATACCAGTTTACCATTCAGTCGGAGAAGTATATGGAAAAAGCACTTCTTTCTGTAGTATCCGCTAATGAGAAATTGCTGGTATCCAAAGGTCTATTGGTGCTTTTCTCAATATAGGGAGCACCTTTGCTAGGAATTCTTGTGAGGTAAATATGAAAGACTTTCAAGAGCACGATATACATCCGATTATATTCTTAACAATAGAGCTGACGTAAGACGATTGACCTGTCTGATGCCAAGAGTGTAGCAGGAAGAGTCCTTTCATTCATCTTTAGAACCTGACAACCCAATTATGCTGTTTTTGCTACCAGCGGATTTGCAAAAGATATTGCTATTAACATAAAAGGAACATTTCCTAATACTGTTGCTGAAAACTTTCAATCAGCGTTCAGCTAGCTGAGAGTGGTGAGATGAAGCAAAGGCAGAAAAGAGAGGGATTGTAGCCTTTATCAGAGCGAGGACCGTTACCTAATTTAGTAAACCAATCCTAATTTGGCACAAGTCAAATATCTGGTCTTCTTTTAGACAAGAAATTATTGGAAAGACCATTTGTTAGCTTAATTACCAAAGCTTACATTACTTTTTGGAAGTGTAGAAGGCTATTAGGAAAGACATAGGAACTAAAACCAACTTGGTGTAAAGTGATATAGAACAGAGTAGACCCCTTTACTATTACGCTGCTTTACACTGGCTGCCAATATTTAAATTAGGGCAGTCAGTATTCGAACTTAGGTGGTTGCTAAGGTTATTTCCCAATACAACTGTAAGAGCAGTGAGAACTACCCCACACTCCAGCCACGGAAATGCAATTGGAACTCGCTGTCTTACCCATTTGGGTGAAATCAATTTCTTGGGTTAAAGCATCATAATGAAATTTACTTCGATGGGCATTCAGATTAACAAAAAATGTTGGCTACTTAGATTGATGACCGACATTTTGAAATCCAGTTTCCTCCCTCGAATCCTTGACTGGCTCTTAAGCAAACGTAATGCACGGTAAGGGTGAGTTAAATCTTATGAAAACTCAACCTGATATATTGATGGCCAAAAATTCAGATTTGGGACACGATCTCAAATTTGTGGTAATGCTACAAAGCTAACATTTAATGGAAATTAATTGTTCTTTCACACTGGCCGTGTGTAGGCTAAATTGTGGAAACGTAGAGTCAGACCATTAATTAATCTAATAGTGGTCCGAACTGTAAAGCCCGAACCTTAAAGTACTTACAGCATAGTAAGTCGCCATTAAGGTAGTTGTCTCATGTGTTTATGAGAACTCCTAAGTGGTTTACCGGGAAAATACGAGTCAGTTGGAGAATTTAATGTCATATCGGCAAGTTGGCCATAGTAGCACAATGGTAGTGCGGCTGGACGGAAACCAGAAGATCCGTGGTTCAAATCCCGGCTATGGCATTGAATTTTTCAGTCTGACTCTACGTTTCCAAAAGCTAACATTTAGTTTGGTGAATGTGCTAAGGTCTTTCAGGCAGAGATATTGTCTATATCAGCAAACACTTGGAAGCGTATAAAAATACTTATTACAATAGAGCATTCTTATGCTCTTGGGCTAAAGGCCCTCGAGGACAAATTGGTTAAGTCCATATAGGTCTTAGAATGCGTTTATTATGTTATCTCGCAGTTACAGTAGTGTCAGGGTATCTGAGAATTCGAAGGCAAAGAAAGAGCAAGCTGTTAAATGTGAAATGTGTAGTGTTTAACGCCCGCTTTTACTACATACGGCACCGCAGGCGATGACTCTTATGATATATGAGATGAAGATGGAGCACCGGTGGATTGAGATGGCGTGGGAAATCGGAGATCACGGAGAAAACCCGCCCCAGCGCCGTGTTGTCCACCACAGATCCCACTTTGCGGTCGCCTGGGATCGAACCCGGGCCGCCTTGGTGAGAGCCAAGCTGTTAAAAGGGAACTAAGTAATCGTATATAAGATCTAAAGCAATACCAGAGCTGTTTTCAGGACTGTTTAAGCTTGATACGAGGTATTGGCTGTTCAGAGAATTAAGAAATGTCGGATATCTTTTGGATGTTTCAGCCGCACCAAAACTTCGATACGGAGATTGCACAGAAGCAGAAGGCGAAAAATGCTAAAATTAAGCAGGTAAACCCTCTCATCGGCAAAAGATCTTCTGCATAGGGTATATATAAAATAGTAACTGTTTGTAGCACTAAAAATGTATGTGAACGGAGAAGCAGAAATCTGAGCTGCTCCATTAAAGTACTGGTCAGAACACATATTAGTACAAAGCCTACTCAAGGAAAACTCGTCCGCGAGCCCCGTACGGAGTCGGACTGTCGCCCTTCAATTTCCTTTCAAGTTTCACAAAACGTGCTCAATACAATTGCACTCTGGCTTATACACGTTCCTGAAAGCTTAGTACCGTGCGTGTGTCAGAATAAATTAAATGTGTGGGAACATTTCCATCAATTTCGCACATGCGCTCTTACAAAATTTTGATGTTAGCAAAAGGTAGAAATACAAACTACACAATCACGCCTTAGAAATTGACACGCGTGATTTCTTCAAAACTGGAAATCTAACGATAGTGGGGGGGAGGGAGATTTTAGAGATGGCTGAACCTCGAATTTTCTTTGCACATTACTCTGATAGTGAACCCCGGAGAGAACAGCATGTAACTCACAGCACTCTGGCCGTAAACTCCGTGGAGGATTTTTTAGTTTTTGTGTAATTTTACGTCCTCCAACGTTAAGTCATATCGGACGGTGAATGAACGGGTCAAATGATGCTCAAAAGCGTCCAGGGTCCATAGAGCTTACAGTTACCCGACATTCGTCCTTCAGGATAAGGGAAAACCCCGGAAAAACCTTATCCAGGTAGCTCACCCTGACCGAGATTCGAACTCGGAATCTCTTGAACGTGAGGCAGACATGCTACCATCTACGCTACCGAGGTGGGCACCGTGGAGGATAGTACACCTTACTTTATATAACACTCGGTTAGGAATAATCACGTGCTATGAAATTCAAAGCCGGGGAACGAAGAAACTTATTAACCTATTGTTATATGACCTAAGTAACGCACGGCGTAACAAGCACATCGTAGTATTAACGCCCAGTATGTGTGTCAAGCAGTGACATACTCACCCGAGAGGACCCGACAGTGAGCATCATACCCAGAGCCAGTCACCGAGCGTAAATACGCAGTGCTCCAGAGTGAAACAACCGGGTAGTGGCATATCTTTAATGTACCACGTCAGAACGTACCCACACCCTGAACAATTACTGTCCTCCACAGGAGAGAAAGGGGCCTGAGACGCAGGGGGATTGCAGAAGGTTCCCATACGCTCCCTGGAAAGGTTTATGCCCCATATCAGTACAGTTACAGACCATTCAGCAACATTCTGATGGCTTCTACTTTTGTGAATGAATCTTCTCGGTTTTAGTGTAAATAGTGTATAGGGCGCATGTTTTTAACGGTTCTGCTCCTTGTGTAGCATGCGTTCCCTGTCACACACATTCGCTGTCCTTGTCCCACTGTGTAAGGGAGCACATTCCTTTCAGGGACCTTCTTTGCGTTGCTGGACAGTACAAGTCATCCAGCCGAAAACACCGACGTGTCACAAAATCTCTCCACCTGTAATCACTCTCCAACACCGCTATCTGAGTGTGAGGTGTTGAGCATTGGGAGAGCTCAACCGGGTTAAAGCCCAGCCCGAACCGCCGCACCAAACATATTAACTATATAGAAGTCCACTATATAGAAATTAAAGTAACTAGTCGAAGGACTTGTGTAACAGAAAAGCCAAATTTTGACACGCTTATACTAAAGGTTAACGGCACCTTCAGGTCAGCAAAAATCTGCTAATGACTTTTTCAGCAAGTATTTGCCTAAAACCCTAAACATGACGTCAGCACAAATATTGATGATGCCTCACTTCGATGAATGCGATTTTCTTCTACCTTAGCAATCTGATGAGTCACATAACTCACATCTTGCTGTTGCTGCATCTGTGATGTATGCCGTTATGACCATGCACGTATTGCCTTCCCGTGAATTTCTCTGGATATGTCCATATAACCGTAAAAGCAGAGAGGAGTGGAGAGCAAAACATACATTGCCTTAACTGAGAGACACAGTGTCGTTTGCTTACTTCCTTATACATAATTTCCGGTCACTTATTTCTTTTATTTGTAATCACTCAGGAGCGCAGGACTAAACGAGACGGATTTGTACGTTGAGTACAGCTTCTTTGTATAAGGCTCTCTCATTTACGTTTGGCGGGCGGCGTCCATCGTTGGCTCTCTCCCTGGGAGAGAGGGTTAGCACTTTCAGGGCTCAGGCTCCAGAGAGACATTACTGAGATCGTTAGAGGACTCAGCCTTCACTTAGTTGCTGCCTTCCAGATCTTGTGTCCCTAAGCTTCTTTCGTCTTACCCTTTCCTTCGGCTCAATGAATTTACCTGAGTCCAGTGAACTTGGGTTTGATGTGGCGGTGTTAAGATCTCCCTTGTTAATTTCTTCGCCTTTTTCATTGTCTTTCATTTATGTTCTAACTTATTCATACTTCTAACTTATTCATACATACATAGTGTTTCTTCACTATGTGAAGATAATGATAATAATAATCATAATGCTAATAATAATAATAATAATAATAATAATAATAATAATAATAATAATAATAATAATAATAATAATAATAATAATAATAATAATAATAATAATAATAATAATAATAATAATAATAATAATAATAATAATAATAATAATAATAATAATAATAATAATAATAATAATAATAATAATAATAATAATAATAATAATAATAATAATAATAATAATAATAATAATAATAATAATAATAATAATAATAATAATAATAATAATAATAATAATAATAATAATAATAATAATAATAATAATAATAATAATAATAATAATAATAATAATAATAATAATAATAATAATAATAATAATAATAATAATAATAATAATAATAATAATAATAATAATAATAATAATAATAATAATAATAATAATAATAATAATAATAATAATAATAATAATAATAATAATAATAATAATAAATAAATAAAAGCACATCTTCATGCTATTTTTTCGTCTTTCGCTGTATAGTAAAATTATCTGGAGTTCACTGACGCAGATCAGATCCTGCCAAACTTCAAGCGTATTTGCAATAAGATTACACATTGTGATTAGAAAAAATGAATTAACATATATACTATTAAAACAATAATTCACACTTGTTATATGTATGTAATGTATTTATTAACGTCCACCAACGTACTCATACCGGAAAAATGAAATCATGCTCAAACGAGACCAGGGCTCATAGAGCTTAGAGCTACCGGACATTCATCTTTCAGTATAAGGGAAAATCTCGGAAATAACCATTTCCAGATAACTCAGCCTGACCGAAATTCGGCCTCGAGACCTTTTGAATATGAGGCAAATACGCTACCCTTACACCAATGAGGTGGACTCTGTGTATGTATGTAACTATGTATGTAATGTACATTACTATGCATGTATTTGCACACTTACACACAAGCACAAACGAGGTGTGCCAATAAAGAAACTGCGAATGATATTTAACTCATTTGGCACCACTTTGAAGAACACGAGATAGGACATTGACCTTTGGACTCCCCGCTACCATCAAACGAAGTTTCACTGACGATCTGCAGATAGTCTGGAGGTGATCAATGTTGGAAGCGGATCGCGTGTCTGAGCTCAGTCAGAAAACGGTGAACTCTACAATAGTAACACCAAGCTCCTCACGAAATTTGGAAGAACACAAACAAATTGGGAGTTATTGACAGAAGTCTATGATGATCATTATTCAGTCTTGTACGCTAGTGGTTTCAGAAATTTAAAGCGCAAGGAAGGCTCAGCCAAAACTGAAGAGAACTTAAGAGACATTCACTGACATTATTCAAGAAGAACATACTAACTTAGATAGGTCGTTAGATCTTGCACAACGACCTGGTCATGAAGAAAGATGTGCACTAAGTTGGTGCTAAAAATCCTCACAGCAGTGCAAAAATTCCTATGAATTGACATTCTAGAGAACATGTGAAGTAATCCATTTCCTCAAAACGCATTTCCTCAAAAACACAAATACATTAATTTTTCATTATCCATAAATTATATGACATTCCATGCATTGAAAGAGCCCCCAACATCTAGAAAGATGAGCAAATGAAAATTCGAAGCAACGATGACCAATTTTTTTTCAGTATCTCGGCAGTTATCTATATTGACTGAGGGTTGCTGGTCAAGTTGACCATCAGATTCATTTTGAGAATGTTGACGACTCTCCATGAAAGTGTGCAACCAGGCTTGTGGAAGAGCGCCTCTTGGTTCCTCAAGTGGGACACAATACCCAGCCCACACGTGCTAACTATGAAGAATTACTTGACGAAAATATTCCGCTGATGGAATATATACCGTATTCGCCAGAGCTAGCACGTGAGACTATTTTCTCTTTCCATAGTCAAGTCCGAATAGAAGGAACCAGGTTAGAGTTCAAATACAGCAAAGGATACAGCGAAAGCAAAGCGACGCAACTGTTGAACAGCATAACGTAAGGTGATCTGCAGCCGTGTTTCCAAGAGTGGAAACATCGCATGGAGTGATGAAGGAACGGCGAGAGGGCTACATTGAAGGGGATAATATTGCCATTGTCTAATTTTTTTAGAGCATGAATCCGGTTTCTTTATTCCCTGACAGGTATTGTATATTTTATATAGAGAGAAAGTATGTGTGTGTGTGTGTGTGTGTGTGTGTGTGTGTGTGTGTGTGTGTGTGTGTGTGTGTGTGTGTGTGTGTGTGTGTGTGTGTGTGTGTGTGGGTGGGTGGGTGGGTGGGTGGGTGGGTGGGTGTGTGGTTATCTCGAAAACCATTGCATCGATTTCAAAATGCTTTCATAATTTAAAAGCCATGTGTTCTTCTGTACATAGGGTATCAGACAGCTTTTAATTTCAATTTCTAAATGACTAAAATACTACTGCAGAAAGCATATAAAAAGCAGTAGAATATGATTGTCGGAGTCATAAAAGTACATACTTCCGCTTTTCATTGAAATATAATGGACAGCAAATCGTTGCTGATATTCTATAAAAAAGAATATTTAAAAAAAATGACAAAGGGTATGAATATTTCATATAAGATCCAAAGTAAAAAGACCGTAAATTACAGACTGATTTTTAAAAGAAGATACGTGAAGGTTAGTTTCTCCACGAGAGTGCTGCAATGTTGCCCAGCAGATCCCCTTTCTTTATCCTCTAAACACTCGAAACATAAGCAAGGGTTCGAGTTGTCTCACCTCAACAAAAATATGCACAGTTAATCTGTATTAGCCTATTTTAAAATCAGATTTAAATTGTTCACACATTCACTGCATTGTAGCGTCTTCACATACGAGTTCTTTCAAATAATGTTTGCACTATGAAACCAATATTCCGTACTTACCGTTATTGTTGCTTTGCATTTTCAATTGACATTCCTGCACAGTGCAGTAAGTATTTCTCCATAGAAACACATAGGAGATGCACGTTCTAAAATCTAACATTTATCTTCAATTATATTTGTTAATATTTTAGTTAATATCTTAACTACTAAAATGCAGATTGATATAAATACACATAGTGTAAAAATAATGTTCAACACACATGCTGTGAGCAAATAACGGAATCTCGAGAATTCAAAAAACTCGGTGCAAGCGGCTCGTTTTTTCAAATCTTTCCTCGTTCCGTTTTAAGTGTTTGCCACATTAGTATCGCAAAATACTATTATTAACGACTTTGTTAATTTACATGGTCATATCAACGCCGCCAATATGCCGAAATTTTGAACCACAGGTATTCTTTTACGTACAAGCATATCTACTGACATGGGACTGTCCTTTTGGATAAAAGGAATAAGCTGTTCATTGATAAGGAGCAAACTCTCGTTTTCCTGTTGGAAGAATTCTCTAAAAGAACAGACAAATTCTCTAGCTTGACTATGCAATGTAACACCCTGACCGTAAGCTGATCTTTGTCTTGGGCCATGATTACTCGGTCCACCTCTAATCCTACCGCCACTACGTCTTGCTTCCATAAAAACGAATTTTAATTGGGTTTTAACAAAGTAGGCTAGCAATACACAGGGCAACTGAATACTCAAGCCAACTCTGTTTCCCGCATAACTAATCTCTGTTTCATATAACCTTGCCCCGCTGACATGTATCACTCCGCGTGCAACTACCTTCCCCCTCATCCTAATTGGCTAATGCTTTCCCATCATAGGCCATAGGCGGTGCCTTCCCGTCACATTGAAACCTGCAGTAAACGTCATAATAATTGCCAGGAAGATAGATAAAATCATACAAATAAGAATATGAAGGCATGAAAAAAATAATGAAGTTTATAATGAAACCGAGCAAGTTGAAACTGAATGAATGAGCAATGAAACTGAAACAAGTTTATAATGAAAGGCCTTCGGCCTTTTCCACTGGGATTTTTTAAACCAGCACACATACCTTGCAAAAATGCTTGTCTTTCAGTCTTAAAAGTCGTGTAACGCCATACTTGTCGTGTGTCCTTTATTCACCCATGTCTCGTCAAGGTAGTATATTTTGCGACTTGTATCTCGGTACAGTCTGATTGTCCTTAAATAACGTCTTCGGCACACAGCAATATCGCCCCTGGAGTGGTAAGTTTTCCTGTTGTCTCAATTTCATGTCGCGATGTTCCTACGCATCTAACACACCCGTAAGTTCAGAGCACAGCTGTTCGACTTCTCTCACTGACAAAGACGGATGCTTCTCTGTGAGAGCATTAAACGCATGCACTACAATTCTTTTTTCGCCGCTTTGTAAAGGCTTTCCCTTGCGATGCTTCAGCGAAAAACTGGCGGTAGACTCTGCCATTATTCGTATAATAAGTACACGCGCAATAAACGATCAATAAAATAATTTAGCTCACGCATTCGGCATAGCACACCGTCGAATGGCGATATATGACGAACCCAGTTCAAAACAAGGTCAGTGATAAAAATCATATAAACAAATATATCATCACTACCGCTAAATCACGTGCTATCGTGCCATTGCTTGAGAGCAAAGAAAGCTCCTCTTTACTTCGTTTAAGAATTAACATGCATTTCAGATAAATCAACTCTGTTGCGTAATATATTTCATTAAAACGGTTACGAAAATGTAAATTTGACAATTCTCTTCCAACATATAAAGACATATCACCATGTTAAATAACGAACTAATTTTTACCGCACAACAGTCTGCACACAACAGCAGTCAATGAGATGTGATAAGGTCACGAGACCGTTAAGAGATACGGGGCAAGCTTGTGTGAAACAAGGTTTAGCGATAAATGACCTGAGGAATATGTGATTCACCAGTGTATGCAATCTGGCAACCTTTGTTTACGTTACCATAACAACGACCTTCCCTTCTTACCCTTCGCATCCCTTCACGTATCTTTTAAAAATCAGACTGTAGACCATAGAGCTAAAGGCGGGATATAAATGGAACAGATATTGTAACAGATATATGTAAGGTAAGCGCGGGTGACGGATTAGTATTTCAAAATCTGCTCACAATTTGTTCTGTTGCAACCGTATGCAACAGTATGTAATAGTTCTCTTTCTGAAATTGTTGTTATTTTTTAAGTTCAAAATAGATTTATAACCAATGTGCATTGAAACTGCTCCATAAAACTTGTACAATAGAAAATACAGATATGGTAGTATCAGTATTGGATTATAAAACAAATTATTTCGGGAAAATACACAAGTCAGTCAATAAGTAATGCGTTCTATTTTTCTTCTCTTTTAATTTATAAGAAAATCAAATTTTGATCACACATTATGAAAGGCACAACATTGAGGATTAAATTTAACTTTTCAATGTAATCTCCATCCTTTTGTACGGTTTTGGTCCACCTTTTAACAAGGGCATGTACTTCAGTGTGGTAAAATGCACGGTCTTGCTTCCGAAGCCTTTGACGCACAGATGTTTTCACTACCTTTGAATCTACAAAGTGAATCCTACAATGAGCTTCCTTTAGTGGCCCAAACAATTAGTAGTCTGATGGGGGATGAGGCAAGATTTCCCATCCAATGGTCAGGGGGGTATGGGGGATGAGACAAGATTTCCCATCCAATTTTCAAAATAACTTCAGCAGTGTGATGACTTGTGAGTCGTTTTGCACCATCATGCAAAAGAAGAACATCCCTCATGCTTTTTGTTGAATGATCGTCACACTGCCTTTACTGAGGGACAAAATGCAGCACAGTTCATCCTTTGTTACCCGGCGGTCAGCACGAATGATCTCATCCATTCGCTCAATGTTGCGTGGAGTCACTGCTGTTATCGGGCTACCGCTCCGTTTTTCACCAGCCAACGGTATTTGCTCTTCTACTTCATTACAGCGACGAACCCATCTTCTAACAGTGCTGACATCCATTGATGCATCACCGTACACATTTTCAGCCTTTCATAGATGTGAATGGGCGTTTCATCTTCCGCATGCAAGAATTCAATTACGCACATCAATGTCCGCCATTTTGCAAAAGGCAGCAGTGCTACTACCTGTTGCCGTAAGAACTTGCTACTCCAGTTGAAGCGAATATTTTGGCGAGTAACGAGTTCTACGTTGGGGCTACAGTTTGAAGCAATATAATGTGTGGCTCAGGGCAAAGCAATGAGGTTTATCTCCGGGTATGCGTGGATATGTATGAGAAGGATAGTTTTAATGACACTGGAATGCCCGTTTCAAACTGGTTTATTGATTGCTTCTTTTTATCAGAACTTGAAGTTGCCGACCAAGGATTACCAATATATCACTGTTCAGAGAGACTGAAGGTGGAATGCTTATTACTCCATAAACTTAATTCGTCCTTCACGTACATATGAACCGACAAATATCTTCTCTCAGCACTTCTGGTCCCCTTTGATCCAGACAGAAGAGGACTGCCCTAATCGGCTCCAATCCACGAACTGTCCTCCAGAGTTGCGCGTGAGTGTATAGCTTTCACTTTCTGAAAGCCCCTTATTCAACCAAAGATTCCCTTTGTGACTACTTTGTCATGCCTTAAGAAGGGTCCGAAGAATAGCCCATTCAACAAAGTCAAGTACTACCCTTTAGAAATCTGCTAAGGACACTGTTTCTTACATTTCATTTGTTATAACAACTCAACCAACTGCACCTGTTCGTGTAGTAACAAACATACAAGACTCCTTTGAAATCCATCATGATTCTTTACTTATTGCAATACTTTAATTTTGTATCACAGTGGATCGGATAAGAAAATTTCAGGAATTGCGCCAAATTCAAATTCTACATATTGCTTAATTAGTTAAGTAGAAAAAAATTAGGAGGCATCACTTAATGACTGACCCACGTAGGTACATATTACTGGCACTACTAGTACAGTTTCATGCTTCAGGTCGCCACTGGCTACACTGGCCAAACTACGTGCTTATCCATAACATAGAACTTGCTAATTTGTTTAATTCTCTAATATGTACTTATGCTTCTTACACCGTGCATTGATTTTAACACAGAGAAATTATTCATCGCAATTATTTGTCTCATCTCCCCTTCATATTTTTATGATATTCTTAATCTTTTTGCCAGCTGATTATTTCGTTATCAACATTACATTTCATCTCTCTCTCTCTCTCACATTCTCTCTCTGAGAATGTGTGAATGTTCAGCGTTGTGTGTGTGTGTGTGTGTGTGTGTGTGTGTGTGTGTGTGTGTGTGTGTGTGTGTGTGTGTGTGTGTGTGTGTGTGTGTGTGTGTATGTTAGCGAAAGCACGTGGTCCAATAATCGATAATACGAACTCTACTCATGACGGAATGCAATTTCCTAGTGGTACAGGAAGTTGAATGATGAAGTCACTGACCGATTTGGAAATGTTTTCTATAAAAAACACCAATCCAATCTAGATTCGGACTTAATGAAAGGAAAACACTTTGTATATTCCTGTTTTTATAAGCTGCAAGAAACAAATTTCTCACCATGTATATGCAGAAAAGATGTGAAGACGCCATACAAAATTAAACATTGTTTTCAGTTTACCATCCATATTATTTACGATTTCATATTAATAAAAAGTTTCGAATATATTTAACATACTTTATGAAAATCCACTAATGACCATACTTATTTAGGGCAATACATATATGGCAGTGGCCACCATCTCAATGCACAGTGTGCACAGTAGGTCATGCAAGTTTACCCGTTGCACGCCGGAATAGTCTACGTGCAGTCCGTAGCCTTCAGAGCAGTAGCGGAATGCCGATCTTGCAATTTAAATACACAATTGGCTGTGCAACAATAATAATCGAATTGTATTATGAAGGATGTAATTGTTATATAAATTGTTTTAATTGTTTCTTTCATTATCATTCAACTATGTACCTTTATTTTAATAAAAAACCAATCAACAATAAACTGATAGTTTAAACAAAATGAAAATAATCAACAATCTACTTACAATACAGCAGTATTAAATAACAACTAGAAGAAAAGCAATAAGCACAACATATTACTCAGAAGTGCTACGCCAGATTTTTGTCTCTTTTGACACACTAGTTTTTAAAAATTAGGTATCAATGTTTGTGCATCAGCTAGTCTAAGTTGACATTTTAAGTTCTGATCCAACAATTGAATTCTGCAGCGGTTTTTGTTTAATTTCATTAGCGAAAAAAAATTGTTCGCATATATATGTGGAACCCAACATACTCAGAAAAGAGCGGTATTTCTAAGTAGTCGGGGAAATGTATTTCTTGGAAAATGTGAATAGAAATCACTCAAACTAATTCTGTTTTGGAATTTATTTTTCATCTGACGATTGCATTGCAAATCGATAAGTTGCAATTCAGATGGAACATTATCAACATCTGTAGAGTAAGACTCAGCAAATATTTTGGAAAATCGTCTCTAATCGCACCACGTCTTGAAACCTTTTCTGAAATTCTTGGTTCAACTCTCTTAATATTTGAACATATTCTTGCAAGTCCATGACCTGAACAAACTGCTGAACTGTTGAGAGCTTTGGAAAATGTACCAAATTCTTTGAGGTTAACTGTCTTTTCCATAAGGATAGTTTCATTTTGAATGCTCTGATACTATCACTTTCTATAAAGAAGGCATAAATGTAGCAGTAGATGTCCTACGTGTTACATTACATTCTCCAACCGACATTATGTTTACCAAAACGAACCGCAAGAGACGAGACAACACTGCTGTCCAATTCCATGTCTCAAACTGAAGTCGCATGGCACTCGTGGCAGTGCACAGTGCTACGTCATTTGCTCTAGCACAAAATCGATCCACTTGGTGAACGCTTATATACAGGGACGTATTTAAGGGGGGGGGGGGTGTCCAGGGGGTCCGGATCCTCCAAATAAATTATCATTTCTAAGTTTTAATAAATAGTTGAAATAAAACTTGGTTTGAAATAAATGGAAAAAGTTTATTCAAGCTTCTCATCTTAACATCTCTATTCATTGTCATGCAGACATAAAGCTATTTAAGAGATAAACGAAAAGCTACTGCACAGCAGCTGTAGAACTCGTTAAAATACACAAATAATGTCAAGTACAATAATGTACTGCGAAGTTAACCAATTCCGATATATTATAATTTGTTGATTAGAGTTCCCAGATACTTACTTAAAGGTATGTAATTTTTAACTTCTAAGTTCCTATTCCCCTTTTTCATTCAAGGAGAACTAATACTTCAAATGCATAAATCAGTGGTTCGCTTTTTAAATATCGGATTGCTGTTTATATCACTTTATCCTAGGTAGGTATAAGAACAAAAAATGTGCAATGTGCAAGGCCTTACTGCAGACTTATTCCAAAGACACAAGACAAAAACAAACTTTTCTAGGAACAATTTATGGAAGCTTGGGTGGAGAAAGTCATGTGAATATAATATATTACACGTGTTTTTTTTTTTTTTTTTTTTTTTTTTTTTTTTTTTTTTTTTTTTTTTTACAAACATGATAAAAACACATCCCTGATTAATTATTTATTAAAAGCAAATAATTCAACATAGATTTTTTGGGTACCCCCCCCCCCGAAACTCACTTCTAAATACGTGCCTGTTCAACATAGACTTTTTGGAGCCCCCCGGAAACTGACTTCTAAATACGTGCCTGCTGATTGATATATGCTATGGTCTCCTTTCCCCTGAGTATTGCGGGATAGTTCATGAATATGCACAGGCGGCCGGTGATTGTGTACTAATTTGCTACAGAGCATTGTAAAACTTGCTCCAATATTACACTTATTGTCTTAGAGTGCGAGACTTGTTTATGTACATCCTGCAAACACAATGAACGAAAATATATTTTGTAGGCCTCTCTCCGGAATAAATCCACTGCCACGGCTTGGATTTCAAATCCTATGAACTCACTTAGAGAGAAGGGTCATTACTATAAAATTTGGATTGCGGATGCTCTGTTGAGATTTCTTCATCACTTGTGAGTGTGTTACTGTCACATAGCCACTCTGAGTCGAGCATTGGTTTCAAGTTACTCGTTAATTTATTTTGTTCTAAAACCCACATATTTTGTTATGCAAGCAACATGAATTATGTGTATCATCTACTGATCTACTGAAGAGACTCTGTTCAAGTAGCTGCTTGAAGGAGGAGAGGGAAAATGAAGGAGCTACATAGGAAGACATACATACTTTAAATTAATTTAAATCTAAGTGAAAATGGTAAAAGTGATAAAATGGTGGAAACGAAACTAGGAAATTTAACACGAAAGGATGTGGATGTCAAAAGAGCGAGTCTATCCATGGCAACAAGCATTTTGCCTGCCGATTCGGCGGTGAAGACACTGGTTCACAGATTCCCTGTCAGTAAGTCTGCATCAATTCCTGCAGCCACATCAGTGCCTCTGCAAAATCGAAGCCGCGCATAAGGAGTGGAGGACCGGATGGGAGCAGTTCCGCCTGCTCTTTCGACCCTTCCCTCAGCTGACGTGGAGACATGGGAGAACCACGCCTCTCCGCCGCATCCTGCGCCTCTTTCCAAGGGAGCTGGCTGGGGTTGATTGTTGTTTGGTGTGGTGTGTGTTGTGTTGTATGATTAATGACCGAGTTACTGGCAGGTTGAGGTACAGATTGAGGCCGTGGCTCAGTGGTTAGACCGCTTGGCTCTCACCAAGGCGGCCCGGGTTCGATCCCAGGCGACCGCAATGGTGGATAACACGGTGCTGGGGCGGGTTTTCTCTGGGATCTCCGGTTTCCCCCGCCATCTAATTTCACCGGTGCTCCATCTTCATCTCATATCATCAGTGTCATCGCCTGCGGTGCCGTATGTAGTAAAAGCGGGCGTTAAACACTACGCAATTACAGATTGAGTGTATAGTCCCCGGGCCATGGAAGAATGTTTCTAGAAATTTGTGGAAATTGAAGTCTCTGGATTTTCCTTAATGGCGGCAGAATTAAATGGTCACGTTTTCTCGGATCGTGACGTGAACAACGCTGGCAAGCAACAAAAGTGACGGAATGGGGTGATTCCCGTTTAATCCTGTGCAGCAGATAATTGCGCAGCCGTGGCAATACTTTGCGTAAATGTAACTATTTAGCAGACAAAACAAAACCCCATAATGACTTCCCTATTTGGGAAAGTTATAAGTATTGGAGAATTCAACCTGTAAAAGATTATCTTGGAAATTATTTCCAAAATATGTTTTATTTGCTGTTTTTTAATCAAACTTTGTTTTTTAACATTTCATTTATACTCCGAACTTAACATCATTGGAAATATCATGAGCGTTTCACTTTTGGAACATATTGCAAATGTAACGTAATATTACGTATGCGATGGAGAGATGAGGAATTCTGATGATGAAGCCATGGGATGATGAATTATAGAGTCCAACGAAGCGGTGCCTTATGTAACAATATGTTACATATTGGTATGTGGAGAAAAGATGATAACTCTGGAAGTACTGGATGTTCTCTGGCGTAGCTCAGGCCAGTAGAACCTGGGAAATCTGGATTCAGGGTGGAAATTAACTTTTCACACAATTGCGAAATAATTGAATTATTTCCAATTTAAAATTATTCAATCTTTTAATTATATTGTCGCGAACCCGATCGCGATAAGGCGGCTTGGCACACGAAGGAACTGATAGGTTTCACGTAGATAACGAGCTTGCATAAGCAGATAAACATAGCGCTTGAGATAAAAGACTTACTGAAACAAACAAACTGAAATAAATATAATTTCTGGTAATATCTTGATTATTCGGTTTCTTTATTCTTCTGGAAGAATTATGAATTAGATATAAAAGTGATTGTGACACACCAGCCAGTGAGTCAGTTGTGAAACGGTTGTTGTGAAACCAGACAGCTGGAAGTGTTATTGTAACGAGAGCTAATGATGTAATCTGCTGTTACTGTTATTGTCATCGACCTTGGTAGACTGATGGTGTTGATACCGAAATTAAGGTTTGCCAGAAGTAAAGAATCATCATGGATGTCAAAGGAATGTTGGTTCTTTATTACAAAACGGGCAAGGCCAGTTGAGTTGGGGGGAAAGTGTTATAACAAAAGCAATATAAGAAACAGTGTCCTTAGAAGATTTCTAAAGGGGCTCACTTGACTCGTATGTATAGGGTATTCTTTGGATCATTTACAATGGCGACAAAACAGCCACAAAGGGATCTTTGCTTGAAAAGGAGTTTTCAGGAAGTGAAAGTGATACACCCACGCGCATCTGTGGTCATTCAGAAGAGTCTTCGGCGTGGAGCCGATGTGGGCAGTTCGTGGCTAGGAAGCCATGAGAAGAGTCTTCGGCGTCAGGCCGATGAGAGCAGTCTGAGACGTGAGGGCGATTAGGGGCAGTCCTCTTGTTCTGTCTTGGATATTTGTCGGATATATGAGGAACGAGTAAAGTTTATCGAGTGATAAACGTTCTGCCGTCAGTAACTCTAAACAGAGATTGGTAACCCTTGGTCGGCAACTTTCATTTCGATGTTCTAAAAAAAGAAGCAGTTGGAAACGGGCATTCCAGTGTCATTAAACATCCTTCTCACACACATCCACGCATACACTGTGAGAGACCTCATTGTTTTACCCTGAGCTAAACAAAAGTGTTTCAAACTATATTGTCAAGTGGAACATTGTTCGCCACATATATTGTTGCTTCAAATTGCCGTCCACAACGTGGAATTGTGTGCACTCATAAACATTATTGTATCAAATTGGCGCCTCAACGTAGAACTCTTTGCTCGCCAACTTATTTGCTCGCCATTATATATTTGCATCAGTGTACGTAACGTAATGCTGCTGTAATCTATAAGAGTATTTCTACGAAAATAAAGGAGATTTTTAATTTCTGCAACCCGGCCTTTTAATTCTACGAACACACAACGCCACAATATTTTAATTACAATACTCCTCTTATCGGTGATGAATAAATTGTATTCACGTCTTTAATTAAGAAATACTTCCTATTTCCGATTTTCCAACACACACAAAGTATTACAGTTTACGTCCTTCACTTCCGATGTTCCAGGATCAAGTGGCCGATTTAAATACTTCTTACCATGATTATTGATTTTCTGTCCTACGTCGCCATAACTACTAAAGAACTCTCGTTCTGATTGGTCAACACTAATCGTTGCACCATATTTCTTTAAAGTTACATCATCTCATTTACATAATTTACCCATTCATGGCCAACTATACAAATACAGCTTCTTTTTCACACAAAACAGCCATTTTCAACTAATCCTTTTTAAGCATATAAAATTTTTCACGTCTCAGGGCTAAAACCAAAAACAACGGTTACACCAATTAACAATTATGTTAACTTGTTAACATCTATTTGGATTCGAGCATACTTTTACACTCATGTTCATCTTCCAGAGGGAAATAATCTTGGTTAGAAAACAAAGTCATATCTCCCAGAAGAAATCAACACAGGACCTTCCCACACAACTGGCAAGTTGTTTTTTGTGGTTTTCCCTGGTCGCCAGGCGAATGCTTGGTAGGTTAATTACGAGGGTGAGTCAAATGAAAACCTTAACTATTTTTAAATATAATTTATTGTGCAGAAGTGGTACAAAGCTGTATCAGTTTTCAACATGATCTCCCCTACGCTCGATGCAAGTCCTCCAGCGCTTACAAAGTGCAAAAATACCTTTAGAAATAAAATTCTTTTGGTAGTCCGTGCAACCACTCATGCACCGCGTGGCGTACCTTTTTATCGGAACGGAACTTCTTTCCACCCATTGCGTCTTTGAGTGGTCCAAACATATGGAAATCACTTGGGGCAAGGTCTGGTGAGTATGGTGGATGAGAAAGACACTCAAAATGTAGGTCTGTGATTGTTGCAACTGCTGTACGGGCAGTGTGGGGCCTTGCATTGTCATGTTGCAAAAAGACACCTGCTGACAGCAATCCACGACGCTTTGATTTGATTGCAGGCTGCAGATGACTTTTTAGGAGATCTGTGTATGATGCACTGGTGACAGTGGTCCCTCTAGGCATGTGCTCCCAAATAACGCCTTTTTCGTCCCAAAAGTGAGTTAGCTTAACCTTCCCTGCTGATGGTTCTGTTCGAAACTTCTTTGGTTTTGTTGATGAGGGATGGCGCTATTCCTTGCTCGCTCTCTTCGTTTCCGGTTGGTGGAAGTGAACCCAGGTTTCGTCCTCAGTAACGATTCTTGCAAGGAAGCCATCACCTTCCCGTTCAAAGCGCCGAAGAAGTTCTTCACAAGCATCAACACGTCTTTCTCTCATTTCAGGAGTCAGCTGCCGTGGCACCCATCTTGCAGACACTTTGTGAAACTGGAGCACATCATGCACAATTTGGTGTGCTGACCCATGACTAAACATGCTGCAGTGTCATTCAGTGTCACTCGGCGGTTTTCCTTCACTATGTCTTCAACTGCTGCAATGTCTGTGGAGTCACAACTCGTTGTGCCTGACCTGGACGTCGAGCATCATCCACTAAAGTCACACCAGTGCGGGCGCTGCGGACCCTTAGCACTCGTGGTACATCTGACGTTACTAGAGGAACCTCGGGCCGAACAGCCGAGCCGCTCCTTCGGGAGTTCGGATTGGGATGGTCTCGAGGGGCCAGTGTGTTCCCGATACCCGTGGGAGATTGGGTACGTCTTCGGACGGGGTTGAGGGAAGCCATTAAGTTCCCGGGTACTGGCCTGCTTAGCTAGTAGAAGGTGTGCTAGATCGCCAGGCGGCCCCACCGAGGTCATATCGGTAGTCTTCACCTTGAGTGTTGACGCGCGTAAGTGGCGTATCCACTTCCGTCCCGTCTTGTGTCCCTAGGACCAGATGGGGGGGGGGGGCTTGTTAGGAAACTAGGTCTTGCCCTAATGGAAAGCCCCACGGAGGATGCCGGGCGCCCTTTGGGACAGCTCGGATAACTCCCTGGTTGAAAGAGGCCCGGGTCTTGTTCCTACGGGTTCAAAGCTAATGGGAGTAGAACCTCTAGACTCAACTAAAGTCACATCATTTTCGAACTTCCTACTGCATTCGTTGACTTGCTGCTGTAACAAACATGCATCACCGTACTGAACCTTCTTTCGTCGATGATTTCAATAGGTTTCACACTTTCACAACGCAAAAACCGAATAACAGAACGCTGTTCTTCCCTGGTGCAAGTCACAGGTGGGGCGGCCATCTTTATACTGATACTACGACGATATGTGTGCATCTGCACTATGCTGCCACCTACAGGCCATTCTGCGCGCTTACCAACTTACAGGATAAGGGCGCGAAATTTCGATTTGTTATTACAAATTAAATGTTTTCATTTAAATCACCCTCGTATATCCTCCAAATTTTCTGTTCCTCCATTTCATCTCCATTATTATTTCACATCATTCTTTATGTGGTGATCTGTGTGTCTAGTCCATGTGTGTGGTCCTCTGGTGGTCTCTTTCAGAGTAGAAGTGTCGACGGGTGTCTCGACGCTCCGTGGTAGATTGATATGCTCCTGGTAAACTCTTCCTCCTTCGGTAGGACGGTTGCCGGTCTGCGGGTCGACCTGATGGGCCGTTTCCAGAGCACAAAGGGTGGAATGCCGGTTTTGCTGGCCTGCCGGGGAGTTTCCAACTAGTAAATAGTAGGTATCCTGCCCTCTGCACTGCCGTAACTCCTTATATTGGCGTCCCTGTCCTCTCAATCCATCCGTCCTTCCGGAGATGTCCTCCTTGTGGCATAGGTACAATAAAGCACAGCTTTCTGTGCCAAATTCCGTCCGTAGTAATCCTAATCCAAATCGTAAGATTTTGTTTATGTTTTACATTAGAAACCTCCAAACTTGTCATATCGGACGATAAATGAAATGATGTTCAAATGTGTTCAGGATACAAGAGTTTGAATTTCCAGATATTTCAGGATAAGGGAAAACCTTCAACGTTAAGTCATATCGGGCGATGAATGAAATGATGTTTAAATGTGTGCAGGGTACACAGAGCTTAGAGTTTCCAGGTAATTTATCTTTCAGGATAAGGGAAAACCTTCTACGTTAAGTCATATCGGGCGAGGAATGAAATGATGTTCAAATGTTTTCAGGATACACAGAGCTTCGAGTTTCCAGATATTTATCTTTCAGGATAAGGGAAAATCTTCTACGTTAAGTCATATCGGGCGAGGAATGAAATGATGTTCAAATGTGTTCAGGATACACAGAGCTTCGAGTTTCCAGATATTTATCTTTCAGGATAAAGGAAAACCTTCTACGTTAAGTCATATCGGGCGAGGAATGAAATGATGTTTAAATATGTTCCGGATACACAGAGCTTCGAGTTTCCAGATATTTATCTTTCAGGATAAGGGAAAATCTTCTACGTTAAGTCATATCGAGCGATGAATGAAATGATGTTCAAATGTGTGCAGGGTACACAGAGCTTCGAGTTTCCAGATATTTATCTTTCAGGATAAGAGAAAACCTTCTACGTTAAGTCATATCGGGCGATGAATGAAATGATGTTCAAATGTGTTCAGGGTACACAGAGCTTCGAGTTTCCAGATATTTATCTTTCAGGATAAGGGAAAACCTTCTACGTTAAGTCATATCGGGCGAGGAATGAAATGCTGTTCAAATGTGTTCAGGGTACACACAGCTTAGAGTTTCCAAATAAGGGAAACCTTCTACGTTAAGTCATATCGGGCGATAAATGAAATGATGTTCAAATGTGTTCAGGGTACACACAGCTTAGAGTTTCCAAATAAGGGAAAACCTTCTACGTTAAGTCATATCGGGCGATGAATAAAATAATGTTCAAATCATCCCTATTGTGCGAGAGTAAATTGTCAAGGGCTTACATAAAAGGCATAGTTTCGTATGCCTTTTTAAAACCTTCATATCGCATAAGGATAATTTAAATACCATGTTTGGTATTTAAGTAACTTTCGTTTTGAGTTATGGTGTTACACACACACCTAAACAAACCTTTCTTAAAATCCTTATTCTCGAATTTGGGACCTCAGAAACGTATTTATTCAATGAAATCTCGGAATGGAATTTTGGGTGGAATGCTAGATCATCTTTACATGATAACGAAAATAAAATTCTTTGCTTTACATTCACATGACCTTTTCTATCCATTCTTCCACATAGGATTCCTACAAAACCTGACGCTACTATCAATTACATAATATTCGAGATAAACGTTTGTAAAAATGTCATTAATTTAAGCTCGTCTGAATCGGATTTGAAAATCTTCAACAAAAGCCCTATTTGTCATGAAAGGTTTTACCTTATGTTGAAGCCTGGACATTCTAGATTATATTAAATGCCAAGCTTCTTTTTATGAAGAATGTTCTATATACTACCGTTTTCATTTTTATTCCTAACGAAAACTAATCCTAGTCGCCCGCAATTGGAGGATGATTAGGGTTGACATAGCGGACGAATCGGAAAGGAAAGAAGATATTCAGTTCAGCAACATTTCAGGAAATTCAATTCAGGAACATTCAATTTCAGTACATAATGTCTTCTTCTTCTCATCATATAGGCCTACCGCCTGTTCCTTCCAGAAATTAGGAGTCCTTCTATCTTTGTTTTGGTCTTCCAGGAGATCTTCTTCAGTCTGCTGGTAAGTAGTCTCTTGCTATACGTACGATTCTGTCCGATGTCATACAGGATACATGGTCATTCCATTCGCTTCGTCTTCTATCCACCCAATCACCTATTGCTTGAATGTTTAATTGCTTTCTAATATCTTCACTTTTTATTTTATCTCTTCTTGTTCTTCCTATAATTTTTCTTAAGACGTTCATTTCATTTGTCTCAAAATCTGTTTCGTTTTTGAAGTGTCCGCTCTTACTTCACAGGTATAGGTGGATATTGGGCGTATTACCGCTTTAAAGATTCTACTCTTGGTTTCTTTATTTAAATATTTGTTTTTCCTTATAGTATCATTTATGCAGCCTGCAATTCTCGCTGCTTTATTCGCTTGATATGTAACTTCATTCTGAAGTGCTCCCAAACTATTTAACTCAACACCCAGGTACATTATTGTCATTACTGTTCTATTATTTTCCTCTCTAGTTCCAATTTACATCTCAAGGGGAATTTACTTATGGTCATTGATTTCGGTTTTGTTAATGATATTTTTATGTTATAGTTTCTACATCCAAGATAGAATCTATATAGCAGTCTCTGTAAGTCATCCTCATTGTTTGCCATCAGGACAACATCATCAGCGTAGCATACAATATTAAGGTTTTTATTTCCCATTTTATATCCATCCATTGTATTGATCTCTTTTATAATTTCATTCATTACTAAATTGAATAGTAATGGACTAAGAGAATCTCCTTGTCGAACCCCTCTTCTGACTGGTATCTTCTGATACCGAAATTAAAGGATTGAAATAAGTAAAGAATCATGATGGATTTCAAAGGAATATTGGTTCTTTGTTACAACACGTGCAGGTGCATTTGAGTCGAATAGCAGTTTGGGTGAATAAGTTGTTTTAACAAAGAAACGTAAGAAACAGTGTCCTTAGCAGATTTCTAAAGGGTAGCACTTGACTTTGAATAGGATATTCTTCGGACCCTTAATAATGGCATGACAAAATAGCCACAAAGGGAATCTTTGGTTGAATAATGGGCTTTCAGAAAGAGAAAGCTATACACCCACGCGCTGCTGTGACCATTAGGGACTTTCAGTTCGTGGCTGGCAAGCCATTAAGAAAGTTATCTGGTTCTGTCTTGGTCGAGGGAGACCAGAAGTGATGAGAGAAGATATTTGTCGGTTTATACGTAACTAATTAAGTATTATTGAGTAATAAGCGTTCCGCCTTCAGTAACTTTAAACAGTGATATTGGTAATCCTTGGTCAGCAACTTCGAGTTTAACGTAATAATAAAAGAAGCAGACATTAAACCAGTTTGAAACGGGCATTCCAGTGTCATTAAAACTATCCTTCTCATACATGCTCACGCATACCCTGAGATTAACCTCATTGCTTTACCCTGAGCTAAACATTGCTGTATCAAACTGTCGTCACAACGTGGTAACCCTTGATTGCCAAAATATTTGCTTCACTTCTCAGATATTTTCCCTTCCACTTTTATTCTATTAACATTGTTAGTAAAAATGTTATTAATCAATAAAATTAATCCATTCTGTACATTATGTTTTTATAAAATGTTTAAAACATCTTTAAGTTCCAGTCTATGACCCTAGCAAGGCAAAGGAAAAAAACATAAAGTAATTATGAAAAAAAGAAACACACTTCTACACTGGTATATTCATATATTTATGCATCTCACAAACATTTTACACATATGAATTGCTTCATTCCCATAAAGATTTCATGGAACCGTTCTCCACTTTTTCTGGGTTCATTTGAACATCATTTCTCCCATTTCATCCATCGTCCAATATGACTTAATGTTGGAGGTTGTAAAAATAATTTTTAAAAAATAAACAAAAATAAAAAATAAAACTGAATCCCCAGCCTTACCTCCCGTTTCCTCCCGCTGCTGTAGTGTTATTTATTATTGCCTTGTTTGTGGTACCATCATAACAATAAGGAAGATTATAGATGCAAGAAAGTCTGAATTTTCTCTTTGTACAAGTTTCTGGAGCAATTTCATTGCACATTTGTTATAAATCTATCTTAAGCGAACTTAAAAAGTAACAAAATGCTAGAAATGGAACAATTACATATGTCCTTCCGGAAAAGGATCTCAATTTCTCACTTAGACTGAAGAAACACAATCGTATTACACACTTAACTGCCTCAGGTAGTTAACTTCTTCACCCACAAAGGTCCTTCAAAGAAACTACCGTCCCGTAGAGAGCAGATTTAAAAAAAAAAAAAAAACTAATACGAGTTTCCCGCGCTTACCTTACATATTCCCTTCCACGATGACGCAGCCGCTGTCACCTAGGAACACTGAGAAAACATATAACCTGACAACAGTTGAGTCCAGAGGTTCTACTCCCATTAGCCTTGAACCCGTAGGAACAAGACCCGGGCCTCTTTCAACCAGGGAGTTATCCGAGCTGTCCCTTAAAGGGCGCCCGGCATCCTCCGTGGGGCTTTCCATTAGAGCAAGACCTAGTTTCCTAACAAGCCCCCCCATCTGGTCCTAGGGACACAAGACGGGACGGAAGTGGATACGCCACTTACGCGCGTCAACACTCAAGGTGAAGACTACCGATGTGACCTCGGTGGGGCCACCTGGTGATCTAGCACACCTTCTACTAGCTAAGCAGGCTAGTACCCGGAAACTTAATGGCTTCCCTCAACCCCGTCCGAAGACGTACCCAATCTCCCACGGGTATCGGGAACACACTGCCCCCTCGAGACCATCCCAATCCGAACAACTCCCGAAGGAGGGGCTCGGCTGTTCGGCCCGAGGTTCCTCTAGTAACGTCAGAGGTACCACGAGTGCTAAGGGTCCGCAGCGCCCGCACTTTGGCAGCTGAAAGGGACGGATCCCTTGCCCTACGGGAATAACCTGACAACAGAAAGACATTGACACAAACGAATAAATATAAATAAATGATAGATTTATAAATATAAATAAATGACTTATACCAGAATATACATATGCCATAATGCTAGCATATACTCCGGAGACCGCCACAGTGACATGGACACTCTACGAAGGTCAGTAAACTCCCTTTGCAATCCCTGTAAACAAACAACCCTACTCTATTGTCCGTTTTGCCCTAAAGGCAAATTTGGCGCCTTCCAGTCGGAAACCAACCCGTTGTTAAAATCCCATGCGTGCTTCTGACAACAGGCTATAAGATTTTGACCGTCGCGCAGAGCACATGCCTTCGCATAAATTTTTGCACGCGGACCGTTAGAGAAAGCCTCTCTGATGTTAGCTCCGAAACTGGAAATTCTCAACACTGATCTCAGGTGGGGATAGTTAAGAGCCAATAGAAAATTTATATTTGTTCATGTGATTTTGCAAACTCCGAGAAATACCTAGAGTGGGGGTAATTCAAAGTGATGGCGGAAAGTAAGCTTTGCTAGTAAGAACACTTCGGTCCTGAGTTCTATGTGAGACGGACGCGTATTCGGCGCCGCCTAAGAAGTATACTTCCGCGCCATGCACAGAGACAAGTGCAATATTCAACAATCTCTCCAGCGAGAGTTAGCACAAAGAGTAATGTATAGGGAAGACGATAAATATATCCAATTCGACTACGCAGTGCTACTGCCTCCGTGCTTCACATCACAATATTGACAGTGACGCTTAACCCAGTAACCACACCGACGACGACCTTTCGGTGGTGACCAAGGAGCCTAAGTACTACAGCAAACTTCTGTCTACCAGATCCGAGGTGTCATCATTAACCCACAACCAGTCAGGACGCACCCACTCCTGAAGTACAGATGAGAGTTCTCATGTGGGAGCTACAAGTCACCCGAACAGATTACAATCTCCCTTTCCTTAACCTCCTCACGCCACCGATCCTTAATTGTGAGGCGTTGAACACAAGGGAGAGCTCGGCGTGGTTTTCTACGGGCCGGACCGCCTAAACGTGCATTGGGAATAAGACAATAAGGTAGTATTAAGAAATAAATCGTTTAAGTATGGTCTCTACGTGACTGCTTTAATGTTGTGTTCTCTTTATGAGCAGAAGAGAGAGAGAGACAGAGGGAGAGAGAGGGAGAGAGAGAAAAGATGAATAACGGCTTCCCATTTGAGAAAAGCTTCATCTGCACCAATCCCTCAGTTTGCCTCTCTCTCTCTCTCTCTCTCTCTCTCTCTCTCTCTCTCTCTCTCTCTCTCTGCCTAAATTGCAAAGAGTAGCCGAAACGTCAGTGTAGCTAAACACAATAATTGATCTATTATTGATCCAGAAAGCGATGGGAATTTCACTTAGGTTGGTACTTTTATTCCCACGTGCGCAGTTTTCTGCTGTCTTCAGGCAATATTTTGTTATAAAAGAAAGACTCCTAAATAGCGTGACCAATGACAACACGATGTATTTAACTCACTTTCGCTGTTGCAAAACATCAACTCGCACCTTTCAGAGCTTCTCGACGCCCACTGCTCGCAGATTAATACTCACATTAAGAACACATTTACTTGCCGACTCTGGTCAACTCATAACTAGCTCAGGCTGATCTTTTCGCTTCCTTTTATTCTGGAAACTGAAGTGTCTGGATTCGCCTGAATGAATCGTTTTCGAAATAAAAAGTTCTGAAAACATCAGCGAGGTAGAACAAAGAGACACATGTTTCCGGCTCGTGATATCAGTTGTACTTGAATGTTTCATTTTTGGTCCTCTTGGCGGCAAATAACAAAAGCGGTGGAATGGGGTGACTCACACTTCCTCCCTCTACGGTAGATATTTGTTGATAATAGGGAGGTTTGATGAGATGGCCAAGCACTATAGCTGAGCTAACATCTATTCATAAGCACTTTAAAATATAATTAGAAAGTACCTACTCCTATCATTCAAATTATTATATTTTTTGTTTACAATAATATTGCTAAAGAGACTCAACGTGGGCCAGGATGCTAAAGAATTTCGGAGAAAAGTGTACATAGATATTGGAAAATGCAAACAAATAACAAAGAATACCTCGGATATGATTCTCCGCACAAAAGAGAGTTAGCTTAAAGTAGGTACAGATGTATTATTTCATCTTGACAGGAATCCTGCGCGGTAGGGATGAGTAGCAACTGTGGTGGGGATAGTGCACCTATCGCCAAAATGCGTCACACACGTGAGATTACAGATTGGAAGACGGTGCATAAGGTGTCTAAAAACAAATTTTATTCTCGAAGCCAGTTTTGCAGCTCTTATAAACTAAGTAGTTTATAAACATCTTACAATGGTAGTAATCTCCACGCTTTTGTTGGATCTTAAATAGTACATAGGCATTTGGAACAAAACCCTGTTCTCCTCCAGCAGGCATGATAAACAACTGTCGCCCTTTCAATATTGCTGCAGAGTCCCTGTAACGTATTTCACTCCAGGCATATGGTCCAGTATGTGCTGTATTTATATAAGTTTTATCCATAAAAACTATATAAACTTCACTTCGATATCTCCGAATATTTCGTAAATACTTAAGCATTTTAGCACGTATGGTGCGATGTTCGATTAAAATTTGTCTGTCACGCTTAGTGTTTTTTTTTTTTTTTTTCCTAAAATAATCCTAGCTTCAAAAGAACTATTCTTAATGTTCAGACACTGCCTTGGAAGTCAGTAGAATTTTTAGCTTCGGAAGCACTTTCTTCAAAGTTGGTCTTTGTTTTTCTGTGTTTTAAAAATTATTCTACTTCTGAATTAAAACATCCAAATTAGATTTTGTGCATGTTCTTAATCTTTGTTTACTGGGCATAGAGAATGACGTTGTTGCACCAGCACCAATGGCTTTTCTTTCCTTAATAACTCTCCTAAACTGCTTTCAGACACAACTGTTGCCTCATATACCCTTCCCCAGATTTTTATAGCTGACCCAGACCATTGTTTCTTTTTTATAAATCTATGGATATTGGTTATTACTTCTCGTGTTTTTAAATGTAGCACTTTATTTCCTAATGTGCTGCTAGAAGGCGTCATTTATAAATGCTCTCTTGGAACCAGGAGACAAGCACATTTTGAAACAAGCTGTAGTGTTACCGAGTAGGTCTGCACGTGTTTAGTTGCTCGCAACTGGTACGCAACTGACCTGCCCTCCCCTCCAGTTGCAAACGTTCTGGGGTGGACTCGTCCAGATACCACCGCGCATCGCTCTGCACTTTTCAAAATAAAAAAATAAACTGTGTTTTAACAAAATTGTTGAGCTTTTATGTGTAATATTTTTGACTATCTCTTACAGTTTAGAAGTTAAAGAAAGCCCAGGTTGAAGAGTACTTTTCAGCACATTCCCAGAAAATTCAAGATAAACTTTGCATTTGTCGTGAAAATATATGATATTTTAATCAAAATCGTTAGTTCGAGTTTAGAGAAAATCGAAATTTTTGAAAATTATTCCATGTAAAGAGTAATCTCAAACATAGTGCGTTTCTTGAAATAAATGAATAAATCTAGGATAAAGAAACCTTCAGAAGCTATTCCCACAAAATTAAATTCTGACCCAGTCACCCATTTGTGAATCCTGGGGATTGTAAGTCTTCCATATGTGGAGGGTAAAAACGGAATTTGGGGGGGGGGGGGGTTAAGGAAATTGCTAAATATGTATTTTAAGGCTGAGCAAAATATTCAAAACACGGTAAAATAATATTTATTTTGTATAGCAATCTATAAGCTTCATTTCGTAGTTATTTTCTCTTTTCGTGATTCCACTTACATTTAAAGAAATAAAGGAATGATATTAGAATCTGGGCTCTAATCATTACATAGTTACCGCCCTTCAAAATTGTATCATGGCTCAAGCTTACAGTATTACTCTAGTGCCCTTCTACGACTGCTCCGATGGCTAGTTGTTAGCATGCCACTTTCAAATCATGAGGTGCCGCTTTCGATTCCGGGCGAGAGGCTGCCAATTTTTCTTAGCGAGATTATTCTCCTTTTCCTTAGAGTCTGGACTTTCAACTATGCACCTACAAGGAAATAATACGTAATAAATGCATGTCTGTAAATACTTATTTAAATTAACATAAATTAACATCCACTTTAAAAATGAACTTCTCTGCGTCAACTCTAAAATATCTCGGTCTAGGGTGAATCTATTGCCAACATCTTCAACGATGAACTATGGTACCTTCTCACAGAATGTGCGCAGTGCTTTTGTTGGTAGGCGGGCCGCAGGGGTAGGGCGTCCCCTCAAATATTTGCGTTAAATTTATGTCCTAAAATATTGCTGAAAGTATTTTTCGTAATCTTTTCAATGTTTTTAAAAGCTATTGTACGATAATATGTGCTGATAACAGGTATAGTTGGCATGGAAAGTTATAGATGGCTCTGGCCTCTAATCGAATGTACAAGGAGGAAGGGGAAATTCTATTGCCAGTAAACAAATTGGTAGCAGTGTAATGTTTCAAGAAAGTCAACATAGATTGTTTCATCGAGGTGGTACACCCTAACAGTTCTGATTGTTAATGTGCAGACGAAGTGTTACTCATTAAGATTTATCAGCAATAATGATTGTTATCAGAAGCCTAGTGAAGTGCCTGCCCAATAAACGTCCGTTAGAAGAATTAGAAAATGCTGCAAATAAGAGGCAGTGTGGTAAGTTAGAAACGCTCTACAGATATTTATTTATATAAATGTTAAGTTCATATGCTTTTTTTCTTCTTTTCACTAAATACTATATCTTTGAGCTGTCGTCACTTCTTCGCCAAACTTCAATATCTACAACAGAGGAATTAAGGACTGATTTATAAACTCTTTCTTTTGTTTTGATGTCTTTGTAAAGGTGCACAGTAGCGGCGTAGAGCTATGGAATGGAATGACGTCACGGAAACAAGTTGTTGCCATGTTGCTCTGAAATACGCGAATACAGCTAAACGTTGCCAACACATTTTCTTTTTCTAATTATGAACTAGTGATACCGTCATAGCAATACTGTGTAGTAAGGTTTATTATTATTATTATTATTATCATCATCATCATCATCATCATTGTCATTGTCATTGTCATTATCATTATTATTGTTATTATTGTTGTAATTGTTATTGTTATTATTATTGTTATTATTATCATCATCATCATTATTATTATTTAATTTCTGATCTCTACATGCTCCACTACATAAGTAGTACTACATGCTTTTCACTCTTTTGGGGATTTTTTTATACATTGGTTGAGTAGTTTTCTTTGTTACATTCTCAAAACACTTATTTTGCTTTCTTTTTTTCAGTTTTGATGTGAACCTGTTAGCATTTTGCTTGTAGTACACATTAGTTCCTTTTAGTACTTGAAAGTCTATAGAGTTTACAAATTTTGTAAATGATTTTAAATGTCTTTTAATTAGTATTGACTTGTGTGTTGGCCAGTTATCAGTTCTAAGAACACTAAGTTTTAGAGTTTCTCTTGCACTATTCACCACACTGCACTCGAATATTATGTGATCCACCGTTTGCGGTCCTCTCCTGCATGGATACTCAGGGCTGCTAACGATCTTGAGTCTGTGGAGATAAGTGTTGATATTTCCGTGTCCTGTAAGTATTGTTGTCATGTTTGGTGTTAGGTAGAACTTGTTTGTGAGTCTGCTTTCCACTGTTGGGAAGAATTCCTTTGTGGTTGTGCCTTTTGTACTCTGTTCCCATTTCTGCGCCATTTGTTTTTTGTTGATTTCCGAAGGATTTGTTTTGTTGCTGTGAGCGGTAATTTGTTGTAGTATATTTCATTAGTTTTTGCTGCATTCTTTGCCAGTTTGTCAGCCAGCTCATTACCCTCTATTCCAATGTGAGCCTTGACCCATTTGAATTGTATTTTCCAATCTTTTGCTCTGAGTATTGCTGTAGTTTTTCGTATTTTCTCTGTTAGGTTATTGTGATTATTGCAATCGTCTATATAGTCAATTGTTATTCTGCTGTCTGTGTGTATGGTTACTGTTTTGTTATCTGTGCCTTCAGTCTCCGCCGTTTCTAATAATTCCAGCGCTTTTGCAATTGCAAGTTGCTCTGCCTGATTATTTGAGCATCTTTCATTGAGTTTGTATTTTTGTTGGTTTATCAGCTGGTTTTGTCTGTATATTGCTACTCCTGCTCCCACTCCTACGTCACTTTTGCTTCCATCTGTATATATTTACCACACTGTATTTTCATTGTTTCCTATTTTTGGATCTCTTGTGCCTTGGAAGTCAGCTGGATGGAGCCAATTCTTTGGGTTTTCCGGGCGGTCTACTTGGTATTCAGTGATGGTTTTTCCTGTTTTTATGTTATATAGTTCAGCCACCTCTCTTGCCTTTAAATCTATGGGTATTGTTCCCGTGATTATGCAGAGTGCTTCATGGGAAGTTGTCCGATATGCTTTTGCCATCCTTGTGAGCATTAGTCTTTGAACTCTGACATATTTCATTTGGTTGTGTTTCTTTTTTAATGATTCTATCCAGACTGGTGCAACGTATAGTAGAATTGGCAGTATTGCTCCTTTATATATTATTTCTAGAACCTGGTGTTTTAAGCCCCAAACTATCCTTGCCGATTTAGAAAGCGCATTGATTAATTTGATGCAGTTTTCACTGACTTCGTTTATGTGGTCGTTGAAAGTGAATCGGCTGTCTATGGTTATGCCTAAGTAATCCATCTTTTCTACTTCCCATTCATGTAGATATCTATTGTCTTTCTCTTTTTCCGTCTTCTTGATATTAACATTACTTTTGACTTGCTTTCATTGAAGTGAGTTTTGTTTTCAATCGGCCACTGTGTGACTTTTCTAATATTAATGTTCATGTTCATTATTATTATTATTATTATTATTATTATTATTATTATTATTATTATTATTATTATTATTATTATTATTATTATTATTATTATTATTATTATTATTATTATTATTATTATTATTATTATTATTATTATTATTATTATTATTATTATTATTATTATTATTATTATTATTATTATTATTATTATTATTATTATTATTATTATTATTATTATTATTATTATTATTATTATTATTATTATTATTATTATTATTATTATTATTATTATTATTATTATTATTATTATTATTATTATTATTATTATTATTATTATTATTATTATTATTATTGTTATTATTATTATTATTTATTATAACTAATATTCTATCATTACCGTGAGCTGGCGAGACTGAAGTGGGTAAATAATGATACACTGCCACTTTAAATAGTATACAGAACCATTTTCCTTACGTATTACAGTATCGCTCGTTTGCTTACATAGGGTTGGTATTTTCCGCGAAAGCATATAATATACACTTGCAGCTTCCTTACGTATTACAATATCGCTAGTTTGCTTACGTAATGTTGGTATTTTCCGCGAAAGCATGCTTTGGATGTTGGCAACGCTCGAGCCATGACGTCATGCCCATCATATTGCTACGCCGTTATTGTGCACCTTTACCTCATGTCTGTTTACTCTGTAGCTGGCGTGGTTGCGTACAGAAAAGGTTGCTAGTATTAAGTTTGCAAATGGGTGGACTCAATGTAAGCTTGCCATTAAAAGTGATACTGGTAATGAATCTAAACCTAGAAAACAAAATCGTTTAAGGAAATCACAAACACAAAATGTCCCATTGTCACAAAGCTTCTGGAGTAATAGATAGATAGTTTTATTCACCTTAGGAATATACAATATTCATGGCTTCGTCAAATTTGTACCCATAAGAATAATACATTTCTTATGAGTAATACAATTATGAATAATACAATAGTAATTAAATAATACAATAGTAGTTAAATAATACAATAGTATTATTTAGAATTAGTAATGCAGTAGTAATTAACAGAATAATAATACAAATAGTAATTAAGAATAAGGCAACTTAGGTCACATAATAGTTTAATGTATTACATTTTTAAGAACTAGGCTGTAAGAGACATAATTTTTACCAAAAAAATCATTATTTACTTTATTATTTAATTTTACTTCTTAGAAACTCATCTGTTGTCTGTGACATTACTTTTAGTAGGATATTTTTTACAGCTTTTCTGAATATTACAAGTATCACCTCCGAAGTTGCACAGGTATTTATTCACAAACATCATTTTAGGAAGCATTGATATGTTGATCATGTTTTAAGTATTCTTCCACTGAATAATAGCAAACGTCTCTTAAAAATGATTTTACAGACAGTTTAAACCTTTTTTCCGATGTTATACTTTTAATGCAATCGGGTAGTTTGTTATATAATAATACTGCTTTATGTTCGAAGCTATGTGTGAATAAGGTTGTATTGTGGCTTATAATGCGTAGATCTGATTTACTTCTTGTAAAAAGAAGATAAAAGTAAGAAAGGAGTTTACTCTATGGAAACGAGTGATCAGTGTACCTATAGCAAAAGCTATTATGGTGTGAAATTTTAAAAATATCACTTAAGGGTACGATTCTCTTAGAGAATTCTTATATGTAGTGAAGATAGGAATAATTTGAGAAGGCATACTTATTAGTGAAGTAGGGCCCGCCTCGGTAGCCTAAATGGTAGCATGTCTGCATCGCGTTCAAGAGGTCCCGAGTTCGAATCTCGGTAAGGGTAAGTTACCTGGATAAGGTTTTTACCGGGGTTTTCCCTTATCCTGAAGGATGAATGTCAGGTAACTCTTATAGGAAGTTTTAGTTTTAAAATTCTACTTCAAAGTGTTTTCACGTGCTATTTTTCACAATAGTGTAGTGTTGGAACTTAGTGCACTGTCGCTGACCCCCCCCCCCCCCCCCTGATACGGAACAGCTCATTTATTCTGCAATGCACGCATGTCATCAGCAGGAAGATCAACTTCCTTCTACCACTTCAATGGAACAATCTCTCCAGACTTTTCACTGTGAACCAGCTAACACCTCTCTGTGTCCCACGACGTCTTCTACGAGTGAGAATGACGAACGTACTTCTAAGCGGCCGCGGACTACAGGCGAATCCGTTGCTCCATTAGCCTCTGACATGGACTTAGACTTAGGCGTTTGTTTACCATCTCGGAACTTCCCAGTAGACTCCTCGGACAAAGGCCCCTTTCAGTCTTCGACGATGGGTTCATCTACACTTTCTACTGCTTCTCCGTCGCGTCTTACTACATCAAATTCTCCATCTGGCGTTTCTACATCTCGTAGTCATTGAAATCGCTATAGCAGCTCAGATCCCGGACCGTTTTATGTGTTTATTGAGAGTCTGGATCAGAATATGGATAAGCTATACCCCATGAGTGTGGGTAAACTTCTCTTTCGTCACAACCCTACAGTTCGACGTGCTATTATGCACATTGCTTCAGCAGGTAAAAATCGATTGAAAATTCAGGCTGCATCGGCGGAGGCCGCTAACACCATTGTTGAATCACCAGCATTTTCTGGGACAGCTCTAGAAGTTTATATTCCTAATTTGATGGTGCATAAACAGGGTTTTATTCGCTATGTAGATATCAGTTTATCGCAAGAAGAAATTACTGAGTTTCTGGAGAGTGTCTACCCTGTTCTTTCTGTGCAGCGATTTTCTCGACCCAGTTCTACTGACATTGCAATACGACTTCCCATTCCTGTATGTAAGATTACCTTTCGCTCTCAAGTGTTGCCTACACATGTGGTCATTTTTGGAACTCGCTGTCCGGTGGAACCTCATGATCTTCCAGTCTACATCTGACCAAAATATTTGCGCTTCGGTCATCGCTTTCATCAATATCGGAGTGCTGCTAGATACGGTAAATGCGGTGGATCCCATCTGTTTGGAGATTGCACCTCTACTTCTGGCACGGCCGCGCCGTGGCTCAGTGGTTAGACAGCTTGGCTCTCACCAAGGCGGCCCGGGTTCAATCCCAGGCGACCGCAAAGTGAGATTTGTGGTGGACAACACGGCGCTGGGGTGGTTTTTCTCCGGGATCTCCTGTTTCCCCCACCATCTCATTCCACCGGTGCTCCATCTTCATCTCATGCATCATCAGTGCCATCGCCTGCGGTGCCGTATGTAGTAAAAGCGGGCGTTAAACACTACACCTTTCTTTCTACTTCTGGTCCTTGCTGCCTTCACTGCCAAGGTACTCATCTTGCAACAGACAAAAGATGCCCAGCATTTCATCAATACCGGGAAGCATGTGTGGAGGCAACTCGAGCAGATGCCCACTGTTCACCTCATCCATTTCGTCAGACCTACTTTCAGGCCCTTACTCAGACAACTGATGGAGCTCTTTTGATGACAGATCCACGGACTTTCCCTCCCCTTCCTAGACGAAGGTCTATTACAACGTCAACTGGTACTCTTCCGCTGCCTTCAAACGCTCCATGACCAGCCTCTTCACATGGAATCCAACCGAGCGTTACCTTGGTCTAACAACTGAGCCACGGCGCGCCGTATTTTCTCATTTCTTGTATGTCACATGACCGGATTTCATCACGATATACACTGAAGATTCTAAATCTGCTGATGGAGTAGGTTATGCATACGTTTGTCCTAGTAATGACTTGGACCGCTACTGCCTACCTATGGAGACTCCAACTACACTGCGGAGGTTTTGGCCATGCGTGAAACTTTACACTATGGGGTTTCTCGGAGCTTACCCAAATTGCTGGTCTTAACCGATGCGCAGAGTGTGCTGTAGAGACTCTCACATCCTCTCTGGATGAGAGATATGAACCGTTATCTTTACGAGATCCTGACCTCGGTGAACACCGCTACCATAGCTGGCCAGAAAATTCACATCCTTTGGATAAGAGGGCATGTCGGCATCCGCTACAATGAAGTTGCCGACCGCCTAGCAAAGGAGGGACTCACCCGAGGTACTTTTCAAGGCATCCAACTACCTTACATGGACTTCTTCCCGGTTCTTCAGCGTGAAGCCTACTGCCGCTGGAATGATGTCTGTGTTCGTTCTCAGTCCATCAAAGGCAAACACTACGCTGCCGTTCAGTCGCATCTTTCCACGACTCCTTGGAAGCTACAGAATTGCCCATCGTCATCTCACCACCGTCATTAGAATGCGACTTGGCCATGGATGTTACCCTGCGCATCTACACGGTTTACGTCTCATCGATTCCCCTGTATGCCCTGATGACCCAGGTGTAATCGCTGACCTCAATCATCTCCTGTTCAGTTGCTCTCGCTACGGAACGCAATGTTCTTCCTTCCTTCGCCGCCTGCTTCACCATTCTTTTCCTTTTCCCGCTAGCACCATCATCCTATTACAGTCATGCTGCAAACCTGTATACCACGCTCTTATTCAATTTCTTCTTGGCACAAGAAATTGTAACTGTTGAAGTATTAAATATTCTAATTTCAGTACTTCAGAGTTGAAATTCACTGGTTGCGTAGTAATAAGGAGAAGTATAAATTTTTGTGGGTCATTGAAATGCTAATCTAAAGGTTACCTGGCGACAACTGCTAAATCTGTATAACCAGAGCGCGATCTTTAGACGCTATTGACGGCCGATAATCGATCACAGCGAACGCTTCTATAAGTCTATAAAACAAAGAGGAAAATGCGAATTTTTTAAAATATAAAGCGTCTAATTTATCATAACTACCAACCTTGCTACATTGTAACGTTCCAACTTCCAAACACTACTTTATTTGTTAAATTCGAAGAATTTCTTTCCGATTGTAATTTTCAGAACTTTGCTTGTGATTTAAACTGCACCTAAACCGTGACCTGCTGAATGAATTTACCGGGATCCTAATTACCCTAGCTGCACTACTTAGTATGATCGCTTTTCTTTAACACGGAAGTTAACTAATGATAGTGCATGCCGTGATGCAGTGGGCTAGAGCGTGGCAATTCTGGTTCCCAGCCATGGAGTTTTCCGGGTTCGGTGCCACCCATTGTTGTGAATTTTTAAGTCCGAATGTTCTTCCAGTGTTTAATGCACTCAGTGGCGAAGCGTGCAATGAAGCGCTGGAAGGCCACGCCGTGGCTCAGTGGTTAGACCGCTTGGCTCTCACCAAGGCGGCCCGGGTTCGATCCCAGGCGACCGCAAAGTGAGATTTGTAGTGGACAACACGGCGTTGGGGCGGGTTTTCTCCGGGACCTCCGGTTTCCCCCGCCATCTCATTCCACCGGTGCGCCATCTTCATCTCATGTGTCATCAGTGTCATCGCCTGCGGTGCCATATGTAGTAAAACCGGGCGTTAAACACTACACACATATGAAGCGCTGGAAATGCGCCTTCCCCAAGAATTTCAGGTGAAAAAGAGGAAAAACAAAATATTCATGCGAAATAATATTTTATTTACTCTGGATACATTTTCAAAATTTATTCGCGAATATCCGCGGTGCTGCGGACAATTTGGCAGCTGCCTAAGCTCGAGTAACTGGTTCCCGATTCCATTCAATACTGAATATTTCTGTATTCACACATTCGTAACCTTGAATACCATGCTTCATAGGTTTGGAAGCAATCGCAACTCATTGGTAGCTAGGAAGCGCTTCACAGATTTTGTCACGTGAAGTTTCTAAAGTGTGTGAATAAAATTTTCTTTTTGTTTATGTTTTATTACTGTAAGTATTAGTAATCTGCCTAAATTGGTATGCAGTGGTGACAAACAGGAAATTCTTGTGAAGTGTTAAGTTATTAGCAGAAGTGTGTGAATTGCATACTTTCTTCATGTTATATCGAAATTAAAGGATTGCAATAAGTAAAGAATCGTGATGGATTTCAAAGGAATGTTGAATCTTTGTTACAACACGTGCAGGGGCCGTTGAGTTGAGTCGTGTAATAAAAGACACGGGAGAAACAGAATCCTAAGGGATAGCACTTGACTTTCTTTGAAGAGGGTATTCTTCGGATCCTTAATAATTGCATGAGCGAGACTAATAATCACAACGGACAAAATAGTCACAAAGGGAATCTTTGTGTGAAAAGAGGGTTTCCAGAAGTGAAAGTTACACATCCATGCGCAGCTGTGCATAGTGTGAAGACAGACAGTACGCGGCTTGGGGCCAATTAAGAAAGTCATAGCCTCTATCTTGGTCGAGGGCAGACCAGAAGCGATGAGAGAAGATCTGTCGGTTTATACGTAACGAATTAAGTACTATCGAGTAATAAGCATTCCACCTTCAGTCACTCTAAACAGTGATATATTGGTAACCCTTGGTCGGCAACTTCGAGTTTGATGCTATGATAAAAGAAGCAGTCATTGAACGGGCATCCCAGTGTCATTAAAACATCCTTCTCATACATACCCACGCATACCCTGAGAGAAATCTCATTGCTCAACCCTGAGCTACCCATATTATTCGTTACAAACTGTAGCGTCAACGTGGAACTGTGCGCCATCCATTTTATTTGCTGCATCACATGTTAGATTAACAATTCACGCGGTGTGGGCCAGCTCTAGGAAAAATTGGAACGTCTGAGTGGAGAGGGTAAGCAGTAAAGTCTGCTTGTAGTGTGACCAGTCTCGCAACGCAGGAGAAAGAGTGCTAAAGTGTAGCATTAGTTCTTTGAGTCATTGTTCTGTGTGATTTTTAATGAAAATTATTACTTGGAGCTTCCCTCGCTTTGAAGTCATGCCTCGCCACTGAATTCATGGAGTCCTACTAGGAGATAGGGATAGCACAAAAGATCTTTTGGTTGAGGTGCAAGGACCGTTCTCTAACTCCCACGTATACTCTTCCTCTACTTTCCCCTCTTCCAACTCTCACTATTACAAGCTAATGATCAGTTCCCATGAAAAATATTTATATTTCCTAACTAATGACTGTAACTCAGCTTTATGTATTGGTTTTAACATACGGAAATTATTTATTGAAACTAAGTATTTATGTCTCGGTAATTTATTTATAGAATGATTATAAATCACCATTAATAATTTAGGTATCATTGATTGTGTGAGCGCGCGCACGCATGTGTAAATAGTAGCATAACTCAAAAACAAGATGTCACATACTGACCAAACTTGCAATTTAAGCTCACTATTTTTTTAAGAAAAATGCGACAGTTAAGATTTTCAAGAAAATACAGCCTCGCCAAACTTACCTTTACATTGGGATTTTTTTTTCGTTATTTTGGATTTTGTCAGAAATGTCTCTATAATGATGTTTATTAAAATGTGTTGGATTTGACTAATACAACGAGTATCTTGAATTTTCTGCAAATAGCACTTTGGAAGAATTTTGTACATTTTTGTGCAACTGTAAACTGTGGCAGATATAAAAAGTACTCCACAAAATACAATTTCCCATTTCTAAGTTACAGTTGTTATTTGTTAACTTTCAACTACTTTGAACTTCCAAGTCTCGTTCATTTGTTTCTTCTGGCCATAAAGTAACTGAAATTTCAAGCCCGCCTCGGTAGTGTAGATGGTAGCACGTCTGCCTCACGTTCAAGAGGTCACGAGTTCGAAACTCGGTCAGGATGAGTTACGTGCATAAGATATTTTCCGGAAGTTTCCCTTATCCTGAAAGACGAAAGTCTGTCTAGTGAACGCGAGTGCAGTTTGCCCCTCAAAGGAAACTACCCTCCCGCCCACTAATGATCGTCCTAAATCTATCTCCACACTTCAGAAATGGAACACTGTCTTTGAGGACCAATAGCAACCCTGATTTCCTCGAAGTGACAGTCGCATGTCTACTCCACGGGGAGTCTCAGTTGCTAAAGTTACAACTTCCAGTTGATCTGTTTCATTACGTGCAGAAATTCGTTGTGTGTCACGATGTGGAGACCGTGGGAGGGAAATGCAGTGGTAAATACAAATGAAGTAGTAGATTGGAAATTAATTGTTCTTTCACACTGGCCGTGTGTAGGTTAAATTGTGGAAACGTAGAGTCAGACTGAAAAATTCAATGCCATAGCCGGGATTTGAACCGCGGATCTTCTGGTTTCCGTTCAGCCGCACTACCATTGTGCTACTATGGCCAACGTGCCGATGACATTAAATTCTCCAACTGACTCGTATTTTTTTTCCGGTAAAGCACTTAGGAGTTCTCATAAACACATGAGACAACTACCTTAATGGCGACTTACTATATTGTAAGTACTTTAAGGCCCGCGCTTTATAGTTAACCACTATTAGGTCAATTAATGGAAATTAATTGTTATTTCACACTGGCCGCGTGTAGGCTAAATTGTGGAAACGTAGAGTCAGACTGAAAAATTCAATGCCATAGCCGGGATTTGAAATACGAGTCAGTTGGAGAATTTAATGTCATATCGGCACTTTGGCCATAGTATCACAATGGTAGTGCGGCTGGACGGAAACCAGAAGATCCGTGGTTCAAATCCCGGCTATAGCATTGAATTTTTCAGTCTGACTCTACGTTTCCACAACTTAGCCTACACACGGCCAGTGTGAAATAACAATTAATTTCCATTAATTGACCTAATAGTGGTCCGAACTATAAAGCCCGGGCCTTAAAGTACTTACATGTTGTAAGTCGCCATTAAGGTAGTTGTCTCATGTGTTTATGAGAACTCCTAAGTGGTTTACCGGGAAAAAAAATACGAGTCAGTTGGAGAATTTATTGTCATATCGGCACGTTGGCCATAGTAGCACAATGATAGTGCGGCTGGACGGAAACCAGAAGATCCGTGGTTCAAATCCCGGCTATGGCATTGAATTTTGCAGTCTGACTCTACGTTTCCACGAAGTAGTAGATTAGTTTCTTCAAAGTGAAAATAATCAAAGTGATTACAATAGTTTGAATAACTGGGCCGAGTTATGTTACTGGAAAGGCCTTAAAAAAAGTTATAACGGGAACTGTTTCTAAGCAAATTCAAGCGCTTGTTTTGAACACATATAAATATGTGCTGACAAATAATCTTGGTAAGGGGTCATGCAATAAACCTGATAAATTCTGGGTATTCAGAGAAATACAGTAAGAAATATTATGACGAAAGGAATACCAAAGACGCCGATCAAGTGTGAAAACAAAAGGAAACGTTTCTCTAAAGTAGATAATTTCACATGCGATTTAATTCATCGAGAAATTTATAGATACTATGCAAAAGGGAGAGCGCCCACCGTAGACGAATTGGTTGCACATTTGCAAGAAATTTGTGATTTTCCTTATGGGCACTGCACTTTGCGCGGTCTCCTAAAGGAGCTGGGTTTCAAATACCACACTTTGAATAAGTTAAGGGTTATTATGGAATCCAGTAGAATTGTAGCTTGGCAATATATATATATATATATATATATATATATATATATATATATATATGGACATAAGATTATTTAGACGAAACCTCGTACGATACCCATGACGTATCGAGAAGGGTGGCAACCTTGCAGAAAGGTCTGGGAGAAGGAGGGTCGGTGTTGTAAAACGATTATAAGGATTCGTCAAAAGCAACAGCCGACTTGCACATGAGTTAACTAAACATACTCTAACTCTTAAGCTCTATGGACCCTGGGCTCATTTGAGCGTCTTTTCACCCATTTCATTCATCGTCCGACATGACTCAACGTTGGAGGACGTAAATTACACACACACACACACACACACACACACACACACACACACACACACACACACACACACACACGCACACACACACAGACTGAAATTTCAAGACGAGCATACAGAGACTTTTTAAAAAATATATCGTTTCAGCCTCTGGTATCCCCTTTCAGCCTTTTTTGTAACTACAAGAGACCATTTTCTTTGGCGGTTTACCCTCCTGTATGAAGGATATGAGTTTCGGATTCCTATGGAGGAGCAGAATCACTTCTAGACTAGAGTATCCAGAATGAGTGATAATTTGACATTGAGGAAGTACATAGATGACGTGAAATATGGAGAAAACGAACGAAGGTAAACATGATGGTGGAGCAGTTGGTGGAATGATGGCGTAGGAAACCGGAGAACTAACCCCTACGTCGTGCTGTCCATCACACATTCCACATGTCTAAGGACGAACCCAGACTGCCGCAGTGAGTCAAGCCGCTCGGCCGCCGCGGCTCAGAAAGTTAACGTGCAATGAATGCATTTATGCAACCGAACCTTTATCTAAACATGAAACAGATTAGAAAACAGATTTGATGAGCATAACCATTAGAGGAAAGTGAATTTAATATTCAGCTTTTGAATCTTTAAATCTATTTTAAAATTCTCATAACTGGATGTATGAAAATGAGAGCGTACAAGACACACACATACGTGCATGCATGCATACATACATAATACATAAACGCATAAATACATATATACATACACACCCAGAGAGAAAGTAGTGTAGCATGGTGGTAGCGTGTCTACCTCACGTCCAAGAGCTTCGGAGATCGAATTCCGGTCAGGGTGAATTATCTGAATAAGTTCTTTTATAGGGTTTCCCTTACCCTTAAATATGAATGTCGGGTAACTCTAAGCTGTATTGACTCTGGACTCATTTGAGATCTCGCCCTTTCATTCGTCGTCCGATATGATTTAACATTGGAGGACGTAAATTAAAAAAAAAAAGAGGGAGAGAGAGAGAGAGAGAGAGAGAGAGAGAGAGAGAGAGAGAGAGAGAGAGAGAGAGAGAGAGAGAGAGAGAGAGAGAGAGAGAGAGAGAGAGAGAGAGAGAGAGAGAGAGAGAGAGAGAGAGAGAGAGAGAGAGAGAGAGAGAAAGAAAGAAGGAAAAATAAATAAATAGCTTCTAATTTTGCTTAACTCGGAAACTTTTCTAACTTTCTGAATAAATCAGTGTGAAGTGACGCCTTACTCTTCTTATACGTTTTGCTTTCTTTCGAGTACATATAAACTAGCATTTTCCAGAAGTTTTAAAATGCAAATGATTTTTAATGAATGATCCTACTTTCTTCTGTTTCGATCTTGTTTAGAAAGGCTTTATAGACCACTGTAGGAAATAAGCGTAAGAAATAAATTGATGTAAAAAATAACAATAAATTATGATCCTATGATTAAATGATCCTACTTTCTTCTCTTTCGATTTTGTTTAAAAAGGCTTTATAGACCACTGCAGGAAATAAGCGTAAGAAATAAATTGATGTAAAAAATAACAATAAATTAAGACAGGCTCAAATGAGCCTTAAGCCTTCATTTTAAGAAGCACTGCTGAAGTATTTGAACTATGAAGAGGGGCCTGATGATCAGGAATGAGAAGCTGAAATGATTTCCAGTTTTCGATGGTTTGATTTATTTTTGGAGTTCTCACGAATATGAATTTACAAAATGTAGTACTTTAAATGTGATGGGACATACCATTAGGACCTTAACTTTCGCTTTGAAGTGTTCTCACGTATGCTCTTCGTGTTTGTGTGGCATGACAAACTTGAATTTTAACGCCGAAATGTATACATGGACACCCCTGTACAGTACACGCGTGGAAGCGTTTGGATATTCAGGTAAGTCTGTGTTGCTTCTGCGCATATCGACTCCATATCGTCATCTTGTTTGAGCTACTTGTCTGTAGCACGGTAACAACTGGTAAATACATATTTTGATCTGATTTTTGGAATAATTCACCTAAGGTGATAAAACTGTCAAAACTCAGTATTACTATCTTAAATTGTCTGTAATGAATATGTTGTTTATACTATGTAAACATGGTAGACTTCAAAACAAAAGTTAAATTTGTTTGAATGTTGAGCACAGGTTGAATATAGGCACTATGTAGTGTTAGATTATAGTCTGGTATGTACAGTATTTCGTGACGTGTACCATTTCCTCTGCGCGCAAGAATCCCAAGGTCACTTTTCCAGGCAAATGTGGTCGATCATATGCCCAACACAAAGTCTCACTCAATTGTGACCCTATTTACTCCATAATATGGTTTTGAAAACCTCATTTTTGCAATTCTATTTGAATGTGATATCAACGCAAATGCTTAGAGTTCCCAAATATTATCTATATTCTTTGTTTTCCGCGTGATCCTACAGAAAAAAGGCTTTTCCTGGTTCGTTCTAGAATGACTTTACCATAAGGTCGATGGTGTATTGGCAACAGCATTGATTTTCAACCTTATGCGCATGTACATATGGCTCAGTTTTCAGCCTCTTGGCACGTTTCCCAAATGCCCTGGACGAGCTTACTTCTTCTTCTGCTTACCACAACGGTGATGAGATATGGTAGGGTCGTAGTAAACTCTAATCACAGTTACCTTGCAATTACCTGTGATTAAGAGCACTATTGAGCAATAGTATAGCATGAAAGTAAAGTACATTTTAAACTAAGGAGTCTCGTAAATTATGTAAAAGGCCCTACATTAATTATTTATATTATACTTAAAATCATAATAATCATAATTGAAATCATATTGATACCTAAACACACCTTGCTATTAAGTACAACAGTTTTAGTTAACCAGTAAACAAAAGAATAAAGCTACATGTAGAAAGAGAGCTTTCTAGTAGTCTTATGACGTCACACTGCGGTGTTGCCGCCTGCTTTGAAATGGCAACATCGCTTTAGATTCTATGGCGTTCTTACGGAAATGTGGAATTATAGAATATTATTAGGTTCAGTATTATCCTAAAGTGATGTCAGAATGTCTCAAACTTGCATATAACGTTTAATTAGTAATACTTAAGCAACATATAAGACTTAAGTCTTAAGACTTAAGAATTAAAAGCATTTTAATTTTAACATTCGTTTATATCTGTTTGTCTTTTTTATTTCCTGCATTAATTCGATACTAAGTCGGCTATGGATATTGTTTATATTTTGTTTTTCTAAATCATATATAATCATCAAAATATATAAAACATAGACAGTTTGAAACATTTTGCCCAAGATATTTCACAGAAACGAAGTTCAACGCTAACAAATGTCATAGCTCAACATGAAAGACTCATTTGAGATAAGCAAGTATGCAGACTACGTTCTAAAGACCTTGGAAAATCTTTTCTAGCCTCGAAGCGAGGTATATGGATTTAATAATGACGTCATCAAAACGATGGCGTAGTCTTTTTGTTATTGCCACACGGCAGGCTGTGATTGGACGGAAACTTGCGATGACCGCCATTTGACGAGAATGAGTCACAGGTGAAGAAAAACGGCTATAGAGAAAATGGATACCCTGTATGCGAGGCTAGCCGGGCATTTCCCTTTGGCTTTCAAATCGAAGGGAAGAAATGTGTGACGTTCTGTACATGAACGGAGAAACTAACATAGTGTAACTGTGGTAAACATAGTGGTGTAACCTAAAAGACGTGCAGAAGACGTAAAATGATTAGACATAGATAAAACGTGGTGCAGACTTCATGAAAGTACAGCCGCTCCGCTGGTTTCAATTGTTACATGGCTGAAGCAACGTGAAAGTATAATGGCGTTATCCTCGGTTGCCGCCTTACAGACCACTGCAAAGCCAAACATAACATTAGCAGGTAGGTACGAAGTGTAGCATGGCAATAATATTATTAGACATGTGTTTGAAAATGACATTTAATGTTACACCTTTTATGTGTAGAAGGTAGCATTCGTAGTAAATGTGGACAAGGGACATTTTGAATATAAACGCAAATACAGTCATATCAGTTGCTTGTTAAGCACATTTCTAACAATTTTAAAACAATTGAAGGAATTTATGATTACATATGCAGTGTTTATATCCCAAGTACTGCTAGAAATGTGCTTGAGGCGAATTGAAAACATTGACCCCAATATGTGTGTATGTGAATGTGACAAAATTCGCAACAGCTGTCAAATTAGCCCTAAACTGTTGATTGGTATCAAATGAAAGATATTAAGTAGCCTCAGGTTTTAAAAATAAAGGTGTGCATGTGGATCCTATAAACAAAGTAGAGTATTTTTAACATAATGCATATGTCAATTGTGTTGGTTTGACAATACAATAGTGAATTTCTTAAATTGTGTCTAGGTGTGACAATAAAGCAAGAAAGGCCAGATGAAGCTGAAATTCGAGAATTGGCAGCCAAAATGGTGGAAGCAAATAAGGCGAAGGCTGCAAGTGCTGCAAATGCTGCGAATGCTGCAAATGCTGCCCGTCCAGCTGGCCAGGGCCCCATGCAGCAACAGCAGATTGTACAACCTGGACAGCCTGGGATAATTAACTTCCTAACTCGGGGACCAAATGTTCCAGGAAAGCCCTGCGATAAAGATAAATCAGGAAATGATCCTGATAAAAAACCAGCATGTGATGAGGATAGTGTCCGTGGAAGGTTTGGTTGGGTCACACTAGGTAAATGTCATATCCCATTTATTTTCCGTAATGGTGAAAAGTATTGTGCTGTGCGCATGGTTGAAATGAAACTCCTTAGTAAGTACCTGAATAATTTAAACCCAGAGGTGTCTAGCTGCACATGTATCCCTAGCTATTACATAACTGAAGCTGAAGCGAGGCTTCTAAATGAAGTGAATATAAGGCATTGTGAAGGCCAGTTTGGGAGAGAACAGTTTACATGTAAAGATCTGGTCGTAAGATTACAAGATGCAGGAGAGTTTTATAATTTCCTGGATATTTGTTACAATAAAATTATCCTAAGCTCAAGCAATCCAAAGGATAGGTGTGGTTTTATTCGCATCAATGGTGAATCTGTAGTTCCATACACAGTACGTGATGGATTCAAATATGTCCCACTCTTTTATTTTGAGGGTGAAACAGACAATCTAAAACTAAAAGCAGAAAAACTGGAAGGTTGGGATTTGGCATATCTCAAGTTTTGTTGTAAAGTGCAAGGAATAAGAAATGAACTTTTTGCCAGTGAAACCTGTTCAGTAATAAGTTTAAGTGATATTAAAAGTTACTTTCCGCCAGGGACCATGTTCGAAGATTACTGGCCAAGTAAGGTGGTGGACAATTCACTGTTGTTGCCGAGCAATAAAAATAGTGCCGCTGTGACAAGTGCAGGAATGTGGACGAAGCAGCCGCCGTGTGCACCACCAAATCACCAACCACAACAGCAGCAGCAACATTCCACAGCAGCTGGAAATAACCCTTTACATCATCAAGCAGCAGCAAGCAACAAAATAGTGTCGCCACCAACACAAGCTGTTTCACAGCAGCGGACCACTTCCCTACCCCCTGCACCTTTGGCACCGCAAGTCAATTTGAATCCTGCAGCTGTCCAGGCTGTCTGCAATGGTTGGGCAGGTCTCGTTGGTGGTCAGCCTGCATTTCAGCCAGGAATGGCACCACAGCCTAATCAAGTTATTAGAATGGGGCAGCCTCCTATATCAATGCATAATGTGAGTAATCCTTATGGTATCTCCAGTCCTAATTATAATTACTTATTGTCATATTATAATTTCTCTGAATGGCAACAGCATGGTTCGCTCTTTCAAGAAAGGTCATAGCACCTAAAATTATGAACATTTGACATTCTCAGGTGAATAAATCAATAAGTGAAAATAATTAGAATAACCAATTGTGCAAAACATTGGCAAAGTAAATGCATTCACATCAAGCATGTAGATGCATTTTTTATCACAATCTGCATGAATATATATAGGGGTTAAATTATTAGTGTATGGAAGAGTGATTATTTGCTGTGTAGGTATGTAATTCTCATGTAAGAGAAAAACTTTTGTACATGTTTAAGTTGCATTGGCTTTTATAACAATTGTTTCTGAAATATTTTGGCTAGAATTCAACTTTCTATTCTCATTTCTTTAAACAATTCAATAAGGCAAACTTTATAAATTAGATCTTTAAGCAGGCAAACAAAGTAAAAGCATGTACCCAATATAAGACAATAGTGACATGACATTTTGAGCAACTTTAATGAAGTTATAAAGAAGTCTGCTCTTGTAAACTTTTCTTGCATGCCCTTTGTGCTTTGTAGGAAGCTTATGTTTAACATTAGAAAATGTACATATTGAGTTATAATTAGTGCTGCAGTGCTTTATTTCTTATTTTGATTATGTACAAAATCCACTAAAAAGTACAAACAAATTACTATAAGAAACAGTTTTGTCAGAAAATTAACTCCCACGATAGGATACTTTTGAACTTTCCAGATTCCATTTAGTTATTTCCACTGTGGAAATAGTACTCTGTTATTCATTGTGGCTAGATTTAACAATTTTAATGAAATAAGTGTAGGACTACCCTTTTTATGTACAAGTACAGATGAATATTCGGATAATGTGGTGCAGGGAATTGTGATATACTTCATATTATAGCATGGTAGCTAGTAATATAAATAAAAAATTGTTCATTTTTTAGGTTTGTTTTTTTGCAATTGGCTTGCTTGCAATTTATTTACAATAGGAATTAGTACCATTTCGGCATGTTTCAAGTGTTTGAAGAGGGATGTTTGCAAACTAATTCACTATTTCCTGTATTTCCATTGCCCTCTCCTCTTCCTCCTCCTCCTTCTCCTCCTCTTATGAACTGTGTTTAAAATTAACTTTTCATGAAGCATATACTTGTCTTCGAAAAATAATATATTTTAGGATGGTTTACTTAAGGAATGAATGTTTACAGATTTTGTCTATTGAGTTGAAGTACAGAAGTGGTGAAACCTAAACTGAAACAATAATAATACTAATAATGTGCTTAATCTATAGAACATGTTTTCTCAGTTGAAACTAACTCAGGATGGGTTGAAACAAGTTTCTGTACTTAAAGTGAAGAAGAAATTACTTTGACACATGCTCCACTGAGTCAGCCATGGAGGATATGCTATCCTTCAGACCAGTAGCTTCAGGAAGGCAAACTTCTAAGTCAGTAACTACAAGCTCAATAACTGATCTTACAGGAGCTATTTGGGTGTTAAGTCATTAGGAAATGTCAAAAATTTAGGAGCTTGAATTTCTTTTGTTTTAAAAAGTCTGATTCTAGCAAATAATTTGATAATGAATTGGGTGATAATCACATAATGATGCATTTGTGGTATGTGAGTGTGAGTAGCAGAAGCTGTTTCCGAACTGTTTTGAACGAGAATGAGCAGCAAACTGCATACATTTAATTAATTAGAGCCAGCTGAAAAATTCAATGCCACAGCCGGGATTTGAACACGGATTTCCTGGTTTACGTTCAGTCGCTCTAACCCCTTGAGCTACCATGGCCAACATGCCGACGTGACATTAAACTCTCCAATTGACTCCTTATATTTTCCTAGTAGACCACTTAGAGTTCTCATATTCGAGATGCACATTTGTGGTGACTTACTCTTGTAGGTACTTAATACTGGGATTTTTATCGCTGAATATTTTTAATGTAAATTTATATATTTGCTGATTTGTTAGAAACACTGTATTAACAGCAGATGAAAATATATAAATACAGCAAACAGTATTTTTGTTTGTTCTTCAATTTGCCATGGAATTGCTTGATTTCTGAAGAAGTATTCTGATAGTTACAATCAGTGAAATGCTTTGTGACATAATTGTTTCTGTTGCCATCACATGCATAGTTTTTCTGCTAGTTGTATATTTCAGATTACAGCAAGTACTTTATCTGGAGATGTGTGCTTCAAATCTGTCACAATGAGGCTGGTCTTACGGAAGGAATCAAACAGGAATGGCAATTTGTTCACATATATAGAATAACTTTGGCCATAATGCATGCATGTGCTAAAAAGGTGAAGCTGCTCTTTTGTTACAGGACATAATAGTTGCTCATCCCATCATATAGTCAACCTCGGTAACGTAGATGGTAGCATGTCTGCCTATCATGGAGGTCCCGTGTTGGAATCTTGGTCAGGGTGAGTTACCTGGATAGGGTTTTTTCTGGGGCTTGCAATTCATCTTGAAAGATGAATGTTGGATATGATTAGATTACTACGGAAGGGATTTGGCACTGAAACCTGTAGTTTATTGTGCCTAAGCCCCAAGTGGGGCATTCCCTAGAGGAGAGATGAGGTGAGAGGAGATGGAGGGTGGCGGACCCAGGGACTCATGACAGTGCTGAGACACCCAGTCACACTTCTGCCCTGAAAGAGACCACCAGAGGAGAGATGATGTGAAAGGATAATGGAGATGAAATGGAGGGACAGGAAATTTGGGGGATGCAATTAATCTACCCAGCATTCATATGGCAATCTGGAAAAGCCCCTGAAAAAGCCCGTGGGTCAGGTAAGGAATTGAACAGGAATTGAACCCGGGCCTCCCAAATCCAGGCCACAGACGAAACCGCCTGAGCCATCCCGCTCAGAAATGTCAGGTAACTCTGAGCTCTTTGGACTCAGGGCTCATTTGAGCATCATTTCACCAATTTCATTAGTCTGATATGACTTAACGTTGGAGGACGTAAATTAAAAAAAGATCCCATGATGTAATCCCATTAAAGTCAGATCCATTGTGGACTTTAATATATTTCCCTTTCTTTTTTTCTTTCTCAGTTCCTCCATTTAAACTTTTAAGCTTGCCAAATGAAAGGTTATGACCAAGGCTACTACTACACTAATTAAAAATAAAATTGACAGTTTTGCTTGTAAACTTATCACAGGACCAAGTTATACTAATAATTACTAGTTAGTGCTTGTTGTTTTATAGTATATAAACATTTTTTAATCCTAGCTTCACAGGAGATCAGTCATGTCAAAGTTAAAATGTTGAGTTTGTGATCATTCCAAGCTCCATGGCCTTCCTCATGGCTGATCACCTGTGAAGCTATGATTAATGATGCTCGCGGTGAAAGTTTTATGTCTTAAAAACTTTTTATTGGCTGGCCTGTAATTTTTTTTTTTTTTTTTTTTTTTTTTTTTTTTGTAAATTTACGGCCTCCCAACGTTAAGTCATATCGGATATCAGACGATGAATGAAATTGGTGAAATGATGTTCAAATAAGTCTGGGGTCCATGGGGCTTAGAGCCCCCCGACATTCGTCTTTAAGGATAAGGGTCTGGCTTGTATATTTGGTTGTTACTATGTGTTTCAAATGGGAAGAATTCTGGCTTGTAGCGAATCGGATACATTAGAGCCTTCAGCATTGCCACCTCATTACCCCCACTCTTTTATATTACCCTCTCTCTCGCACAATTGAGTCTTCTTGGTGCAAGAAGTAAGGGAATGAAAACTGAATTTTCCAAAGCTTTATAATAATGCAGTTGTTCAAACCACAACTACAACAGGGATATTCATACATTACTCACATGTTTTAAATATATAAGTAGTTTAAAATTAATTAAAGTTTATGAATTACCTATTTTAATGAAACTGCCAGTGGTTCATCCATACAGCTATGAATGTCACTTCCGTTAAGTCAATTCGTCAGTGTCACTGTCTTCATCTTCTGAGTGTTGCAAATGTGTGATGATAGGCTCCAAAATCTCGTCACATGCTATTTCTTTCCAAAAGTATTGTTCTTGTAGGTTATCTGCATGTCTCATGCAGTTTTCCTAGTGTTGTGCTACCTTGTTGAATAAGTCGTTCAGTGTCAGTCAGTTTAAAAATATTATTTCTGTTTGCAACATAATTTGATAACACATTAACTCAATTGGATTGTTCTGGCAGTGATAAGGGGGAAGGTGGTTTATAATACCTCGTGTCTCATTTGAATTGCAAGCTGATCCAGCTGCTACACTTTCTCTGGTTTTCGAATGGACGAACAACTGAATAATACTGCTTTGAACTCTCTTGAGTAAATAGAGATTATTTAAGATTCATAAACGAACATATGGTGTGACAAGTCACATTCTGCCAATGCACCATTCTACAAGCCAGCAAGAAGTGTATTGTTTGTTCATGCTCAAACACCTTGGCTTATTCAAAGTAATTCTTTTATCACATGTCAGACGTTTACGTTTCAGTTCTGAGTAACTACAAATATTTGTACATGTATATATGCCAAGCAATAATGATATCCATTACAATGCTTATGACACAATGCAATTATAACATTATAATGCTTTATTTATTTGTAAACTATTTGAGCTAAAAATATGGGGTTTTTGCGGTTGTGTTAGTTACATTACTCTCTACCTTCCGGGATCAATTTTTGCAAATTGGAATTTTGGTTCGGTAGCGTGGTGGTAGCATGTCAGCCTCATGCTCAAGAGGTCCCGAATTCGAATCTCGGACAGGGTGAGTTACCTGGATAAGGTTTTTTCCGGGGTTTTCCCTTTTCCTGAAAGACGAATGTTGGGTAACTCTAAGCTCTATGGACCCCGGGCTCATTTGAACATCATTTCACCCATTCCATTCATCGTCCGATATGACTTAACGTTTGAGGACGTAAATTACAAAAAAAATTATTAGAGATAGATTAGGTTGGCACTAGTCACATACCAGTTAGGGGGAATGCCATATGACAACACTGCAGGATTTTGATTGGTTGCTCGTCTAGTAGCGCTCCCATTTGCCCGCCTCGGTAGTGTAGATGGTAGCGTGTCTGCCTCGCGTTCAGGAGGTCCCGAGTTCGAATCTCGGTCAGGGTGAGTTACCTGGATAAGGTTTTTTCTGGGGTTTTCCCTTGTCCTTCAAGTCGAATGTCGGTTAACTCTAAGCTCCTTGGACCCCGGACTCATTTGAGCAACACTTCACCCAATTCATTCACCATCCAATATGACTTAATGTTGGTGGACGTAAATTACAAAAAAGGGGGAAAAAAATATATGTATATCATCCCATTTGAAACACACACTAGTTGAGCATCCCTGGTTTCCAGTAAGGTTACTTTCAGAGGATTGTAACGAAAGTATTAGCAAATGAAGTGTGTTCTATCATGGATTTTTCATATCAACAGAGTGTTAAACGTGAGGATCTGTGACGTGTAAGCAGTATTGGACTTCTAATACATATGGAAAAGGAAATACTTCTTGTAACAACTATGTAGGAATGAGAAAGGAATGGAAATAGAGAAAATATATATGTGTTTGGAGGAATTTAATAACAGTGACGTCAAAATTAATCTCAAAAACTATTTGTAGTTGGTTTATTGATACTCGCCTTTGAAACTAGTCTCTCATTAATATAAACAAGTAAGTGACGAGTTTCAATAAACAAACTAAAAATAGTTTTTGAGAGAAAATATATTTTGAAAATCTCATCAGCATGAAGAACTGACATATGACCTCAGCACTTTAAAATCTTTCATGTTTCTTGTAATATGGGAAATTAAGTTACCATACTAGAGATCCAGAGCTCAATGAGACAAAAGAAAGAAATGCAAGACTATAAAAATGATGTTAGGGAGTGATAGGAAAAATAAGGTGGAGCTGCGCTTTTATGTGGATGTTTCAAAATTGAAATTGAGTTATTTATTGGTGCTCTGTAAATGTTGTATCTTTCAAGTACCACAAATTTGGGAAAAGAAATGGACCCTTTTTAAGTACAGAATAATTTATTGACAAATAAAATACAGTACAAAACAGTTGAAACACTCCCCCTCCCAACCCTCTGCTCCTCCTGAGTTGCATGTTGCAGTTGGTTGAGTGCCGAACTGAAAACCCATTAATCATCAGTGTCATGACTATTGTTGAACCTTTCAGGGTGAAAATGGATGAAACGACTTCCAGAACTAGTCCCTTAATAATATAAAGATGTTAAAAAAAGTATGACAAAATGTTAAAAACCAACTAGAAATAGTTTTTTTAATTAATTTTGATGTTACTGTTACTAAATTCCTCCAAGTATGCACAATTAAAACAGTTATTCATTATAACAAGCTCTTGCTATGGAAATCAAAGTGGGGAGAGCAAAGCTTATAAACTTTTAAGCATGTGTGTTAGTGATGCTTGAGAAATGTCTAAACATGTAGCTCGAGTGTTTTGCATTCTGCTAACACAAAGAGAAAAATTCTGATATGTTGTACAAACTATTCTAGCAAAGACTTATTCTTCTAACTACTTCACATCAGTCAAGATAAACATTTATCACTAATTTTCTTGTAGGTGCAAATGAATATGAAAATAAAATATGCTTTAGGTGATAGTAAAATCTTATGAGTTGGTTGCTATGGCTATGGAATTAAGTTCTCTTTGCATTGCCAGGAGATAAAAATTAAAAAAGAAGGAAAAAAGGAAATTTAAACAAAATAACTAGGAATATCTCCAAAATGGTTCCCTCTACAAGCAAAATATATTTAACTTAAGTTGTGTCTTATGAACTCTACATTTTTGTAGAGCTTTGATAGAAGATTTGTTACGTGGTAGGAGGATTTTCTTGAAAATTTTTTTATTACATCCTTGGTAAATGCTGGTTACACACCAAGTATTTAGCGACTTTTCGTTTCTGAGAATTTGTGTTCACATACATACAGACCTTTTTATAAAAATGCTTACACACTCACACACAGACCTTTTTATAAAAATGCTTACACACTCACACACAGACCTTTTTATAAAAGTGATTTTTGGATTCAGGATTTCTATAAAAACATATTTCTACAGCGAAATCTCACCATTGAATGTTTTGGTGGAATGCAATACCTTCTGCACTTAACTATGTATGGGGTAGAGAAAGTGAAAAGTGATACAAATTGTTTTTACAGTTGTAAGCTTTTTTTTCTGTTAAGATTTCTTTGCTATGCAGAATTATGCAAAAGTCAATCAAATAAAGGGAAGTTAAGATCAAATCAACCGTGGCATAACAGCCAACCAGACTGCAGGCTCATGCCCACATATTCAAGGTAGAGGTGGGAGATCATCCAGCCGATACAGAGAGAACATGTCAGCATTTTGGCAACCCCAGCTGGAAGGTTGGCTTATGCAACCAAGGCTGGCTACTTGTCGTGCCTACTCATAGTGTCCTAGACCCAGGACTTGAAATTTGCACTCTCCAGGGGTGGGATCAATCCCCGGCACATTCTGGGGCAGGGAACCAAAGCATGACGCATTAGTCCACTACGTCATGGTGCAGAACAGTTTACAGGATATCCACATAAAATTTAATATATCTGTGTGTTTCATTTCTGATAGTGTATTACAACATGTGACATTTTGATCAAAATTGTTTAAGCTATATGTGAAAATAAAACATATCAAACTTTTTTGCATGTAAAGGTTGAATTGGGAATCCTTTTGAACATCTTATGTCATATGTTTGGAGGACACTCCTCTTAAAGCCATGTTAGTGTTTAACCAACTTTTTATTTTTAAGGTATGTTACGGACAATACTAATGGGTGAGAGCATGTGTTTTTTACAGCGGTATCGAACAATATTAATTTTGGAATGTAGGATCAAGCATTAAGAAAAGCAACAGATCTCTCAAGCATCGTAATTGAAATCATATTTGTAGCTGTAAGATAGCTGCACCATTTAATAAACTCTAAGAAAATTTTAAAATCCTACAACTCAACATTTACTTCATTTTCCATTACCACAAACCAGCAACTTCCTTTAGCTATGAAAATTGTGTTCTGATAGAATCTCATTTGAGGTTATGAATATTATGAGATAATGGAAACGGCCAGTGTGAAAGAATAATTAATTTCCATTAATTAACCTAATTATGAGATAAATTTGTTTGTGCTCTACACTCATGTCTGTTAATAAATTCTTAACCTTTTGTGGGATTATCTACAGTAACACCAGCTGTTAAAGCCTATGATCAGATACATTACTCAACAATTATAAATAAGTGGTAGAAAATACGAAACTTCATGTACAGTTAGGTGAAAATTAAATGTTTTAAAAATAAATCAAGCTAATATTTTTTGCCATTTTTCTTGAAGTTGAGATTAATTTTGATTTGAATATTGCAGACTGGTTGTGTCCAAAATATACATTCTTTTAAAAGAAGTAGAAGCACATTTGTTAGAAGCACATGTTTTGCACAATAATTAACTATAGTTAACAAATATTAACTATGTCATGCAAAAAAATGTTGGTAGTTTTAAGAAACATAACTTGGTTTAAATGCGTTTCAGTTCAGAACTGTCCATCTGTTCTGTAAACCAGGGGTAGATAAAAGTGAAATTTTAACAAGGTGATTCATTTTTTTGCACTTTAATAGTAAGATTTTTAGATTCCTTCATGACCTCTCCCACAAACATCAGAATTATAAATTAAAGCTTTACGGTTGATCAGCCATGTCAAATTAACCCAATTTGACCATTTCAAGTTCCATGGCCTTCTTAACTGAAAGAAAAAGCTGGCTGACCATATATATATATAGCCTTCCTTATGCAGATAGGGCTTATATCACCCCACTGCATAGAAATCTATCATTGGTCCAGCTGGTTCACAGGAAGGGTGAACATGTATAGTTTTCTGCGTTGTCTGTCATCTGATTAGGAATTCTCCTGTCTTGAGTTTTATGCATGGTCTGTCATCTGGATTGTGGTTCTTCCATCTTGCTTTTGTGCGGTCTGTCTTCTGGTCAGGATTTCTATTGAAAGTATAATTTATGGCTGGAGCCCAAACTGTACTCAAATTGAAGTCCTGAAACCTTAAATTTTATGGATGGAGTTTAATCTGGATGGCTCCTTTTATAAGTGTATCAAAATGCATGTCTGTATGTTCTAGAACCGAGGTGTCATTAAAATGAATTTTGTGAACATACTCTATCCAATGTTGAATTACAGCTGACTACTCTGGTTGAAGGGGGTCTGTTCATCCCGTTTGTCCAGCATACACCCTTCTGCATTCACAAGGAATCTTGTACACCCTTGGGACCTTAGGGATCAAAGGATCTTTTATTTTCTTAAGGTATTGCTGATTATTCTTAGGTGCAGTAAAGTAGGTTTTAATATTAATTCTAGTTATTTTGACATGGCTGATTACTCGTGAAGCTTTAATTAGTAATGTTTGCTGTGAAAGGTTTAGCTCTTACATCACAATTATACACTGAACGTAAATATTATGTAATAATGCGTTTGTCTACAGGCGTACCTGTTAAACCCACAGTATTCCCTTCAAGTTTTTGTTCTGCATTTCTTTTAAAAGTTTTTGTTCAGCATCTCTTTTAAAAACAAAGTCCCTAGTACTACAGCATCATATCTTTTAATACCGATTTTCTGTTATTAATTTTTTGAACTCAAGTACCAGATCATGGAGGACTTTGTTCAAAGAGCTAAGCTTTTCTTCAGATAAGTCTCCTTCCTTAACAAAAGAAAGAAACTTATATATGTGGTAGAATGCTCCTTTTGGGTGCAGTAGCCATTAATGTGCCTTCTTATAGCACCTAAATTGAAAACTGTCTATTATGTGTTTCAAATGGGAAGGTGTTTGTCCTTGAGCGCTACTAGGTGAGCAACCAATCGGAGTTCTGCGGTGTTGTATTGCATTCCCGAGTGTGAGGAGCTCCAACCTAATCAATCTGTATGGAATACTATTCGCGCTAAGACAAAAATCCAAATTTTGCCAAAACTGATCCATGTGGAAGGTAGAGAGTAATGTATCTAACATAACCATAAGAACTCCATATTTTTAGCTCAAATAGTTTTTCTAATACAAATAAATAAACCACTATTATCTGTATTATAACAATAAATTGCGACGTAAGCACTGTATGAATTTGGCATGTATGCGTGTACATATATTTGTAATTACTCCGAACTGAAATGTAAATGTTTGACATGACGTGATAAAAGAATTACTTTGAATAATCAAATTTGAGCGAGAGGAAACAAATTTCCTGCTGCCCTGGCAGAACGTGCCTGGTCACATGGTATCTTAGTTTATGAATGGTTCATAATCTCTATTTACTCTCGTGAGTTCAAAGTGGTTGGTGTGTATGTATGCACATATACTTTTCATTACTCAGAACTGAAATTTAAACTACTGACATGATGTGATAAAAGAATTACTGTGAATAAGTCAAGGTGTTAAATTTGAGAAAGAGCAAACACTTCATTTCCTCGAGATTTAACTGTATTGGAACACCACATACGACTCATCTATAAATTAATAACTTCATTTCCTGTTAGCCTGTGGAATGCTGTATGCTTATGTTTATGAATGAATGCTGAATAAGAAGTGTTTATTTATTCTGGAGAGTTCAGATCAATATCATTCAGTTGTTCTTTGCACAACAGTAGAGTAAGAGTTAAATAGTGCAATGGCTTCTTACGGTGAATTTAGTGGCGAGTCAAAAAGGCAGGTATTGCGAAGTCAGGCTCAAAGCATTATTTTTAAGGTGTACAGGTTCTTCAAACATTTTTTGGAAGCAAATTAAAAATGAGTTATCACAAAGAGTACTTCGTTTAAAAACACGGAAAAAGTGTATAAGCTGGATCAACTTGCAATTGAAACAGGACATGAGGTAATATGCCTCCCACCTTACCGCTGCCAATATAATCCAATTGAGTTGGTGTAGGCTCAAATAAAATGGGAGATTGCAAACAGATATAATACTTTTAAACTGACAGATGTTAAACGACTTGTTCACGAAGAAATTGACAAGGTAACACAATAGGGCTGGGAAAATTGCGTGAGGCATGCAGAAAACCTTCAAGAAGACAATTTTAAGAAAGAAATAGCACATGACGAGAGTTTGGAAGCTATAATCATAAATTTGCAAGACTCAGACGATGAAGACAGTGACAATGACAAATTGTCTCTTAACGGAAGTGACATTGACATTGATATGGATGAGCCACTGGCAGTTTCATTGGAATAAAAAAACAGGTAATTCATAAACTAGAGTTATAGTTATGGTATTTTAAAATATACATAATTTGCAAAAATGATTTTTCCAATTTTAATTTTGGCAACTGCATATTGTAAAAGATTGTAAAATATAATTTGCTTACCCTTACGTCTGTGCCAAGCAGACCTGCATGTTGTGTGAGTGTGCGAGAGAGAGGGAAATTTAAAAGGAGTGGGGTAACAAGCTGGCAACGTTGAGTTTGATACGGCATCTGATTAGCTGGACTCCAGAACTCTTCTCATTTGAAACGCATAATAGTCGCATAACTGGAAATGTTCTGGGTCACTTTTTCGCAGCAGCTACAATTCTCTCTACATGCTTGCTTCTCTTTAGAGATTCAGAAATGGCCACATCACTTATTTTAATCCTAGAATGGGCAAGTTGTTTTTTTACGTCCTCCAACGTTAAGTCATATTGGACGGTGAATGAAATGGGTGAAGTGGTGCTCAAATGTGTCCAGGGTCCATAGAGCTTAGTTACCCGACATTCGTCTTCAGGATAAGGGAAAACCCTCGAAAAAAATCTTATCCAGTTAGCTCACCCTGACTGAGATTCGAACTCGGGACCTCTTGAATGTGAGGCAGACATGCTAACATTTACGCTACCGAGGCGGGCAGATGTGTATTACGTACCCAGTGATAAGTTGTGGTTTATTTCTTTTGTTTTATCATTTATTGCAGTAATTTACATTTCATCATACAGTAATCAAAAGTAACATTTAAGCTTACTCTTAATAGTTTTATACATGTTATATGCTAATTTGTCACATTAGAATACTTTACTCACAAATTGCTTTGATTGCAGGTAAAATGCTTACTGTAATTTTCATAGATAACTATTGTCTGAGAATGAGATTTGCAAATTAAATCCTTACAAGGGTTACATCTCATTGTGGTACAGCTATTCTATGCCCTTCCACAAATTGCACATCTAGCTTTTTTTTATTGGCTCATGTATATGCAGCTCTTGACACAATGTAGACATATGCTAACATCAGTTGGTAAATTTGATATAATAGATATTTTGATACAATATGTTTTCATGAGGTAAAAAAACGGTTCTTTATAAAAATCTGATGTGACTGTTTCTTGTTCTTGTTATTTACTTGAAACAACACTTGCATATTGATACCAGCCATGTTTAAGAACATGTACCATTTAGCCATTATTCATCTTGACATCAGTGTTATTGAATATTTAATGCACATTTCGTCAACCCCACCCTTTGTCATATAATCTAGTATAATGTGAGGTTTCTTAATGGCTTCGTCTACTGTTCCCTCTTTGTGCATTGTGGAAATAAGTGCACAACAAATGATTTCTTACTTTCAGTTACATATGATACCATAATGTTTCTCTGGTATTCAAAAACTGCCGAACCAATTTCTCTGTACTTATTGGACAAAAAGTCAGCTTTTTAAGCCTTTCTTATGGTTCCTACACAAGTGATTTTGTTTTTCAGTAGAGAGGGAATCAGCAAATAGCTAGTGTATCAGTTATGTATTGTCATCTCAGAAACTATTTGTAGTTGGTTTATTAATACTCGTCACTTACTTGTTTATATTAATGAGAACTAGTTTCAAAGGCATTCGCCTCCATTTTCAATCTCTTTCCAACTGGCATCTTTTGTTGTCTGCTCTCTCTCTCTGGTGGTGGAACTAGGAACTTCTTTGTCAAATTATCTACGGGTGGGATTTCAAAGTTTATTACGCGATCCTTATTTTTCCATATGGATATGTTCTCCCATGTTGTCAATTTATTTTGGTTTATCACTCCTTTTAATAATTTTGGATTTTGATCGATGTCATGGTTTTCATTGCAAAAGTGAAATGCTACTGCTGACTCATCTTCTTGTTTCAATCTGATGTTTCTAAAGTGCTCTATGACTCTGGTTTTTAGATTTCTTTTAGTTTGACCTATGTAGCATTTTTCACAATTCTTACAACTTATCTGGTATATTCCGGATCTGTTAACTGATGGGATTTCTTCTTTTGCTTTTGAATTTAGCAATTTTAAAATTGATTGTCTATTAGTAGGTGCCAAGACAACAAAAAGCAGCAGAGAAAAAAGTGTTAGAAGTTGAAAAGAACAAACACAACAGAAATAGAAATACATTAGAAATAAAATTGTACAATTTACATCAAAAACTTACCAAACAATTAGGATATGTATTTTGGGAAAATTTCGAAAACAATTTATTTGCATATCTTAATGGAAAAATGAAGACAAAAACGGCAAATTTAAAAAATAAACTTACAAATTTATGCCAGAAGGCAAGCACTTTTGAAAACAAAAAGCAAAAAGACAAACATAACCTAAAAGATCATCCAAACAATGTTGTTAACCTATCAAACCAAAGTTTCACAAAACCAGAACTGAATATGCTAAATCTAGGTTTAAAAACATGTGTAGACTATACCAACCAAATTGAAGAGTATATTGCTGACATCCAAATTGCTACACAAACACTTAAATAGTAGAACAGATTAAAAATGAAAAGAAAATTAATTTTAGTAGCCAAATTATAAAAGCCCTTAAAAAGAAACCAGTTATTTATACTAAAGCAGACAAGAGAAATAAACTAGTAATTTTGGAAAAAGAAGATTACACGAAGAGCATGGAAGATTTGTTGGAAGACAATAACTACCAAAAAGTAGAATCTAACCCATTAAAGTACTGCATTGAAACCACAAATAAAACTCTAAAAGAAAGCAAAATAATCAACAAAAAAGAATTTCACAAAATTAAAGTAAATAACCCAACATTACCAAGAGTATTTGGGCTGCCAAAAATTCATAAAACGGAAAGCCATGAGACCTATCACTAGTAGTATAAATGCCCCCACATATAATTTGGCCAAATGTTTGCTAAATAAATTTAATAGTTTCCCAAAATTTGAAAGTGCAAATTTAAAAAACTCTTTAGATTTAGCAGGAAAAATCAATGATGTAAATTTGGACAAAAATGACAGACTGGTTTCATTTGATGTCACATCTTTATTTCCAAACATACCAACAGAAAAATTACAGACTGTATAAAAAAAGTGGCTAACTACAATAGAAATGGAAGCAATAGAAGCAGAAGAATACATTTCTCTAACAAAAATATGCATTGAACAAAACTTATTCAGCTTTAATGGAAAACACTACAAGCAGAAATCAGGGTTATCAATGGGCAATCCACTTTCACCTTTTTTGGCCAACTTATTTATGAGTGCATTTGAAACAAAAATTAAAAAGTCCTTCCCATTGATCTTCAAAGTTTGGTATAGATATGTTAACGACATCTTTGCAATTGTACCGAGTAAACATTTAGAAGAAAATTACTCAATCTGCAAGAAAGGACTATAAAATTCACTATAGAAAAGGAAATCAATGGACAACTCTCTTTCTTGGATCTAAATATCATAAGAAATGACACAAAAATAACATTTGGAATTTACAGGAAACCAACACATTCAGAAAATTACATAAAAAATAATAGCCACAGCCCAATTACACATAAACATGCAATAATAAACAGCCTTACACACAGACTAGTCAACATACCCATGGAAAAAGAAGAATATTTCAAAGAACAGAAAGCAATACCACACATAGCAGAAGAAAATGGGATACAACAAAAGTTTGGTGTTGAAGATAATTAGAAAAGCTAAACTAAAGAAAACCATTAAGGAAGCAACCACATTTACAAAAGAAAAAGAAAGCAACAGCTTATTCAGTTCATTCACCCAAAAACATTTAATAAATTTAAAAAGATCTTCAAGGAACAAAATATCACCTTGGCACCTACTAATAGACACTCAATTTTAAAATTGCTAAATTTAAAAACAAAAGGTGAAATCCCACCAGTTAACAGATCCGGAATATACCAGATGAGTTGTAAGAATTGTGAAAAATGCTACATAGGTCAAACTAAAAGAAATCTAAAAACCAGAGTCAAAGAGCACTTTAGAAACATCAGATTGAAACAAGAAGATAAGTCAGCAGCAGCATTTCATTTTTGGAATGAAAACCATGACATCGATCAAAATCCAAAATTATTAAAAGGAGTGACTAACCAAAATAAATTGACAACATGGGAGAATATATTCATATTGAAAAATAAGGATCGTGTAATGAACTTTGAAATCCCACCAGTAGATAATTTGACAAAGAAGTTCCTAGTTCCACCACTAGAGAGAGAGAGAGAGAGAGAGAGAGAGAGAGCAGACAACAGATGCCAGTTGGAAAGAGATTGAAAATGGAGGTGAATGCCTTTGAAACTAGTCTCTCATTAATATAAGCAAGTTAGTGACGAGTATTAATAAACCAACTACAAATAGTTTCTGAGATTAATTTTGACGTCACTGTTACTAAATTCCTCCAAACACATATATGTATTGTCATGTTTCTATTTGTGCCTTCTATTGACTGGTCCACAGACTGTCAAATAGTTTATTAAAAACACAAAATGGTGTTTCTGCCTTATCGTCACAATACACTTTCAACAAACCAGTGTAGAATGACTTACCATTGCACAGAACAAATATTTATGCCATGTTTTGCTGGTTTGTTGGGAATTTATTGTATGAAGCTGTAACAAACTCTGAATGCTTCTAGTTTCTCGTCAATAGTAATAAATTCTCCAAGATTACAACTATTCATGCAGTTTTTCACAAATGCATTCAAAAAGTTCGTAATAGCTGCTATCTGTTTTACATTTCTATCGGTAGTTTCTCTAGCATCAAGAAATAAAGTCTTGTAACTCATGCAGCATCTCATTTCCATTCCATTTCCTGCTCCATTATTTTACCAAAGTTCCTATGCATTTTTGTGATTTCCACCTGTAAGGCCAGTCAAATAAAGAATGCCTAATACTGAACAAATTTCATTTTGATCTGTGAACTTAGCATCCCTATTTCTAGAATAATTTTTTTCTGTGAATGTGCACATTTTTAAAATGCACAATTTCATCTAATAAATACTGGCGATTTTATGAAACAATTTGATTTCCTCTGCAAATCATAGTGCAAACATTTTAGGACCAGGGAATATTTTGATAGTATTTTTGCAAGTACATTTAAGTACAATAAATGTTTCAGTATCTTCAGTATCAATTGGGAGGTAATCTTACATCATACGCAATTTCAGAATCACTACCATGTTCACTTTGTAATGACTTCATCTTCTCCATCAAAGCAAATAGTCAATATCTTTACCATGATCTTCTTCTGCAAGCATCTCTTAAAGAATTGGCTCTAATTCCTCCTCTGCCAAGTATTTTTTGGCCTTAAAATTAGAAACACTAATGAAGTAAATGAAGTATAATGGACGTCTCTAAAATATTAGTTTTTTAGCGTACTGCTTGTGTAGACATTCATATAAGAATTAACATTTCTTGAAATAGTATTTACTACATAACAGCATTGAGGCGTACTGATGTTCAGTGACCAGCGCTGCATTTATTTCTTAGCTTGCTGATTAGAAGAGTGAAATACAGTAAGGGAGGAAACACTTGGCAGCTGTGTGTCTGATATGAAATGTTAGCCTATTATTATACACAACACAGGTTAACCTTAATGATAATAAATGCATTAAATATGTATCCACATAATTATTTATTGTAATATTTTTCAGAGAATGAAAATGAGCTAAACAGCCCTATCTTCTTCAATTTCCATAATGTGGGGGAAACAGAAAACCATCTAAATTAGTTACTACATTTTTGTTATTCAATGACTTTGCAACTATAGGAAGTGCAGAGTAATATAACTAATTTTCTAGTGTGATCAATCTGTACAATGGGAATAATTTATAAAAAGGTGACTTAACCAACTAGAAAGGCGTAATATCAAATACATAATCAGAAATATTAAATATATCATCAGTAATGTTCCAACACTATGTGTCACTATCACTGTCATATACAAATCATCAACCTTGAGCTTATTTCAGTAATCCATCCTTTTTCCCAATAATTATCAGTTCTTTTAGTCTTCAAGTTAAAAAAAGGACTGCCATCAACAGACAGCTTTTTTTAATATACTCGTATAATTTCTGTAACTACAGGAAATATATGGTAATACAAAATTTTTTCTGAAGGGTGGTAAGTAAAGCCCGGATTTGTAAGCACAATCAAATGTGAAATAAGCAGGTATATAGACACAAAATATGAAACAAATAAGCGCCAAAAATAAGCGAATAAAAATAAAAATTTAATCATAAAATACTATTTGGTAGGTTTCTTACCTTACATAAACTTGTTACAATATATGAGGAGGGTCATCTTGAGATTTTCTTGTGTGAAGCTCCTGTATTTGTCAATGAAGATTTTTTTTAATTGCTGAAAAGGATCTGTCAACATCATATGATGTTACTGGAACATGCAAAAAGTACCACACTTCTTGAGTGAATTCTTCAATATATTCTCCTGTACCAGAAAGCTTTTTAGAAATTTTACACAGTGATTGCTAACCAGGGCTTTTCATTTATACTTTACTGAATTTCTCAAAGGCAGTTTTGGCAATACCGCAAGTTTCTGGAGACAAGGTTACTGAAATTTCGTCTATCAAAGATAGTAAATGTTCCAAGGTATTATTTTAAGTTTCTGTCTTATAATAGAAGGTATTTAGAGAAATGGTTATGAATGTATCTTATCTCGGATGCCAATATTAGCAAAACATTCCTGTGCTGTAGCAGTGCTTCTTGCATCTTCTGCATCTAAGGAGTACAACACTGTTTTTACTTCATTGAAATATTCTGCGTAGTATGACACAGCCTTTAACCAAGAACCCCATCGAGTTAAAACTAGCTGAGGAGGTAAAGACAAATTTGGAAGTACTTAATGAAATTTTTGAACTCTAATCGGTGACTACAAATGCTTCCTGTACGCTAGAGACAGAAGATCCTTGTCTTTTTTATTGGCTCCTGTTTCAGCAAGATGATGTAAACCATCTGAATGATAAAATGATGTCTAGGAGTGCAAATTTATTTTTAAATTTACATGATTTAATAAAATAAGCTATTTTAATTAAAAAGCATAAAATAAGCAATCTCCATATTTCAGCAATTTAGGTCTGCATATGCAAATCCGAGGTACATATTTGAATATCTTTGCGCACAAGTGACTATTTGTAAAAGTTCTTTCTTCAAAGCATGGTTATATACATATCACCCAAAAACATTTAATAAATTTAAAAAGATCTTCAAGGAACAAAATATCACCTTGGCACCTACTAGTAATAGTAATAGTAATTTATTTCCTTTTACATCAACAAATGGAAATACAAAATCAAGATTACAATTATAAAATCCATACTGAAATATGCCATATATTCCTAAATCCTGAAAATCCTATCATGTTATCATGTTGCCCACCATTGAATAGTAATTCAGTCCCCATACACCTAACCCTAGGTTTTTGTGTAATGGAGGCCCTCTGTTCCTTTTTACACTTTCTGCCATTTTTACCTATCTCACTCTACATTTTTCTCTTAATTGTTCATAGCCATCTCTCTAACTTTCCCTAAATAATTCCCTATATTTCTCCTGTTCTTTTCTCCTTTTACTGACAACATTTTTCTAATTACTACTTCACCCCCCAAACTGTCCCATTTACGTAGCCAAGCCTGGCACCTACTAATAGACACTCAATTTTAAAATTGCTAAATTCAAAAACAAAAGATGAAATCCCATCAGTTAACAGATCCGGAATATACCAGATGAGTTGTAAGAATTGTGAAAAATGCTTCATAGGTCAAACTAAAAGAAATCTACGTAAAAACCAGAGTCAAAGAGCACTTTAGAAACATCAGATTGAAACAAGAAGATAAGTCAGCAGTAGCATTTCACTTTTGGAATGAAAACCATGACATTGATCCAAATCCAAAATTATTAAAAGGAGTGATAAACCAAAATGAATTGACAACATGGGGGAATTCATATGGAAAAATAAGGATCGCGTAATGAACTTTGAAATCCCACCAGTAGATAATTTGACAAAGAAGTTCATAGTTCCACCACCAGAGAGAGCAGACAACAGATGCCAGTTGGAAAGAGATTGAAAATGGAGGCGAATATCTTTGAAACTAGTCTATCATAAATATAAATAAGTAAGTGACGAGTATTAATAAACTAACTACAGATAGTTTCTGAAATTAATTTTGACGTCACTGTCACTAAATTCCTCCAAACATATATATGGTTATATACATTGACTTTAATTGTAACTTATGGTGTAACAGCCCGTGTGGGCCAGAGTCAGTCAACCCGACTGCTGGCATCACACCCACATATGCAAGGCAGAGGTGGGTGATCATCCAACCGATGCAGCGAGATGTGATTAGCATCTCACATCCCCAGCCGAAAAGTTGACTTTCTAGACCAGGGTTTGCACCTATCATAGCCTCCTCAATTTTGTCATGATGCTGAGTGGGCACCAATCCAATAAAATTAAAAATTAAACTAAATCTGAATATCATACCCTTGCATCTAGTATGTACACCAAGGTATAGCAGACGAGTCAGTTGCCCCTTATTTATTCTTATGTATGCAACCTGCAGTTTATAGTCTTAATTGGAAAGTTTGACCCTTTTAGCTGAAGAAAAAAACGATGGTTTTTCATGCATACAATACTAGCAAGTTCATAAAAAATGCTTTCCCAAAGAGTGGCATAGAATAGGTGACAGCTGGCACATATGTGGGTTAGTTGCAGGAATATGGTGGTGCAAAGCTTAGTTTCGAAACATCACATTGGTTTGGTTTTCTTTCTCCTAGTCTTTATTGTCTGTCTTTTAGTTACTAGTTTATTTATTGTTGCTATTGGTTCACTTGAGAGCCAAAGAAACAAAGAATTACAATCCAGTAATTAAAGATCATGCTTTACTTTGTAATCCTTAATAATCTGTACCATATCTGAGTTGTAAACCATGTTACACAGTTAGCCTTCATTTTTTAGAAGCATATGAACAACATTGCAACTCCTTTCTTGGAAGTGTTGAAAACAGTGTTGTTATGATAAATTAACTTTAAAGAGAGTCGATTAAAGACACTAGACAACACTTACTTTTAAATTTTTCCGGCTAGTCGAGAGCCGGCCGATGTTAGAGGCAAAGCCTCAGAAACATGTTCCGGAAAAATTTAAAAGTAAGTGTTGTCTAGTGTCTTTAATCGACTCTCTTTAAAGTTAATTAACATTGCAACTAATAGATTTTGTTTCATGATTAAATCATATTTCACTTCTTCCACGGGCAAAGAAGTTGTGAATTTGCTAAGTTCTGGGCTAAACGGAACAATCAATTGTTAAAGATTGTGGATTTCATCAATGCAGTAAATGTTCAAACGATGACACCGAGCAGTGTTTGAAAGGTTTCAAATACTGAATACCTAGATATTGGAGCGTTAATTCATACCAAGCGTTGACACAGGTGCAAATAGCTGAAGCCACTTTACATTTGTGAAGTATTATTGAAAATTTGGTTGAGAGGGTTAAGCCCAATACCAACCATAATAAAATATCTACTACGAACTATAAATTTATGTCCTCTAGTGGAAAACATGGTGATTATTGTATTTCATAAACATGTATAATGTTATAAATTTGTATCATAATATCCAGTAATAGGCCACAAGACAAAATAAAGGGGTAATAAAATTTATAAGCTGAACATGAACCCAACTTTCAGGGGCAGAGTGGTAAGGTAACCTGTATAATACCATTTAGCCAACTCTACCTTGCAAGGAAAGATTCCTATACGAATAATTTACCGCAGACTTCAGGCCCCCATCTCAGATCTTTACACACTTTTTACAGCTTTATGCAGTGTTTAGAGCTTGTTTTGGTAGTTTTAACACAAATAAAAAAAATTGCATCTGCCATTACAGTTACTGTATGAGCTAAAAACTGCTGTAATTTGTGATAGAACCGAAAACAATCTACCTAATTCTTAGCATTTTTTGACATGGCTGTACAACAAAAACAATGTTGGCTGAAGATCTAAGCCCTATTGGTTCCACTGTGTAATAGAGTCAACATGAAAAATTCAATGCCATGGCTGGGATTTGAACCACGGATCTCCTGGTTTCCATCCAGTCGCTCTAACCCATTGAGCTACCATGGCCAACATGCCGTCCTGACATTAAATTCTCCATTTGACTTGTATATTTCCCCGGTAGACCACTAGGGGCTCTCTCATTCGAGATACACCTAGTGGTCTACCGGGGAAATATGCAAGTCAAATGGAGAATTTAATGTCAGGACGGCACATTGGCCATGGTAGCTCAATGGGTTAGAGCGACTGGACGGAAACCAGGAGTACCGTGATTCAAATCCTGGCCATGACATTGAATTTTTCATGTTGATTCTATCTATCAACAACCTTAGCCTATATACCGCCAGTGTGAAGAAATGATTAATTTCCATCAATTAACTAAAATAATAAGAGTTAAATGATGAAACCTGGGACTAAAGTACTTACGATAGTAATCGCCACAAACGGTGTATCTTGAATGCGAGAGCTCCTAGTGGTCTACTGGGAAAATATACGAGGCAAATGGAGAATTTGTCAGGACGGCACGTTGGCCATGGTAGCTCAATGGGTTAGAGCGACTACTAAAATAATAAAGAGTTAAATGATGAAGCCTGGGACTAAAGTACTTACAATAGTAAGTCGTCACAAACGGTGTATCTTGAATGCGAGAGCTCCTAGTGGTCTACTGGGAAAATATACGAGGCAAATGGAGAATTTAATGTCAGGATGGCACGTTGGCCATGGTAGCTCAATGGGTTAGAGCGACTGGACGGAAACCAGGAGATCTGTGATTCAAATCCTGGCCATGGCATTGAATTTTTCATGTTGACTATCTATCGACAACCTTAGCCTGTATACCGCTAGTGCGAAGAAATGATTTATTTCCATCAATTAAATAAAATCCACTATGTAAGTCTGCTATTTTGTGTTCCAGTGTTATTGTCAACTGATGCATGTGATAGGTTGTTCCCTGAGGGGCATGTTTAAAGGTGTGTTTGTAAACTAAAATTAAACTGCTGCTCTCTGTGTTTGGGTATGATGTTTTTGGAATTGACATACATAATGATTGCTTTCTGTCCCATACAACACTTATGCACTATGTTGTCTGCCCCTCCTCTATAAACTGTTCTGCAGATCATCCATTAGAAGACATTCAAGAAAGGTATAAGTCACAAATGTCGCTTAGCATGTTGCATAAATTAAAAAATAAATAGGGGCAGGTGACTCACCTAGCATATTCACATCTATTTATTAATAAAATTTCAAAAAGTGTAAAACATAATTTTTTCAGATACTACTGCTGCTACAATTAAAAAATTAAGAAAATGTAATTAATTTAAAAAATATATACTTCAAAGATAATATTAAAGAACAATAAAAAAAATCAATTCCTATCATAAAAATACTGGCATCCAGCACTTACAACCAGTATCCGGCTGCCTTTTTAAAACTATAAATAATAATAATTTAGAAACATTTGTTTTTAGCATCAAGAGTATTGGTATCCAGCACTACACTTTAAGTTCATTAAATTATGCCATCAAAAAGTATGAAGGAATTAGAAAAAAAATCGCCGCATCGCATATTAGAAAGAACAGCCCTCCATTCTTTTTGTTGTATTCTTAAAGATCTTAATTCTTGAGGTGTGTTACTGCAAATATCAAATATTTTGACTAATTAAGGGTTCCTCCAAAGCTTTTTTGCTTATAAAATTAGTCAAATTCGTCAAATGATTTTTAAAAATCTATATCATAAGTACATTCCTTCTAATTTCTCCTTCTAAATTTAATTGGCTGCACTTAATACATTCAAATACCTCGTGTTCTGGGGTATCTTTAACTTTGCATATATCACAAATATCATAGTTTAACATATTTTTTGCCAGTAGGTTTTATATTGCCTATGACTTATAAAATGTATCTGTCCTTCTGTTGGTAGAACAAATTTTAATTTAGCTTACAAATGCTAAGCTGTTGTAACTTACTATGACTGAGGGTACATCAGAGGTCATTCGTAAACAAAATCTTCTGCTTGTCAGTTGATTTGGAACATCGCAGAAAAATGTGACAACGAATCTAGGCAAAATTCCTTAATTAAATTTAAAGGGAGTCGATTAATGACACTAAACAACACTTACTTTAAAATTTTTCCGGAACATGTTTCAGAGACTATGCCTCTATCCTCAGCCGGCCATCGACTGGTTCTCATTGGTGTAGTTGACAATATGTTGTCACCTGTCTCCTCTGGTGGCGGTTCAAGGAACTTGCTGAACAAATCTTTCTGGGGGATGTCGAAATTGAATACTTTGTTCCTATTTTTTGAAATGAAGATTTGTTCCCATGTGGATAGCTCTTGTTTTCCTGATGTATGTTTTAGTAGTTTTGGTTCTGGATTTATGTTGTGGTTATTTTCCAAAAAATGTGTGGCAACTGCTGATTTTTCTAATTGTTTATATTTTATGTTTCTGAAGTGTTCCTTTGCTCTTGTTTCTAAATTTCTTTTGGTTTTTCCAATATAAATTTGACTACAGTCACTGCTTTCAATTTGATATATACCAGATTTTTTGTTAGATGGAATGGCATCTTTGATGTTTGAGCAAATTAGGTTTTTTAAGGAGAAATGGTTGACTGGTGCTAGTTGAATGTTTTGTTTTTTGAAGACTTTTTTGAATTTATCATAGGCCCAAGGATGGTAAGTGAATTTTTTGAAAATCATATTAGTTTCTGTAGCTGAGAGGGTTGTGGTTTCCTTTAATAGCTTCTTCTTTTTTGCTAAGTTCACTTTTTTGTCTACTAATGATTTGGGAAAGTTGTTTTTTTGTGCAATTTCAATTATTTTGATGTATTCTGTTTTGTATTCTTCTGCTGTGAGAGGGATGTTTACCAGTCTGTGTGCTAAACTATTGAAGATTGCCTGGTTGTGGGATCTTGGGTTGTAGCCATTAGCTTTCATGTAGTTGTCTGTCTGTGTTGGTTTTCTGTAAATGCCAAAGTTTAGTCTGTTTTTATTCCTCATTATTTTTAGATAAAAAAATGGTAAATACTCGTCTTTTTCTATTTTTATAGTGAACTTGATGCTTTTTTCTTGGATATTTAAAAGTTTTAGTGCATCTCTGATGTGTTGTTTTGGTACTATTTTAAAGACGTCATCTACATATCGTTGCCAGAGTTTGAACATCCAAGGGAAACCTTTGTTGATCCTTATTTCTAATGCACTCATGTACAGATGTACATTTCTAATGCACTCATGTACACTCAGGAAGGGTGATAGGGGGTTGCCCATTGCTAACCCTGAAGTTTGGTGGAAATATTTTGTTTGAAACTGAAAAAATGTTTGTTCTATGGAAGTTCGATGTAGTCTGAAATTTCAGGTGCTGCCATTCCAAGTGATTTGAGCCATTTTTCTATCAATGGTGGGAGTTGATTAACTGGTATGCTGGGAAACAGTGATTTAACATCAGACGAGACTAGTGTGTCCTCTTCTTTTAGTTCAGTATCCTTAATGTGTTCTATAAGTTCATAGGTGTTTTTGATGCTTAGGCTGTCAAATTTTGGAAATGAATTGAATTTATTAGCCACTTTGCAAGTTTGTATGTTGGTGAATTTATACTGCTAACTATTATAAAGGTCTCATTGTTATGAATGGTTTGTGTATTTTGGGTAAGCCATAAAGTCTAGGTAAGGTTGGGTTATCCGGTTTAACTGTATATTTGTTTGTTATTATGCTTGATTTTGCTATTGTTTTTTCAAATGACTGTATGCAAGTTTTTACAGGATATTTGTTAATGATTTCATATTCTTTGTCAGTTAGCATTTCTTCCATTTTTTTCAATATAATCTGATTTTTCCATTATGACTATCTTGTTGCCTTTGTCTGCCTTTGTGTAAATAACGTTTTTCTGTTTCAAAGAATGGGTAGTATTATGTTTTCTCTTCTGAAAGGATCTGCACTATGCAAGGAACACTTTAGAAACATAAAATATAAACAATTAGAAAAATCAGCTGTTGCCACACATTTTTGGGAAAAAAACCACAACATAAATCCAGAACCAAAACTACTAAAACATACATCAGGAAAACAAGAGCTATCGACATGGGAACAAATCTTCATTTCAAAAAATAGGAACAAAGTATTCAATTTCGACAGGCCCCAGAAAGATTTGTTCAGCAAGTTCCTTGAACCGCCACCAGAGGAGACCGGTGACAACATATTGTCAACTACACCAATGAGAACCAGTCGATGGCCGGCTGAGGATAGAGGCAAAGTCTCTGAAACATGTTCCGGAAAAATTTAAAAGTAAGTGTTGTTTAGTATCATTAATCGACTCCCTTTAAATTTAATTTATCATAACAACACTGTTTTCAACACTTCCAAGAAAGGAATTGCAAAATTCCTTAAGTTTTACAGACAGTCAGAACATTTCATAAAAGTGTTTGTGAATAAATTCGATAAGAAAGTTATCCAGATTTAAATTTAATTTATCATAACACTGTTTTCAACACTAAGTTTTACAGACAGTCAGAACATTTCATAAAAGTGTTTGTGAATAAATTCGATAAGAAAGTTATCCAGATTTAAATTTAATTTATCATAACACTGTTTTCAACACTTCCAAGAAAGGAATTGCAAAATTCCTTAAGTTTTCCAGACAGTCAGAACATTTCCTAAAAGTGTGAATAAATTCGATAAGAAAATTATCCAGAATTTTGCTTAGGAACCCTACAAAATACAAAAAGTAGTTCTAAAATCAAAGAAACTCCTGCTTATTGTTAAGTAGAGGATACATTTTCCTTGGTACATAAAATCTTGGATAAGATTTTTAAGAACTATAAGCTTCAAGTGGAGAATATGTGGAAGCAAGCAGAAGATTATTAGAGAAACCTGAAATTCTACTGTGTTGTGAAAATTCTACTGTGCTTAGTAAATATTAATTTTTTTTTAGGAAATCTGGCAGAAACCTTATTTATTTAAATAAAACTGGGTTGTACAGTAACAGTCATGGTGGCAGTCTGATGGGGCTTTTGGGGCAGTCACTCATTCTTTCACAGTACATGCTGGAGGCAAGAAGCAAAAGTTCTCTATAAGGCAGGAAGCATCAATGGATGCATGGCCAAGTGAACAAAATTTTGAGAAATTGTTGAAAGAAATACTTATTCCACATATCACCTTCAGTAATAATTTTGGACATTGAGTCTGATCTGAAAAGTGCATACCAAATATTCTATGAAGAAAGAGATAGTGAATTTTTTGTGAAATGTGTTATTACAACAAAGAAATGAGGAAAGGAGATTTAGTCCCCTTCTGGAAGGAAGTCCATCACACCCCCCCCCCCCCCCCCCCAAAAAGAAAGGAGTACAGAATTGATAGGCTTTTATGAGTTTGGGATACATGCCAGTAAGATTACCACTATACATTTGCGATCTAATCCTATCGAGTTTGCTTGGACTAAAATAAAAGATCATGTGTGAAGCTGCAACTTCAACAGTTTTCAGAAACTGCTAGAGCTTAAACAGGCCATCAAAGCAGCAACAGAAGCATACTGTATAGGGTTTTGTAATGAAGTGGAGGGAACAGAAGCTGGATATTGGAAAAACAATTGAATCATGTAGAATGTTAATAGTATTGTGAATATGGCAACAGATGATAGTTCCTGTTGGAGTGGTGGATATTTTAATAAACTAGGCTATTAGTGGTTTTACTTAGCTTTATTTTATTTAACATTGGCACAGACACACTATAACAAAGGAACAAGATGCCATAAACAGAATTGAATAAAAGAAGGACGCATGAAGTTTATACATAAGCTCAAGCTCAATATGTGGCGCTAGGTGTACCATTATGAAGATCAAGAATATAACATTTACTATATAATACAACAGTTCCACTAGTGATAGTGACAGTGATAACAGTGGCGGCTCGTGGCCGAAATGTTTGGGGGGGGGGGGGCGCGGAAACGGTTTTGCTTGCTACGTATTGACAATAATAAATTATTACACTTGTAAATTTTAAGAAGCTTTTTTTTTCTCCAAATTCTTCCTCTACAAGGCACGGAAATAGTGGTTCTCAAGTTGTGATGTATACCTCTGAAATAAGTACAAGAAGCCCAACACAATCTTTGCCCAAAGCTGCATATTAATATGCATGCAACATACAAAAGGATTTACACAATGGAATATAAAAGGATGTTATTAGAGCATCATTCAAGCTCGCGCAAATCCATATAAGCTGCCACTACACCAGTGTAATTTTTTTTCTTCACAGATTCACAAGCATATCACTGAATATACACACATTAAATCTCGTATTTGGCATTTGTTCAGTTTATCATTAATTGCACTTTTGACCAATTTACATGTTCATTAATTTAATGTAATTTTCCATCACTGTTTCATCAAAATCCTGCATGTTACTGATAGGGGCCTTATTTATTGACTGTATTGCTAAATCATTGAGACTGTCATTTGTTATTGTATTTCTTATAAGCATTTTTCTCCTTTTCAGAGTGGAAAAGCAATGTTCAGGTTCTGCAGTCTCCTCAACGTTGTTATGACAATTTTCTAAAGCTTTGTGACTTCACTGAACGCTGACAAAAGTTTATTTTCGTAATGAAATGAAAAGTTTCAATGCTCCTTGAATGTTATAGTCATTTCGTCTTTAAATTAGCTTCATCTGTGTGCGCAGTTTTCCTTGCTGTAGAAAAGGATAGCATTGCATCACTCGTGTGAAAATTTCTTCCGGGAAACATTCACAAAAATTCTTAAATAAATTGTAACACAGCAAAGATGCAGCTCCTAGATGTCCATTATAAGCAGATCTATCTGTGACAGTACTTGTGATGACGTCACATCCTTGGGTATCTCCAACCCTTCACATTCCATACTTTTTCTTTTCTTTGGTGGCCGTGGAAATTCTTCACTTAAGTTTTTGTATACTTCATCAATATTCAATCTTTCATTTTCCATTTGTTGTTTAAATATAAGGATGTCATTCTGTAACGTTACACTATCTTCGCTCTTCTCATTAAGTAGGATTTTGTGGAAAACTCTTAACCAAAAATTAAAATTTGGATTTTAAGAGCTCTTCTATAGCTACTGGCTTCATTTATTGTAGTTGTGTTAGTGCAACTCTCTTCAATAATTTTGAAGCAATATTTCAGGTTTTCTATGTTTTCATACATAACATTGACAGTGCAAATGATGTAATTCCATCTTCAAAGTATAAACTTGGACGAAGCATAGGGACAGTGAAGCACAAATTGATACAAAAGTGAATCGAGAAGATATTGACACATTGCTTCACTCACACTGTTTATTCACAGGACATGTTTCAAGAGCTCTCGCTCCTATCATCAGCTGATACTCGACTAGTGCAAGTTGTAGTGGTTTCCTCTTTCTCCGTTTTGTCAATAGATGGCGTGATGTACTTGTCAAAGATGTCCGGTGGTGGAGTTTCAAAATTCATGACTATGACGATTTTTGTTGATGAAGATTTTTTCCCATACGGAAAGGTCTATGGAATGATTTAACATATTTTATTAGAGATGTTTCCAAGTTGATGTCATGTCTAGTATTCAAAAAATGAAAAGCCACTGCTGATTTTTCCACATAAAAAGCAAGATTTATCACTCTCATGTCAAAAACCTAACAACGTAACGAATCTATCCACATGCTACTTCACAGAGAAAGAAATTGATTTTCTAAACAAAGGCCTAAAAACATGTGTAGATTACACAAAAAACATTGAAAACTATATCGCGGACATTGAAATAGCGATATATAATTTGCCATAATAAAAAATCTACGATCAGAACACAGTGCATAGAAACTCTAGACCATATTCAAAATGCAAATTCAAAAAGTTATTCATATAAAAAATTAATCAAAAATTTAAATGAAAAACCGGTAAAGAAATTGATTTTCTAAACAAAGGCCTAAAAACATGTGTAGATTACACAAAAAACATTGAAAACTATATCGCGGACATTGAAATAGCGATATATAATTTGCCCGATAATAAAAAATCTACTATCAGAACACAGTGCATAGAAACTCTAGATCATATTCAAAATGCAAATTCAAAAGGTTATTCATATAAAAAATTAATCAAAAATTTAAATGAAAAACCGGTAATCTACACAAAAGCAGACAAGGGTAACAAAATAGTAATACTGGACGAAGAAGACTATCGCAAAAAAATGGACAACCTTTTAAACGGAAAAGAATTTGTTAAATTAGAAAACAATCCATTAAAGAAAGCATGCAAATCTGTTGAATTAGCAATTAAAAACAGTAAAATCATGACTAAAAGAGATAAATTGAACAATAAAATAGACAATCCAAAAACACCATACATATATGGTTTACCCAAAATACATAAACCTGAAATTACCCTCAGACCAATAATTAATAACATTGATGCACCCACTTACCAACTATCAAAATGGCTGGTTCATATCTTCAGATCCTTCACAAAATTTGAAAATTTAAGTATCAAAAACTCGTTTGAATTGTTAAATCTCCTGAAGGACACAAAGATCAACTCTACAGATGCTTTAGTTTCCTTTGATGTCATTTCTTTATATCCAAGTATACCTACCAATGAGCTTATTCCACTTCTCAAAAAATGGCTGGAATCATTACAAATAGCATCTGAAGAAATAGAAGAACTTTCACAACTTACAGAAATTTGTATCAATCAAAATTTTTTCAGCTTAAATGGACAGATCTATAAACAAAAAACAGGCCTAGCTATGGGCAACCCATTGTCTCCCTTCTTGGCAGATTTATTTATGAGTGCTTTTGAAACACATATCACAAAAACTTTTCCAAATTATTTCAAAGTGTGGTATCGTTATGTTGACGACATTTTTGCAATAGTACCTTAAAAAACTCATACAAGATAGTCTTAAACTTTTGAATATACAAAATCCAGCTATAAAATTTACATTGGAAACAGAAGAGGATGGTGTGCTCCCCTTTTTGGACATCAAGATCAAAAAAATGAACAACAAACTTACCTTTGGTATTTACAGGAAACCGACACACACAGATAATTACATCAAGAACAACAGTTTCAACCCAAAACAACACCAACATGCCATTTTCGACAGTTTAATCTCTCGGATGATCTACTTTCCACTAAACAGAGAAGATTATCAAGAAGAATACCTACACATAAAAAAAGTAGCTATATCCAACGGTTTCAACCCAAATTTAATAGACAAAACAGTTAACAGACTCAACAAAGCTAAGAAAATAAAAGAAACCACCACCCTAGAACCTACAGAAGAAAAAGAAAAAACTTTTTAAAAGATTCTCCTTCCACCCATCAGCCTATAACAAATTCCAAAAAATCTTCTCAAAACACAACATAACTCTTGCACCTCAAAATAGGTTTAATATCAGAAATTTGTTAAAAGGCCCTCCCAAAAATTCCATCACTACCAAAGAAAAACCAGGAATCTATGAGATCAAATGTGAAACTTGCCCTAAAATTTATATAGGAAAAACAATAAGAAATATTAACATCAGAACTAAAGAACATATAAGAAACATTAAAAATGGTGAAACAGAAAAATCAGCAGTGGCTTTTCATTTTTTGAATACTAGACATGACATCAACTTGGAAACATCTCTAATAAAATATGTTAATCATCCCATAGACCTTTCCTTATGGGAAAAAATCTTCATCAACAAAAATTGTCATAGAGTCATGAATTTTGAAACTCCACCACCGGACATCTTTGACAAGTACATCACGCCATCTATTGACAAAACGGAGAAAGAGGAAACCACTACAACTTGCACTAGTTGAGTATCAGCTGATGATAGGAGCGAGAGCTCTTGAAACATGTCCTGTGAATAAACAGTGTGAGTGAAACAATGTGTCAATATCTTCTCGATTCACTTTTGTATTAATTCCATCTTGTTAAAGCAACTCTGGGCAATCTTGCTTGCACTACTTTTTCTAAAATATCAGATTACAAAGAAGAATTGGAAAAGAATGCTGGAATATCCGACAGATCTGAAAATAACACATGTACCTGGGAATTAGGGTTAGTTGCCTTTTTTATGATTAAATTCAACTGGTGTGCATATCAATGGACAAAGCATACATGTGGATATATTTCCCTTATTTTGGCCGTACTCCACCAGTCCTTCCACTCATAACACTGGCTCCATCAAAGGTTTGAACAATGAGCTTTTCTTTGGTATTTCCAAGAGCTGGGTGGATTTCATTTATGTGCTTTGTCAGAGATTCCGCGTTTCTTCCTTCATGGTTCACAAAAGCCCAAAGTCTCTCACGAATTCCTCATATACTAAACAGAATACCAAAACCATCTGACAGTGATTTGAAACGTCAGTTGTCTCATCACGCTGAATGGGAACAAACTCAGAAGCCCTTATTTGTTACTCTATTTTCTCCTTACAGACTTTCAACATGCAGTTTAATAGATCATTCTGGGCTGTTTTCAAAGTTCTCCTTCATCACTGTATCCAGTTGAGCTGTATAGTCAATGAGGCCCCTGTACACCCCTGGATTGGAAGAAGTAACAGATTGATCATGTGCTCGTAAAGTTCAAGCACAGCACAAAACTTCACACATGAAATAAGCCTTTTTAAAATGTCTATTTTTACTCACTTGAATGTTATATTTCTTAATATTTTCTTTGAACGTGGAGTCAAGGTATGATGCAGTGCTTTGTTTTCCTAGGAGAGACATATGTACCCCACTAATCATATGGTGCACTGCATGTTCATGTTTGTTTATTTTTTCTGTTAAATGTTTTATATTACTCATTCCCTTAACTGTCCACAAACATTTGACACATTTAGGAACAAACAAAACACACAGATAGCAGAAAAAGGACTTGAGCATTTTGCAGCCACAGATCCAGTCACATTTCTCACACATGACCTTAGAACTAAGGTGCGTCTTAAACATCCAGTTTTCATTTTTCTTAGTTTCTACTTTTCCCATTAAGAATTCGGGCATTGGTTTATCCAAAGGTTTCAGTTGTACTTTTTCTTCAAGAGTCAACCTTGAAAATTGTATTTCCATCAGTGATTTTACAAAGTTATCCATTATTCTTTAGTCACTGGATTTTATAATGCCACCTGTAACACTCAGTTAATGTTCCTTATCCATTATTCTTTAGTCACTGGATTTTATAATGCCACCTGTAACACTCAGTTAATGTTCCTAACTCCACAAAGAACACTAAAATAAGAAAACCGTGCATGTTAGCAATATAAAACTACTCTGCAGATTGCTCTAGGCGCGTACAGAACCGTGCCGGATGAGCTTATGCAAAGTCCTTTCCCCACTCCCTCGCCATGTTCAGAGCTGCATACCTTCTGTTACGTGGAAATGCAGCAGGTGGGCGCTAATCTTACCGCGCCGAGCCATACACTGTAGGTTTGAAGTCATATCACCTTATGAAGCTTTCTCACATTTTCAAAATAAACTGTCCTTTCTTGTAGAAAGGCCATGGTTCATTTATTTCCATAAGATTTATTTTAGGGGGGGCCCGTGCCTTTGCGCCCTTATGACAAACCGCCCCTGGATAACAATGAACTTCACCTGTTTCTATCATAATCATCGCATAAAAAGCTAAATGACCTCATGTTCATACCTAGAGCAAGTTGTTTCCAAAATTGCTGTACAAGCAGTTCCACACGTTATAGACTAACTTCACATCACATTTTTTGTATATAAGCCACCTTCTCACATGGGTGATGTTCTTGGGATACGAGTTTTGAACATATTCAGTAGAGAAAACTGGATTAAAGTGATGAAAAGTTATGGTTTAAGATAAAATTTATATGATATATTTATTCACAAACATTTTTTTACAGACTGATATTTTTGTCAGCTCTGTTCACATGTCAAGTAAGGCAATTCCACATTTCTCTGAAAGGCAACTATAAAAATAATTTTTAAAAAGATCCATTTGCATGGAATGATTTAAGATGTACTGGAACTTTTTTTCCTCTCCCTTCATCACTAATCCCCGCGTTCAGATTCCACTAGCCTGGAAATTCGGGGCAAGGGAATCCAAAGCACTGATCCGATACAGGAACTAGGGTTGAGGGGTCAGTCCAACGCTTGGAATGAGAGTGAGAGAAGTGGATGATATTATGAGGGTGAAATGAATGATAGGATGAATGAATAATGAAGCAAACTGTGGAATGATGGTGGAGGAAACCTACCCCAGTGCCGTGTCTTCCACCACAAATCTCATTTAGTGGTCGCGTGGGATCAAACCCAGGCCACCTAGGTGAGAGCCAAGCATTCCTTGGTTTAAAGATTTAAAAAACAAAATATTGGAATTATCAGGTAAGTAAGGATCCAAAATGTGTTCTTTTAACAACTGATCTCTCTTACTGACAGCGCTAAGAATGCTTATTACATTCCACAAGAATAAAGCCAAGGTGTAATTAAATTAAACCTAATTGAGACAATACATAAAGAAAAGAAAATATGTTACCTACTTATTGGATTAAGTAATAAGTTCCTTGTTAATATTAATCCTAGTACTTTAGAATTTTAAACAATATGTACTCTTTTGATTACTTACCATTAAATTCATTTAGAATGTATATGAAGGAAAATTTTAATGTATCTTCCTCTCACACTACAAAGGACAAATCATGCACATGCTTCAAAGCAGTCAATAACACATCCTAATCGTTTTTCAATGTGAGATCTTCCATTCTACATTGTCCATTGATTTCACTGGCATAGTAAATTGGCCTGTTCATTGTACTCAAGAATGGACATTTTTCACAACTTGACTGCATGCATTCCTTCTTACTGTGGTTAAAAACCACTTGAGATATAAATTGAGATATAAAAAATTATTTTTAACAGGTGCTTGTTTCCTGGAAAGTGAGGCCAAAATAAACTTATTATTTTCATGTGCAGTGCATGAGCATCCATTATGTATAATTTGATCTTGTAGGTACATATTAACAGGACATAAATCTGCAAACTTCAAAAAACTAATGCACACATCTTTGTTATACTGTTATTATACAGAATATTCAGTTGTTATTCAGTGCATATGCCTCTACTATGGTAACTACCAAATAATGTGGAGTTCTTTGGCTTCTCCGTTAATGCAGACTCCTTTTAATGAATCTTAACTTGAGCCTGGTATGATATTGACTTACACTCATAGAAGTTAAAGGTTGCAGCTTTAATGTCTTCTGAATGTGTATGCTTTGATGTTGTTTTTCCTACCTTGCCAACAGTTAATCCTTCTCTTGTTGTTAGGTCATCAGCTGTAATCTCTTCCGCAGAAACTTGGGAAGTGTCTTAGAAACACTTTTTTTCACTTTCAAAAATGCTGTCTAGATCTAAAAAGCTGTTGTATCATAATAGCAGGAGGAATCTCTTTCTTCCTGCTTTCTATGTATCTTGTTTCACTGCTCTGTTTGTACATTCTGTTCTTTGCCGATCAGCTCTTTTTTCTGTTTTAATTTTGCTGAGTTTCAACCTTTTTTTTTTTTTTTTTTTTTTTTTTTGCCTTTGCAGCATTTTCTTTCTTTTTATGTTCTATAGCAACCGTAGTTTCCTTAGACGCTGTCTATTCATTATCTTTTTACGGTTGCTTTAGCCATGTTTTCAAGATACATGCTTCTGAACCTGTGAGGGTATCTGTATCAACTGAGAGTAACAGGAAGCAGCAGGACCATGGAATGTTAGTCTGTAATGGCACTATTCAGGGACACCCACCCATTTTAGAAAAAGATGCTCAGAATATTTTTTTGTTAGTAATGTGATGCTAACACAGGATCTGGAAGGGAATTTTAATTGCTTGAGTATGACATTTTATCCATGTTTTCACATTATAGACTTGACACTGATATGCAGTGTGCAAAAAAGAAGTTATAAAACCTATTTAAAAATATTTATATTTAGTAGCGCTTTACACTTGAATCAAGGACAAGCTGATGTTCACTATAAGAAAAGAATTTATGTAAATTCTAACATTTGTTTCCTTCAACTTATACCTAGAAAATACTTTTATGCATTTTTTGTTTTGCATTCACCGATATCTTAAGCTGTAAATTACCTTATTCATTGCAACTACGATTATTTTACTATTTAATAAGGTACCTCAGAGTATTAAAGAATCATATGCCCTTATTCATTATATTGAAAAATTAAATTTTTTCTTGTAATATGACATTTCTGTGAATTGCTCATACTTGGCCTAATCTTTGAACACACAGAGTACGTAATCCAATCTTCTCTAATTCTTAATTTTACTGAGCCAGTTCTCAGAACTCTTAAGATCTTCGTGGTAGTTAAAGCAACATTTTAAAATATTTTCTTCAGAGCAATGCGATTCGAGCTGGATGTGTTAGGGTAACACTGTCCTGCACTGCAATTTTTGTATGTCTATTATGCATCCCCAGCTGATCATTGATCCAGAAGTCTGACATTCATAATGAATTGAAAAAAAGCCTTGACGTCATGTTTGATGTATTCTTCAATTGTGAAACTTGACTCAAAAATGAGGGCCCTGTGCTGAGCAAGTGTTGGGCAGTTACACAGTAGATGAGCAACAATTTTGTCTGCCTGTTGGGATTAAGTATAGTATAATTTCATTTAATCGTAAACCAACTACAAATAGTTTTACGATTAATTTTGATGTCACTGTTACTAAATTCCACCAAACACACATACATAACTTCATTTATATCTTTTTTGAAGGGAATACGATTCCTCTTTGTTTTTAATCTTTTAAATTTTTAATCTACAGGCAGGATTCACTTACAGTCCCATTCTATGCAGGTGTACTGTCCTGTAAATAAGCCTGTCACCATGAGTGCTTTTCTGTACTTAATTTTAGCAGTTCTCAAGATCTGCTTTTGTCCAATCTCCAAATGGGAGCTACCTGAACCCTACAGATGAGTTGAAGCTTAACTGGTTGTGATGACAGCCTCAGGGCAACTGACTTAATTGGTACCAGTATTTCATTATTCTTTCCATTACCTTTCCTTTGCTATTCAGTTTCCTTTCAGATACATTTTTGGTGTAGTAAGATTATGATCTGTTATGGTTTCCCAGTTAGACAATTTTTCTGAATGAAGAGTTATTCCCAGAAAATTAAAGAGAATTTTAATCATATGATAATTTAATTAAGATTGTTAGTCATGTTGAAACAAAAAAAAAAAAAAAAGAGAAAAGAAAAGCCAGTTTTCCATGTAAAGATAGGCTTAGGCTGTGAGGGATAATTTTTCAAAAATCTTCTGTGTCGCTCCTTGAAAGACTCCTTGGTGTTGAACTGATTTTGAGTTACACTGTTCGCACAATGGATATTTGTCTAAGAATGCTTTATTTATTTTTTATTATTATCGTCATCATCATTGTGTCAGCCCGCCTCGGTAGCATAGATGGTAGCATGTCTGCCTCATGTTCAAGAGGTCTCGAGTTACCTGGGTAAGGTTTTTTCCATGGTTTTCCCTTATCCTGGTAGACGAATGTCGGGTAACTCTAAGCTCCATGGAACCCGTACTCATTTGAGTATCGTCCGATATGACTTAATGTTGGAGGTCATAAAAAAAAAGGGGGGCGGGCAAATAATCATTGTTTATTTAGGTGTATTTCCAGTGAAACCTCAACACCAAATTTTTGTGGGATGCAGTGCTTTCTCTGTGTAGTGTAAGAGGAATTAAATAAAGACAGTTTGTGGTAGTTGCATAACTCAAACAGAAAAGTTCTCGTCAATATCAAATTTTATGTTTTTAATTAAGCATTTTCAGTCTTTTTGCTTGGTGCATGCAACCAATGAATAGTGGGTGGTGACTACTTTTTTACATCATTCTTTTTATATACAATGCTTTTTGTGTGATTTAACCGCTTCGCCGATGGCCATTTAAACCCTGCACGGCCGGGAACGGATACCCAATAAACAGAACAAGACATTTAAATTGTTAAATGCTGCAAAAAGTCTTCATAAATAAATATTCGTATCTTCCGTATTTTCTAAGTTATTTCAGGGAAACAAAAACTGGTTAAAAGCCCATTAAAAGCTGTATGCATCTGCGGTATCATTAAAATAGAGACTATATTAATAAAGCGATGAAATTTCATTAATTTGTATCACGTAAAGAAAGCCATTCTTTGCGTCGAACGCGCCTAATTCTGAGTACTTTTGTTTTACAAGCTATATGTGTATATCAGCTGAATAAACGAAGTGTTGGGTTCAAGGTTTCTAGGTTTCAGTTCATGCTAACACGTAATAATAACTGTTTATATTGCGTTATACACCCTGGAAGGAAACTCCGTCAGCATCCCTCTAATTGCACAACGGAAGTTTATGTTAGCTGACGTAACTTCTTTCTTCGCTCAGTTGACATTGTAATTTAGATTGCATCAGAGTTCCAAGCAATTTCTTTAGCTAAATCACAGTTGAAATAGTTTTCTCAGTGCTAATCATGGCTTCAACTAGTAATGTTGCAAATCAATTAGCTAGTGTAGGACGAGTGCGGGCTTCTGATATTACATCAGAAAATGTGGAAGACTTTTTGCTGTTAGACAGTGATTTGGACATTGATGGCGAGTTTTCAGATTTTGAGGGGGGTGTTGAGGATATAGGTAGCAGTGAGGAGGAAAATGACTCATTTCCGACAGGTGTTCGTGAAGAATCAACATTATGGAGGTGTCAAAATAACTCTAACACTAATAGACATACGTTCACGAGCACAACCTCTGGTGTACAACCGCATACTCAACTAACTTCTGACAGCCAACCAATTGACATTTTCACAAAATTTTTTACTACTGACTTACTGTCTCTCATTGTTTCGGAAACAAATGTATATGCGAGTAGGGTGAAGGAAGACCTGATTTCTAAAGGCAATTTAGGACCTAAGAGTAGATTGCAGAAGTGGACAGAAGTAACAATGAATGAGATTTACAGACTACTTGGTCTAATTATGCTCATGGGTGTTATTCGTAAACCTACGCTAGACATGTACTGGTCTACAGACGACATGCTAGCTACCCCATTTTTTGGGAAATGCATGTCAAATAACAGGTTTACTTCCATTTTGCGCTTCCTTCATTTCACCTGCACAGAAAATGTGAATGATAAACTATCCAAAATCAGACCAGTTTTTGATTACATTATTTCAAAATTCAAAGAAAATTATGTGCCTAGTGAAAAGATCACTGTTGATGAAAGCTTGATGCTTTGGAAGGGCCGTTTAGGTTGGAAACAATACATCAAAACAAAGAGGGCCAGATTTGGCATAAAGAGTTTTGATGTATGTGAAAGTAAAACAGGATATCTTTACAATAGCTGCATATACACTGGCCAAGGGACTGATAACACCGGAGACAAAGATTTGGGGTTATCTGGTTCCATAGTAATGCACCTGATGGAATCTGTACTTGATCAGGGTAGGACTGTATATTTAGATAATTGGTACAGTTCCCCTAAATTATTCATGGCCTTACACAAAAGAAAAACAAATGCAATTGGAACAGTACGTTCAAATCGTATTGGTTTGCCAAAAGATGTGAATACGAAGGCTCTAAGAAGAGGAGAAATGCAGGTGCATCAGCTGCCACCCTTGACCTATGTTGCTTGGCAAGACAGGAGGGTTGTTACAGCATTATCCAATTGCAGCTCTAAAATTTTGATGATTGACACTGGAAAAATTGATGCTCGTAACAAAATGTCAATTTTCAAGCCCGATATTATCCAGGAATATAATATGCATATGGGTGGAGTGGATCTAGTAGATCAGGTATTACACGCATATCCCTCTTTGCGAAAAACAATCAAATGGTATAAAAAAGTATTTTTACACCAGCTAGATATAACCATATACAATTGTTTAGTAATTTGGAGAGCTCTAAACCCACGGAAGACAATGACGTACCTGGACTTTCGCATATCAATAGCTCGCAGCCTAATTGAGCAGTATAAAATTCAGAGACCTCTCCATACTGGGGGTAAAAAATCCATCACCCCAGCACCCCTCAGACTTGAAGGAAAACATTTTCCTAAAAGGATACCACCCACAGCAAAAAAGTCGCGTCCCTTCAGAAAATGTTTGGTGTGCCGCAAGAAAGGTGTCCGAAAGGAAACTAGTACGATTTGCCGTAAATGTGGAGATGTGCCCTTGTGTGTTTATCCATGTTTTGAGGTGTACCATTCAAGAAAAAACTTTTAAAGGTAAGCTTTTACTTCTTATAGAATTTATTTAAATTTACCGTAAAACATAAGGTTTAAAAGAATTATAATTAAATACGCATTAAATGCATGTATGCGCAGGACGTCTATACACGTCCATATCGGTTTGGGGCCTTTTAACTTGGACGTCATATGACGTCCATATCGGTGAAAGGGTTAAGGGTGGTGACTACTTTTTTACATCATTCTTTTTATATACAATGCTTTTTGTGTGATTTAAGAGTGCATGGGTATGCTATTTGCAAGATTTACAGGATGCAATATTTTGGTTGGAAGCAACTTTATTAATAATTTTTACTATTAAAGATTAAAATGCAACATTTTTCTTTTATTAAAGTAATTCAGAACAAGGGCTGCTGAAATATTGGGAGATTGGGTAAATGCCTCCCTAGGGGTGTATGATGGTTAAGTGCCTGTACATTTATCACATATTGCCTTCACTGAGTCAATAATAATATGAATAATAATAATAATAATAATAATAATAATAATAATAATAATAATAATAATAATAATAATAATAATAATAATAATAATAATAATAATAATAATAATAATAATAATAATAATAATAATAATAAATTTTATTGTCATTAAGTTATCACAGCAATAGAGGTCAAAAAACTATATACAGTGTACAACAGCGATAAGGTAGAAGAAGCTAAGCTAATTAAAATTCTTATTGTCACAGAAAATATAACCAATTTGAATTTAAATATGTGCTAGATACAAAGTGACAAAATAAACTTAAAACTTATTGGAAAAACATACTAAATAAAAAGATGGAACAGTATTATTGGTTAAACCGATAAAATACAACACAATTAAAAACTGGTGAAAATAAGGCAAAATACATATAAAATTAAAGTTAATTAAGATTAGGTATTATTTGCAAAGTATTCTCAAACAGAATAATACGGATTAGCAAGCAAACTGCTAAAAAGTCTGTCTTTATATCTGTTGTAAGCTAATTGAATTAAATCGGCTGGTAAGGTGTTATACAACTTTATTCCCATCACTTCAAAGCTATTCTGCGATTTGGATAATCTGTGATGTGGTGTACGGATTAAATGTTATTCCTATTATCTGTTTCAAATGGGATGGTGTTTGTTCTTGAGCGCTGCTAGGTGAGCAACCAATTGGTGTCCTGCAGTGTTGTCGTATTGCATTCCCCCTTAGTGGTGTGTGACGAGTGCCAACCTAATCGATCTCTAATAAATACTATTTGCGCTAAGAAAAAAATTCTAATTTTGCAAAAAATGGATACATGAGGAAAGTAGAGAGTAATGTATTTAACATAACCGTAAAACCCCATATTTTTAGCTCATTTAGGTTTCCTAATACAAATAAAGTACTATTATATTGTAACAATGCATCGCTTCGTAAGCAATGTAATTAATAGAATTATTGGTGGGCATGTATGCATATACGTATATTTTTAATTACTCAGAACTGAAACGTAAACGTTTTACATGACGTGATAAAGGAATTACTTTGAATAAGCCATGTTTGTTAAATTTGAACGAGAGGAAACAATACACTTCCTACTGGCCTAGCAGAACGTGTCTGGCTACCTTATATCTTTGTTTATGAATGGTTTCGTAATCCCTATTTGCTCTAGAGAGTTCAAAGCAGCGTTATTCAGTTGTTCCATTTAAAAACCAGGGAAAGTGTATCAGTTGGATCAGTTTGCAATTGAAATGAGCAATGAGGTATTATAAACCACCTTCCTCCATACCACTGCCAGAACAATCCAATTGAGTTAATGTGGGCTCAAATTATGTTGCAAACAGAAATAATACTTTTAAACTGACTGAAGTTGAACAACTTATTCCTGAAGAAATTGACAAGGAACACAAGGCTGGGAAAAATGTGTGAGACATCAGATAAACTACAAGAAAACGACTTTTGGAAAGGAATAGCATATGACGGGATTTCGAAAATACTCAGACGATGAAGACAATGACAATGACAAATTATCTCTTAATGCAGTTATTCAGCTATATGGATGCACCGCTGGCGTTTTCGTTGGATTAGAAAGACAGGTAATTCATAAACTATAATTATTTTTAAGCTGTATACTTAAAACATTTGCATAATATACGAATATCCATGTTGTAATTGTGATTTCAACAACTGCATTATTATAAAACTGTTTGAAAATTCAGTTTGCGTTCCCTTACGTTTAGTGTCAAGAAAACTCGCAAGTGTCAGAGAGAGAGAGGGAAATATTAAATTGTGGGGGTAACGAGGTGGCAATGCTAAAGGCTCTAATGCACCTGATTCACTGCAGGTGAGAACTCTTCCCGTTTGAAACACATAATAGTATTATAATTATTTACATCTTGTCTCTATTGATGGGTAGATAAATTTTCCTTTGTATACGTGAGTACAGTATAAATATTCAAGTTTACTACAGTTATTCTCAATTTAAAGAAAAGTGACTTGCAATGTGCCAACTTGTCTGACTCTGTCACAGTACGGATAAACTACTTCTTTTTATTTTTATTGTGCATTACAAAGTTTTACTGTTAATATGAGAGCTATTATCCCAAAGTAAAATTCCATATGTGATAATGCTGTGGAATAAAGCTAAATATGTAGATCTGATAAATCTGTCAGGTACACAGGTTTTTAAACTTCTAATCAGAAAAATGATTCTAGAGAGCTTAGCACTAAATAAGTTAATGTTAGGTACCTAAGATATTTTGTTGTCCACCATTATATCTAAAAACTTCTCTTCTTTAGACATATTATACAGGTATATCTCTAACTATATGTGATCTGCTGCATTTTCTTTTCATTTAGCAGAAAACCATTGGCTCGAAACCAATACATCATAATAGGAGCTACGTCAGCTTTCCTCTTACTTACAAGCCAAGCAGGTGATATCTAGTATATAAAATGCCTTTAAAGACAAGCAGTTTATTGTTTGAATAACAAAACCCAAAGTTGTATGCATGCGTACTGAAATCCAAAAATGTTGTCAAAATCATAAACACAGATAAGTCAGATGATGGAGAACGTCATGTAGGTGTTAACTAAAGAAGATAAATAATCTCACATTTACCATTAGTAAAGAAGTAATTATGCTACTTTTCCTCTTCATTCTGTATAACTGTTAAACCGTAATGTGGAATATATATACAACACAGATGTTGATTCTAATAAAATCATCATTGCACATGTTTCCTGCTTTTTTGCGTATTGTCCAATTGCATGCATTTATATCTTGGCTACAAGAGAATTGCAACTTGTTTTGTAATATTTAGTCCATATTTTGTTGTGTGTTAATGTAGTCATGGAAATCTTTGAAGTGAGTGACAGGTTAAATTGGTGACCATGAGAGTATACATGTATGACTGTGGCCTATTTAGTTTTCATACCTCCTACTCATGGAATACCTGAATGATACTGACCCATGAAAAGTATACAAGCAATCTTTTATCTCTGCGCTGCACTATCTGTCTCTGTGTGCATGTCGGCCGCACTTCCTCACAACAATGGCTCGTGACAAAATCGTTAATAATTTTAATTAGATTAATTGGATTTGCAATGCAGTACTTTGGTTATGTGGTGTTGGTATTTTCGGTGATGCTCGTTTTCATATTTGGAAACCTACAGCCACTGATGTCATGCCTGCCATTTTTTACGGTGCTCTTCTGCAGTTTAACCCTGGAATTTAGAAACTGCTAGTAAATTTTGTTATACTTTTTCTGTATATTTACCACCTTTCTAAAAACATTGGCCATTAAATCCCACACTGTTCAGTAGAAAGCAATTTTCAGCTTAACTTAAATGAAGGCACACTTGACAGTGGCCATGACATTGACCATTATTCACAGCCCTTGTTACAATAGGCTACTTTTAGACTTGGAATGCATCTATGCTGTCCTTGACACACCTAAACAATAACTGGTTACCAACTGCTGGGAGGGTGCTTTAAGTACTTGAGAAACTAAAAGAATATATTGCGGTTTATTTGCCCATTTAGTACCTCAAGATACTCCTGGTGCTATATATTGCAGTTTATTTGACCATTTAGTACCTCAAGGTACTCCTGGTGCTTGATACCTTTTGTAGTATGCATTAAAACTATTAGAAATGTTATTCATCATGGTACCTTAGCAATTCAATTAGCTGCTAATATGATTGCAGAACACCTAATGGCCGTGCCGTGGCTCAGTGGTTAGACCGCTGGGCTCTCACCAAGGCGGCCCGGGTTCGATCCCAGGCGACCGCAAAGTGAGATTTGTGGAGGACAATACGGCGCTGGGGCAGGTTTTCTCCGGGACCTCCAGTTTCCCCCGCCATTTCATTTCACCGGTGCTCCATCTTCATCTCATGTATCATCAGTGTCATCGCCTGCGGTGCCGTATGTAGTAAAAGCGGGCGTTAAACACTACACATTTCATTTCAGAACACCTAATAACTGTGAGCTGCCTTTAAATTAGTTGCATGGCAGTATTGAACCAAAAAGAGAATAGTTATTTTTGGTTTCTGTAATCTTTTTAGTTACATAACATTCAGTTATATTGGAAAGGTAGAGGCAGACTGAAAAATTCAATGCCATAGCTAGGGTTTGAACCATGGATCTCTCGGGTCTTGTTCGTTTGTTCTTAAACATTTAGTTATCATAGCCAACATGCCATGACATTAAATTCTCCAACTGACTCCTATTTTCCCCGGTAAACCACCAGGAATTCCCATGTACACATCAGACAACTACAAGTAAGCACCTTTAAGTCCCAGATTTTATAATCCATCCACTATTAGTTCAACTTTTAGATATTGTTCTTTCACACTAGCCGTGTGGAGAATTTAATGTCATACTGGCATGTTGACTATGGTAGCTCAATGGTTACAAGCTACCTGACAGAGACAGGCAGATTCATGATTCAAATCCTGGCTAGGGCATTGAATTTTTCTACCTTACCAAACCTTTGCCTACACGCGGCTAGTATGAAAGGACAATTTCTATTCCATTATTACACAAATAAAAATATTTGTCAATTAATGTCCACGTATCTTAAGAAGTTCATGTTAATACTTCTTTCTTCTTTTTAAAATCGATTTCATGAACATTTGCTCACATCGTCAGTTAACGCACTTCGTCGTCAAGAATACTATGTTTTTTTCGTATTACCAAAATCTGAAGACGAAACAAACCTAAAAACAGAATCAATTGCCGGTATGTCAAAATTCATTACACAATTTTTATTTTTTAAAATAAATATTTTTCCCACACTATTAAATCTATGGGAACATCTAATTGTTTTGATAATTTAACTTCGGGATTTATTTTATGGTTAAATGACCAAATATGTTTTTGAGATGTTTTTAGGTTTGTTTCGTCTTCAGATTTTGCTAATACGAAAAAACGTAATATCCTTGACGACGAAGTGTGTTAACTGACAATGCGAGCAAATGTTCATGGAATCGATTTTAAAAAGAAGAAAGAAGTATTAACATAACTTCTTAAGATAAGTGGACATTAATTAACACATATTTTTATTTGTGTAATATTTATTACTCCACTGTAACTAGCTTCATTTTCTGTGTAATTCTATTCAATTGTTTTATTTAGAAAATACATTTGTAGTTTGATGTTTCCAACATGCATTGCATTATCATTAGATCCCTGTGGTTTTCTTAATGGAATGGTTATGTTTATATAATTAAAAGTAAAGAAAAGCTTAGCAGTTATAAATTTTACCATTGTTATGTTGTTGACTAATGGCACTGGGGATTAGTTGATTTGCATTTTTTTCTCCCTGCCCACCTCGGTAGCGTGGTGGTAGCATGTCTGCTTCACATTCAAGAGGTCCCGAGTTCGAATCTCAGTCAGGGTGAGTTACCTGGATAAGGTTTTTTCGGGGTTTTCCCTTATCCCGAAAGACGAATTTTGGGTAACTCTAAGCTCTATGGACCCCGGGCTCATTTGAGCATCATTTCATCCATTCCATTCATTGTCCGATATGACTTGACGTTGGAGGACGTAAATTACAACATCATTTTCCCCCTGGCTTCCCAATATAAAGCCTGTAGGTTCACACTTTTGAGACCATTACATTTGTCCAAATGATGTTTGTTCATGATGACATCCTCTTTGCAGATAGTACACTTGAGTGTAGGTATGCAGTGTATTTTATAAAGGTGTTCTGCCAGACAATCATGGCCAGTTTCCATTATTTTACCATTATTATTATTATTATTATTATTATTATTATTATTATTATTATTATTATTAATTATAGTATAAGACATCAAAGATCTAGTTTTGGCACATGTAGTTTAGTTAATTACTCATATACAGAAATTAATACATTGAATATTTGTAGAATGTACTTTTCTACTGAGTAAGGGAAGAAGCTATCTTTAGAGAAGAAAAACACTTCAGTATTTAAATTTTAATACAATGACATTCCAAACCCTGACAGTATCAGAAAATCTGCACCAGTGTATCAGATCTGTAAATGGGCCAAAAGTATTATTTTTGCTTTCTGTACCAAATATATAGTAAGTAGAGAAGGTATTACAGTCTAATACTGTTCCAGAGATCTTATTGGAAATATAGGTTTTAAATCCAGAAGAAGGTCCTGCATGTATGTGCATGTATGTGTAGAGGGGAAAAAGATTTGTCATAACTTGGTATTCAACTTTGTCTTCCAAAGTTGCAGTGTAAAAATATAAGGTGATGAACTCCCTAACCCAAACGATCCTTTATAAAAACATTTATTTATATATTTGATTTGCTCAAGAATGACTAATATTTTTTTATTAAAATATAATATATTTAAGAGATGTTCCTCTTCATTTGGAGAAGCCTGACACAGACCATTTATTTTTAAGTATGTCTAAAAAGCTACAGCTCCATGTCAGATTTACTGGTGTGTAAATGAACTGCCGCGACATAATTCCAGCACACGGGCAGCACTGATAACATCCAAGCAATTCACATCGTCCTTAACAAAAAATAGAGATGTATTATATTAATGTGGAAAGACTTTCCTATATCAGTTAAACCATTAGAAATAGTAATAAGCTTATGGTATTGCTAATGAAGCTTTCTTCAAAACTCTGTTTAATACAAATAACATCTTTGACATCTGCTGTTTTTCAGGTATCCATTACTATTGGTTTGAATTGGTTAATGCTTTACTTTTAATACATAAAAAACAGAAGCTAACAACAAAGCAACAAATACTACATACAATATAATTATTAGTCACAAACTTCACTTACCTTTTAAGAAAATTGATGAAGTTTCCTCAGAATTCAAAAGACTAGTTTCGCAAATATCTTCTGCATTGTCAGTCAATGTTTCCTTCATTGTCATCGTTGCTGCTACTAGGTGGTGTATTATTTTTGTATTTATTACCAAAGTCTGAAAAAGAAACAAACTTAAAGACAGAATCAATAGGCAGTATTTCAAAATTAATTACTTTTTCCATTTCTTAAAATAAATATTTTCCCTCAAACCATTAAATCTATTGGACTATTTAATTGCTTTAATATTTTAACTTCTGGAATTATTTCACGGTTAAATGACTAAAAATGATCTGCCACGTCTGATTTATCTGTTTATAACTAATTTTCGAATATGTTCTTTCATTCTGTTTTCTAAATCACATTTAGTTCTTTTAATGTAAACCTAGTCGCAAATCTAAACAATTAAATTGATAAATGCCAGATTTTTTTATTATCAGAAATGTTATCTTTTTTTTTAGAGAAATGTAACAAATTTTTATACATTTATTTTGAGGAACCAAAGCTATACCAAGTTCTTTTAAAAATTTTTAAAAATATTTATTAGCCCAAGGATGGTAGTAAATTGTTTAAAATTATAACCTTCTTTTATAAATGTTTCTTTAATCTGTAGAAATTTTACCAGTTTTTTGAAAAGATAAGTGAAGTTTGTGACAGTTATATTTTAAGCTTTACTTTTATTAAACTGTTGTTCAGTAAATAACATTGTCTCTTAAGGTGTTTTGGGAAGAATGTGAAATTTGGTGGCTAACTTACAGCGTTGTGCATTTAAACATCTACCGATTCAGTTTCCTGTGTACTTCCTTGTACCTATAAAGAAATGTATGATGAAACTATCTTCAGAGATTTATCTTGATTAATGTGAAGTAAATAGAACAATAAGTTTTCGTAAGAGTGGTTTGTAGAAGCTATTTAATAAGTGATAGCGGATACCTACATGAAGCCATGGGAAAAAAGATGTCATAATAGCTTACTTAGAATTTATGTAAAGATATAGTGAGTATGCCGCTTTTGTTCGTGCTAAGCTGAAACGTACACTGTCCATGTTTCTTTGGTTGTCGTTCTGGGTGTCTAAGTCTGGCATACTGATCCATAAGTCGTGGGTTCAAATCTAGTCTGTCTAGCCACCACAAGAAGGCAAGCGAGCCTGAAGAGGGAGAGGGGCATGAACTGTTGATCAGCTCTGGTAAGCGGATGTGTTTACTACGAAATGAGTATGCGTAATGAATGAGCGTGAGCAGTAACAACTAAATTATCAATTTGATCGTCACCAATTTAAGAACCTGGTTGACCTAATTCATTTGGAATTAAAATTCTTAGTGATATTCCTATTATGTGTTTCAAATGAGAAGAGTTCTCGCCTGTAGCGAATCAGATGCATTAGCTCATTCAGCGTTGCCACATCGTTATCCCCACTCTTTCTATCTCTCTCTGTCGCACACTTGCGAGTGTTCTTGGCGCTAGACGTAAGGGAACGCAAACTGAATTTTCCAAAGTTTTATAATAATGCAATTCAAATCACAATTGCAACATGGATATTCGTATAATACGCAAATGGTTTAAATATTACGTTTAAAATTAATTGCAGTTTATGAATTACTTATTTTTCTAATCCCAACGAAAATACCAGCGGTGCATCCGTATAGATGTGAATGTTACGTAACGAGATAATTCGTCATTGTCTTCATCGTCTGAGTAGGTACTGTAAATTTATGATGATAGTTCCAAATGTAACGGTAGTTACGTGCTATTTGTTTCCAAAAGTAGTCTTCTTGTAGTTTATCTGATGTCTCATGCAGTTTTCCCAGTCTTGTGTTCCTTGTCAGTTTCTTCATGAATAAGTCGTTTAACGTCAGTCAGTTTAAAAATATTATTTCTGTTTGCAACATAATTTGAGCCCACATTAACTCAATTGTACTGTTCTGGCAGTAGTACGGGGAAAGGTGGATCGTGTCTCATTGATCCAGCTGATGCACTTTTTCATGGAAGAGTAACTGAATAATACTGCTCAGAACTCTCTGCTCAAGAGTGAAGAGATTATGAACCATTCATAAACAAATGCTAGACCAGCAGGAAGTGTTTGTTTCCTCTCATCGAATTTAACAAACCCCTTGGCTTATTCAAAGTACGTATTTCTTTTATCACGTCATGTCAAAAGTTTACGTTTCAGTTCTGAGTAATTTCAAATATACGTACACGCCCATCAATAATGCTATTCATTACAGTGCTTACGTCGCAATGCATTATAATGACATCTACTTTATTTATTTGTATTAGGAAAACTATTTGAGCTAAAGATGTGGGGTGTTTACGGTTATGTTAAACACATTACTCTCATCTTTCTCATGGACCAGTTTTTGCAAAATCTGAATTTTTGTATTAGCGGGGATAGTATTTTATTAGAGGTTGATTAGTTTGGCGCTCGTCACACACCATTTACGGGGAATGCAATAGGACAACACCGCAGGACTCCGTTGGTTGCTCACCTAGTAGCGCTCAAGGACAAACATGATAGCATTTGAAACAAATTTATACCTGCATATGAGTCACCCATGCTGCTAGATCTAATGCCTGTTTCAGCAACTGCAGTGATAGGTATTTTTATGCATGTGTGAGTTATTTGACAACACTGGTACTGCTTATCGCACATTCACGGCGAGTCCAGTGTATGTATAGTCTGTTCAATGTAATCATATCTTCTGGACAGAAACGTGTCATACATCGGCAGGTGCAAGAAAACATATCATATAGACACACGCGGCTTCCAATCGCTCTGTACATCAACTTACTAATATTTCACTCTTCTGATCGACCAGATAAGACCTGATAAGGGACGATCATAGCGCTGGTCAGCTGAATACGCCTCAACACTCTGTCGAGTACTGAATGAACCTAGCATCCTTATATCTGGAAGACGAGCATAAATATGCGGACAGCAAAAGTGATTACGTTACAGATTCCTCTGCCACGCCTTCTTGTGTTGGGTGGACAGTACATGGATTTTTAAGTGGGCTTAAACGCGGCAGTTGTATGTCATTTAATTTACTGGCGTGCGAAAGACTCTGCGGGACGCTCCGATGGTACTCTTGTGACCATGGCATTTTTGACTGCATTAACAAAATATATACCTGCAATATTTATGTGACTCCCGTTTGTAACATAATTTTACATAATATAAAACCACGCTTTTCGTGAACACTTTGTCTTTTATATTACCATTTCGTATAGACTTTTGAATAATTATATGAAGAGCTGTCAAACTTGCATACATGTTTTACAGCCTTCAAATAAGGTACTACAGATGTTTAAGTAATAATAATTAAAACGTCGATCTGTTGAATGACAGGCTTGTCATTTGTCACAATTCAAAACACGTCCTATACACATTTTATTGTAACCACTTAGAAACTTGCTGGTCATTCCGTCCCCCCCCCCCCCCACACACACACACACTTGGAAAATGTTACCCCACTATTTACTGACTTTTCATTTATTGTCCCATTCTCCCCATCTCTCTTACACCCACCCTCTCTCGCGCTCCCGCCCACATATTTCGTATATGTAGGCTCAGACCTTCTAAGAATGCCTTTAAAGGTTATGTAGACCTCCAAGTGTCCACATCCTCAAATTTTTGGAAGGAGTGTATTGCTTGTACGAGTATTGCTTCAGGTACGTGGTATATATTTAAAATGTGCGCTTTATTTTAATCTGAGGTGACTGTTAGTGAATTATTTGGAGTATTTTATCGTCAGGTTTCGAGTGATATATATTAAACATTTTCAAGGGTATGTCGTTTTCTAACAAATTAATTTTATACGCATTATTTGGCATTTTAAGCAAACATGTTTTTAATACGTAAGAGCTGAAGCTAAGTAACAGTGAAGCAATGCATGTACCACAATAATATATAATGATTATAGCAAACTTTACTTATCTTACAAATCAAGTACAAATCCCTCGCATTACTTAGGACTAATTTTGCAAATAAATTATAATCATCATCAGTAAACAAAGTTTATGTTGTCATCGTTACTACGGTTAGGTGATGAGTGTTTTTGTATTAAATATCCATCTATTACCAAACCCTGTAGGTAAAGAAGATTTGACAGAATCAGTTGGCAGTATTTCAGAATTCATCACGCGATTTCATTTTTTTAAGATACAGATTTTCTCCCAAACCATCAAATCTCTCGGTCCATTTAATTGCTTTAATAATTTAACTTCTGAATTTATTGTATGGTTAAATGCCCAAGAAGATCTGCCACAGCTGATTTATCAGTCTGTTGATACTTAGTATTTTTAAAAAGTTCATTCTGGTTTCTAAATTACGTTTGGTTCTTCCAGTGTAAACTCGGAAGCAATCTAAACAGTTAACTGATAAATGCTAGATATTTTGCTATCGGAAATTTTATAATTTTTTAAAAAAAATGTAGTAAATAGTTGATATTACATTTATTTTGAGGAACCAAATTGTACATTTTTAAAAATTTTTGAAATTTTTATTAGCCCAAGGATGACAGTAATTTTAATTAAAATTATGGTTCTTTTATTTTTTTTCATTCACACTTTTTATATTTAAATTTTTCAATCTTTTTATGTATATCTTTATTAACCTCAGGATTTATTTGCTAAACTAGTCCCAAGTATTGCAAGGAATTTATAATTTCTTGATTATATAAGTGCAGTTTGTTACGATTATTATTTGTATTATTGTAGTAAACATTTTTTACGTATAAAGGATTTTAATTCTTCAATCCTGACGACCTCAACATCACAGTATCTTTTGAGATGTGATTCTGTACTATTTATTGTATGTTTTGTAAAATTTGTGTGACGGTTTTGCTAAAACGTTTCAATTTTCCTATATAGAGGCCGTTCTAAAAAGCGAATGTTGGTCATTGCCACGTAAAAATTCAATGTATATATTTTAGTGAAGTGAATATTTATTTCTATTTCCGATATTGACCATTTCGTCGTAAACACTTCTGCTTTCATACAACAGATATTCACTTTCTATGAAAATTATGTGAATCTGTTGTTTATGCAGTCTCTTCTCACACTTACAGCAATTTTGATATTTCTTGCACAACACACACCTCCACTATGCCAGTATATGTTGTATCATGACGTCATACCTTAGGACGGTAGAACCATAAACTGCCGGGCTAACAATTTTCAAGGCAAGGATTTAAAGACAAAAATGTTTCATTTTTCAATATAGTCACTTTTTATTGTACTACATTCCTCACATTTTTGGGTTACCTAATATTTCATTCCCCCTCTGCCCGCCCCAAAAATGCTGTAGTTTAAACTGCAGAACTTCCCGTTGCCATGCCGAGCATCACACTGACTGACAATACTATTTCTGCAACTTTGAGCCGCCGGTCTTTTATAATTTTTCCTTTTATGCAGAGCGAAATTTTCAGGAATGAGCATCTCGGACTTCCAAACTGCTAAAACTGTTTATTTGTTCTTTATAAAGCGTTAACACAAACTTGAACTCCTAATCAAATTGAGTTTTAGCTTCAAGCAAAATTCATCCACAGGTCTAACATCTGCGTAAAGTTTCACAGCATGATTGTTTTTTATGTAGGAAATGCTCCTGAAAGCTTTGAAAAGCTGGAAACAGGGCCATAAAAGTCTCATTCATATAAAAGTCCCTGCTTCCACAATGAAGGAAGCAAGCAAGCAGGTGCACAGCTATACAGAGTGCAACAAAAATATTTGCTGCACTGAAAGAGATGGGTCAGTTGGTTAGGGGCTGGTCTATTGTTTCCAACATCTGGGGTTCAAATTCACCCCATGCACTGCTCCATGTCTGTTGATTTATTGACACATAAACGAACTACTGCCGAACGAAATTCCGGCACGCAGGGAGTGCTATCATCCTGGCAACTGACAGTGCATAAGAAACAAAATATAGTTAAGTTAGAGTATTTGGTGCACGTTTGAGACTACCGTTTCCAAAACGGGGCATTAAATTATCGCTATTCAACGGAATCCACTACTTTATGGCTTGCCATACTCTTACATTTCCCATTAGAATGACATTTTATTATAAAATTATATAAAAATCCACGAATGCTAAGAAATCTGGAATTAAAGAAAATTTTACCATATGCAATAAAATCTTGGAAGCTGTTAATAAACTGCAGGAATATCATTTAGCTAATTTTGTAGTTAATTCTGAAGCTGTAGAAATGTAAAACCGTAAAAACTTTTGTAGCATGGCGGTAGCATGTTGCTTCGCATTCTAGAGGTCCCGAGTTCGAATCTCGGTTGAGTTACTGCGGGAAGAAGGAGGTCATATATTGGTGTTCACATTGTCTTGAAACACGTAATGAATTTCCTGTAATGATTGGCTCTATGTATCGTCATAGAGTCCTGTCGAAAGGCCGCAAAATGTCGTACACATAAACCTCTTACTATAAATTATTACTATTAATAGGCCCCATTATTCTCCCACCGCTAATAGTGCACCACTCTTCTATTTTTTTGATCTTGTAAGGTTTCCTTGTGTGTTGCGTTAGACTTTTCATAGCTCCAATAAACTGAATTAACGTATTTCTGAATTAACATACTTAGGTGGAACCACGATTCGGGACAATTTGTCATGCACGGCATGTAAAATCCATTCACAAAACGGCGGGTCTTTCTGTAGGGTTACCCAGTTTAAGTTTCTTGTACTACAGTAACTTTATAGGACTTTAAGTAACCTCGTAGCTTTCGAGCAGAGCCATAAGAAATTTCAATTTGCTCCGAAACGAAATGATTTTCTAGACATTTTGAGAGAGAGGGAGACAGAGAGTCCTATGTATGCAGAATTTATTCTGAGAGTACTGTACGTGGTTGTCTTATGTTTCTTATGAAGAACCCGCTTCACGAAATTTATTTACTAATCGATGAACCGAACTCTGATTCGGAACGTAAACATCCGGAAATAATTTCTTTCTCACCAGCGGATCCTCGATGTATGATTTTTTTTAATGTCCGTTTTGCTTCAGTTAAGCTTATGAATGTTTAAATATTAAAGTTTAAATTATGAATGTTTAAGCTTTCACGGCGAGTGTTATTGATTAAAGCTTCACGGGTGATCAGCTGTGTCAAAGTAATTAGGTTCGGGCTTTCTTCAGTTCCTGAAGGCCATGGAGTTTAGTATTGCCGAAATATCGAACCTAATTACTTTGACACGGCTGATCACCCGTGAAGCTATAATCAATAATGTTTAAATAGTGTGTTTAGAATAACCATCTGAAGGTACCTTTTGGCGCTAAAGCAAATTATAATAAAACCTTCCTATCAGAAAGTTATTAGGACGTTATGTTACTGATGGGCATGATTTGTTTATGCCATACAGGCTGCCCGACTGATGTTGATATGTAGGGAAAATCTGCAGATAAATTGCCTGAAATTGAACCACCAGGAGCATTAGTTCAAAAACAAGTTCTTATGCATTCATTTTTTAAAGATGGAAACATACATTTCAATGCCCCATAAAGGAAGAAAGGTGGCAAAATTGGAATTAAAAATGACTCCATCCTAACATTCTTTAGAACCGAAACATTACAGTAGTACAATGTACTTCATCATGTCATTTTACTGGAGGATGTTACAACTATTGTTGAAACATGACCATAAGATTGGTAATGATATGAGAAAAATGAGCCATTTCAAATTACTTACACATTTATCGAGATTTAACTGTAGATGTGTAAGATGTGAAGCAGATGTGTAAAAAATACGACTCATCTACATTTGTTGATGTGCCTGATAATGCGGCTGAATGTTGGTAAGCCCCTATTAGCGCGTGATTTCAGGATGGAACAAACAATCCGTCACTTATCGTAACTCAATGAAATGTTAATGCATATTGAAAAGACTTCATTCTGCAATAGCTAGATTTACAATCAGCCTTTTGCCTTCTGTGTTGTGGGAAAAAAAGTAGTTCATAGTGCGTGTCTGTCTCGCCAAAATATGCGAAAAAGGCCAGTATAGTATAATAGTGAAAGTACACTTGATCTTTGGCATATTTGCTTCATGAACGACAGTGAAGATGCAGGTAGCAAGACTAGCGAATATAACAGCAGATACGGCTGAAGAAGTAGCTGCATATGCAGATGATGGTTTTGGGAAACTTGTTAAATGCGTAGAGGGTAAAGACTCTGCTTTTAAGGTTTCAAAGATAGGAAGACTGGCGACTTGATAATCCTGTACATTTCTTTATTTGTAGACAGTATGAATGTTATATACATGTGCAGAATACTCCTATACGTTTTTGAGTGTGGTCGCTACTAGTTGGATTTATAAATTATAAATGCAACTTCGTTGCATTTGTTGAGAGGCTGTACTTTATTCCGGAAGTAGAGCATCTTTTAATGACATTTCCGCTATAGATATACAGAAAATGTGTTCTATTTATTATATTTGAAACTGCTAAATTGTCACGGTCGTGGATCCACAACTTCAGTATTGTTGCGTGTATAGGCTGAGCAAGATTTGGAAATTTCTGTAATCGTTATTCTGTAACATTTATTTTCGATGCCTTGAGTCTGGGCACAACTGTATGATTAAGCGTAAATTCTGCTGACTGGCAAAACTTGTACTTTGGACTGGTGAATCATATATCCTGCTGGCTAAGGGAAATAATTCACAGGTGGCCTGTAACAGGCCTCAACTTATTCTCCATGTTTTAAACAATGAATCACACATCCTGCTGATCAAGGGAAATAATGCTTAGTTGGTCAGTAACAGGTTTAAACATGTCCTCAATGATGTAAACAATGATTGCACAATATGGTGCAAATTAACATTTAGCGTGGGAATCGCCGACTTGACTTTTTGGTAGGACCCCTATTTAGGCTTGGTTGAGTTACTCCCCGGGGGATAGACTACACAGAGATTTGAGAGGGGACTGGCTGATGGTCTCTGTAAAGATTAACAAGAGTTTATTTTAAAGTGCTGCTACGAGTAAGATCGCTAATAGGGAGCACCAGGCCGTACATCTATTGCCAGTCGCACAAGGTTCAGCCATACAAACAACGCATCTCTAAAGGTAAAGTTGCATTATGTTATGTATTTAACTGTTATCAAAGCGTCCCTGATCTCATCCAGATCCAGGCAGTGCCCTGTAGAAATGTTAGGCATCTCTGAAATATAGTTACTCAATTCATTTTGACTTAGATGTTTCTTTCGCTCTACTCTTTCAGTTGCTACACCCCCAGTTGCAGATTAGGTTTGTAAGTCCTTCACCCCCTCCCTTACAATCCTGGGCCACAACAGTATTATCTGTAAAACTGTTGTGCAAAATCTCCTTTGGCCTCCGAAGAAACTGAACATAGTGCATTAATTTTTGAGAAACCAGTCTTTTCTCCCTTCATGATAATTAGAACCTGATTTATCCTTACGATATTCATCTATTGGAGACTCATAAAAACTGTTAGTGCTTAGTATGTTTTGCGGGAAAGCAAATGTTTATTTAAAAAAATGGATCGATGTATGCTCGAAAAACGATGTCTTTGGTTCTCTGAAGCTTGTAATTTAGTTCTGATTGCTTTTGATGTCTGATAATTATGGTTGACTACGTTTGATCACGTCCGGCATATCTTGCTGCAGCTCATGCTCGCATTGTGATGGCTTTGGTTATGCACATTGCTTTTCCCTTGCACAGTGGCTACTGCACAGCATGGTTGAATTGTACGAGCCCGCCTCGATAGCGTAGATGGTAGCGTGTCTGCCTCGCGTTCAAGAGGTCCCGAGTTCGAATCTCGGTCAGGATGAGCTACCTGCATACGGGTTTTTCCGGGGTTTTCCCTTATCCTTAAAGACGAATGTCGGGTAGCTCTAAGCTCCATGGACCCTGTACACATTTGAGCATCATTTCACCCATTTCATTCATCGTCCGATATGACTTGACGTTGGAGGATGTAAATTTACCTCCCCCCCCCAAAAAAAAAAAATTCCGTTGCATTCTGGTGGGTTTGGTTAAAACAAATGTTGATTGGGGATAAAATTTTCAGGTGAATCATCTGTATGTTGGATTAAATGCGGAGCTCAGCATTTGTCGTATGGAGATTCTCCGGTGTTATCTCTGGTGCCCGTAAGCCATGCGGGGCACCCTATACCTTTTGCCTAAACCGGTGTCTTCTGAGGTAGTAATTCCCAAGAGACCTAACCAGGGCTTTTTGATGTAATTTTGGGTACAATTTTGTAGCTCAACCCTAATTTCATCTTCCACATTTGGAAGAGATAACTTCGTGAAGTTCTCTCACGGGGAAGGAGAAGGAGCGTACTCCGGAATAAATGGACGGAACCCCTCTGTTCTGCGTATGGTAGCCGCGTTCATTCCATCCCAAGCGAAATCAAAGCTTTCACTTCTGACCACACCAACTCACATGTAAGCAATTATAAGGGTCTTCTACCCTTGAACATATGGGGTGGTATTTCTCAATACGTTCACCAAGTTAAAGCGCTGTTGCAATATTTTTCTTGTGTCCTCAGAACTGCTGTACCTTCTATTAGCTTAGATGGTGCAAACGTGCTTCTTATGTGTGTTAATTAAGATTATATTTATAGAAGTTACATAGTGTTTTCCGTAGTGTAGTTTTATAAATTAATTAGTGTTTAATAGCTATTGGCGTTTAGTACTTGCGTAATTTAACTAAGATGTGGAGACCGTGGGAATCGAACCTAACATGAATATGCTAACATGGATTTCCATTCATACTTGTAATATACACCTAACAGTATTTCTAACCTTTCTCGAGTTCTAAAGCGTTTATGGCATGTTTAATTATTATGCGGAATGTACGTGATTATTTATTTAAATTTTGTTTAACAGAAGGCCTCTCCCAAACAAATTACACTGCTTAACTTTATTCAAACTTGTAAAATTAGCAGACATCCTTGTAAAAAAGCTTCCAGCATTTGAAAATAATAAGAGTTTCCTTACTTGTTGTTCTTTAATTGCTTAGTTCGGTTGTTTTAATTATTTTTAAGTATTTACTGCTTTGTTAAATCAACTGAAATTCACCAACTGTAGCTGCCATAGAATATAGGGAAATGCTTTAGGATAAATCGGCTCGCGATTGCAATAAGCAAAGCTCTAACGTGCAATCTTTGGCTATAAATTATTATTAACTACCAGAATATCCAAAGTACTTCTTTAATTTCCAAGTAAATATCCCTCGCATATTCATGCACACTGATGCAGTTTAACCCTATTAAAATTGTAATTATATTTTAGTAAACTTTCCTTGGGTATTATGCTAATAATACGCATTTAGTTCTTGTAGGCGATATAAGTACTATACCATAACAGCGTAGGTAATATATCTCTTTTCAGTGATGTTATAAAGGGTTGTAGCATCATGTATTATTATTGGATACATTAATCATTTAACATCTATTTGAAAATATCAATGACTATTTCTTACAGTGAATTCAGCTTTATTTTTTATTCTATTTTTTTTTTCTTTTTGCTTCTAAACGTTATTTTAAACAACGGCAATCCTGGGTATTCTCAGCTGTAAATACGTGCCTAACATCCTTCGCCTCTCCCCCGGTAGGTGTATCCTAAGATGTTTGACATTGTGGTTAGGGGGAAGAACAGTTTTTCCGTTCAAAGCGACCGCCTGGGGATGCTTTAAGCGCGGTCTTTATACATCGTAACCATAGTAGTCATCTGTAAACGGGCGCGAGAATGTCCATAGGTGCGTCTTTCGGCGGTCGATGGTCTTGAGCGCCCGCCGCGTGAAAAGCAAAGTGTGAATGCAGTGTTGGGGAAAGCATTGTACATCTGCAGGGACGATAGGCTCGGTAATGAAGCAGGAGATTCACAGTTGGAATTTCCTCTAATGATTTTATGCATAATGTGGTGCCATTATTAATTTGGTGGAGGTTTCTTTACTAAACGTGAAGTACATACTCGTCCAAAGCGTTGTCAAAGTTTTCACAACTCCCAAAACTTGCTTTTGTGATATTGGCCTTTTTTGTGTAAAGATAAGTTCTTCATGCCGCACTGCTTAATAAGCTAGCGTCGTTTTCACTCCATGAGAAACGAATTTACATTCTGTGTGTTTTTAGTTCCGTGTTCATTTACATTAATCTGGCTGAAGCTATGGATGAGGTGTACTGTCCAGCAAAGCAAAGAAGGTCCCTCAAAGGTATGTGCTGCCTTAAACAGTGGGACAATGACAGCGAATGTGTGTGGCAGAGAACGCCTGCTACACAAGGAGCAGACCGTTAAAAACGTGCGCCCTATTCACTCTACACTAAAACCGAGAAGATTCACTCACAAAAGTAGAAGCCGTCAGAATGTTTTTGAATGGTCTGTAACTGTACTGAGATGGGGTATCATAAACCTGTCCAGGGAGGTTGTGGGAACCTTCGCCAAACCCCCTGCGTCTCAGGCCTCGGAGACTATCTCTCCTGTGGAGGACAGTATTATTCTTTCATGATTTACTGAGGCTTAATTTATGTCGTATTTTTGTTTGCTCTTAAGTTCCTTGTGGTGTCGTTGCAGGAACACAGTACCATACAAATAATCGATGTAACAAACAGACGCTTGATTGTCATTTAGGAGAACTAGCTTATATAAGGGCAGTTCTGTGACTAATAAAGGCTTGAAAGCTTCAACCGAATTGAAATTAAATATATTAAATATCTTGAGTTAGATATCCAAAGCTTAGATATAAGTATTTTTAGTAGAATTATAAGCAAAGCTCAGAAATGATCAGAAAGGGCATTTTATTTGTGATATAAACAATTAAATTTCAGTTTTTATTTTTCAAATTTAGGCTTACAAAAATCACTTTCTGCAGCAACTAGCCCCGAATTGTGTCAGTGCTCCTCTAGAAAGCAGGCACTGGAACTAGCTGCTCCAACAAGTACTCGAAAGTGATCTATCGTGCAGATTGCGTTGAATGTTTCCGAAAGAAAAGTATACAACCTTCAAGAAAGTTGAGATTGTTGTCAATGATAAGTGTATAAAAGCAAGTATTGAATTCGGTTCGGTTAGAATAGCACTCCTTTATACCGCGAGCAAAAGTTAAAGGCATATGAACGCTGGCCAAAGCTCAAGTAAAGCGCTGTTGCCAAGCGTAGAGGGTCTACCGGCATATGTTTTGTACATAACGCGTTTGGCACGCCAGCAAAAGGTTCTGCCTATTTCCCCCCTAGTTAAACAATACATTATATATAGTCCTAAAACATTAAAATCTCACCTTGACACTCGTCACAGCAGCGGAACAGCAAGCACGGTTTCCTCTTCGTCTTCGTCGGCACTTAATTCGGAGTCATTGCTTTCATCCCTTAAGCCCTTGATCATAGAAACTGATAATTTTTCTACGTTAAATATCTTTATCAAAATCGTCCAATCCAACTTTGTGGGTCTTTCCCGGAGATTGAAATACAGGCATGCTCCCTTTATCTAAGAATGAAGCTGCTTCACTACAAATTTTTGAAACGGTGTGTACATTACCTTCACCACAAGCTTCCACAGTTAATTGTTGGGTTCTTGAAAAATCTACTGTTGCCCTGTATTCTGGATTGGAGAGTCTTCGTAAAAACTTGTTCACATTAAATATAATATTCTGTCCCTCCCCCTTTTTTTTTGTATTTTACGTCCCCCAACGTTAAGTCATATCGGACGATGAATGGAATGGGTTAAATGATGCTCAAATGAGCCCAGGGTCCATAGAGCTTAGAGTTACCCGACATTCGTCTTTCAGGATAAGGGAAAACCCTGGAAAAAACCTTATCCAGATAACTCACCCTGACCGAGATTCGAACTCGGGGCCTCTTGAACGTATTTTTTTTTCTGTCCTGAGAATGAATCACTTCACGTTTGTTGATCGAAAAATCACGTGTCCCAACTTCGAGGGACATGTTCACGCACTCGGATCACAAACACTGGAGGAAAGATATGTATAATTAATAAAAAATAATTATAATAATAATAATAATAATAATAATAATAATAATAATAATAATAATAATAATAATAATAATAATAATAATAATAATAATAATAATAATAATAATAATTTAATGTAATATTTCAGCTCGAGTTCGACACACGACTTAACGATGCCGTCCACTTTAATGAAATATCACGCCACTACTCAGAAAACGAACTGCTTGATTTCTATTTTCATAGATTATTTATGCTTGAGATAGGAGAAGGGAGAGTTGTGTTCTGTTGTTTTTCGGGTTATCTGTTTTGAATGGATAGATCCTTCCAAATGCACAACCTTAAATTTCTTAAGATCTTCAGACATGGTGAGTCTAGTTCTGCAATAACATGTGAAAGATAAAACGTGCATTGCTTACGTTCTAAATATCGTAGAGACAGGATTTTTGTACGTTAATGATCAGAAAGTAAAATTATTTCTTATTATAAGATTGGCATCTGTAATTTTCACATATTTATCCGTAACATTTAACCATAACATGTGAAGATAAAACGTGCATCGCTCGTATTCTACGTACCGTAGACAGGATTTTTGTACGGTCATGATCAGAAAATAACATTCTTTCTTATTATAAGATTGGCATCTGTAATATTCAAATATTTATACGTAACATTTAGCCATAACCATGTGAAAGATAAAACGTGCATTGCTCGTGTTCTAATTATCGTAGAGACAGGATTTTTGTACGGTCACGATCAGAAAATAAAATTCCTTCTTATAAGATTGGCATCTGTCATTTTCCAAACATTTATCCGAGTGTAATTAATTAATATGTTCTCAGTACAGTGCTGCTATGCGGAGAAAGTTTAGGATTGGCTGGAGTCTTTAGTACGGCCCGCCTCCATGTGCCTTTTAAGTTTTGCCATTGGACATTGAGTATTTACAGGAGCGTTCAAATGTGGCGCTGCCAATATCGCATGTAATCAACTCACCTTGACCAAGCTTTGGGTGTACCAAAAGGTTTAGAAATATGCTCAGGTAAACACTAGGAGATCAGGTATAGACACTGTAGATCACAAGGGTAGCAGTATTGCGTGAAAGTTTTTGAATGACGAAGCCGTTCTCGATACCAAAGGTAGGAAGGTAGAAAGGGCAACTTATGTTTGAGAAGGTGAATAGGAGTCCATAGAAGCAAATGAAGTAGCCTTTTTCTCTGCAATATTTAAAACTAAAGGGATATAATATTTTCGAAAATATCGTATGGTAAATTTCCAGTCCTATGCCCTCTCAGAGAAACGGATGTGGTAACGTACTAATTTACAGGGCGGAGATTCACAATTGGCATTAATTACAAATATGAACCGTTACTACTTACTATTTGAGAACTGTTATAAAATTGTAAGTGGCATTTATGATATTAGTGATTTTGGTAAATCTATATTGCTACTTCCGCGTTCCGTTTTAATATTGAAATTGGATATTAATGCAGAGAGTGAGCAGTCATACTTCGGTCGCAATAGCGGAACAGACACTCATGTCCAAAACATGTTTCCGTCTGAAAGCATACTAGGTGGCTAAACTCCCTAGTTAAAATCACAATGGACATTTTGAACAGTTTGATTGACGCATTGTTTTAAGCCAACATTTTGTCGATAGGATGAGCTCAAGTCCTTCAATGCACCAAGTCTTCGTGAATCAAATACTAGTACTTCCTTAGAGAGGAAGATGAGGCATTCAATGTCAGTATAAATAATTTTTTTTTTTTATTTGTTCCATTTATACCCCGCCTTTAACTACAATGGTCATATCGGCGGCTGTTCTCCTTTGGAACACGTTGAAGGTGTTAACTCGTAAACGTTAGGTTTTAATCATTAGATCACGCACACATTCAAACTCTCATTCATACTTCCAGACTCTGGGGAAGATGGGGAATTATCTTGGTCGGAGAAAAATCCCCACCCCCACCGCCGGGAATCGAATCCGGGATCCCTAGCACGGCAGGCAGTATAAATAATTTATGCATACACCTACAGCTCGCAAAAATTCGTGCTGTGCAGAAATTGAATATATTAGACATGGAAAATCGGGTGTGGTGTTGCTAGTACAGCTGAAGCTTACTTATATTAAAGTAAATGTGATAATCTCTTTGTATTACCACAGATTAAAGTGGCAAAGATTTACATGGATCGCCCTGTAGTTCAATTGGGATTGGAGCAGTATGGCCAGATAAAGGTGATATTCATCTTGAGGCTTTCAAACAACTTTTTCATTTCGGTTCAGGTTGGCAGCTGAATCACATCTGGTGAAACCGTTTCATCTTAACCTGTTAGTGGAAACGATAGGCATTTATGGTACTATTTCATCCACACTTTTTTCTTCAGCTTATCTAAGGTAAATAAAGAAAGAAAGGAAACCTAGCTTTCTGTCATTACCAAATTGTTTCGTGAGTTCTCACTGGGGATTACCGATATGGATCATTTCAACAATAATGCTTACACGTGTGATTTATTGTTCAGGGTTACATGTAGCTTTGATACCAAAACCAAAGTTAGTACTATCTACGAATTGTTTAACCTTAAAAACATCTTTAGAGCAGATATGACAAAGGGTAATGGACAACTACTGCCAAACACAGATCTAAACTTGGTAGCAGGAAATGTTCATCCGTTAATATGTTCGGAAAACTGTACGCAGGGCTACTTGAAATGTACATTCTTGACGTAACACTAGTTACCACATCATGAGAAAGACTTTGTTCTTCGTCGCTTTGTATTTTTTTTCCGAAATTAGCAGTCTATATTGTTTCCTAGTATTGCCATGATAATTTGCATACATTTTAATATTTTGTTTGTAGATCGGATCCACCACGCTTTACAGATTGCTTGCGGAAATAAACAGTTTAAATATGGCCGTAAAAAGTACGTATGAAAAAAAAATCAACAAAAATGCAATATTTCCTAAAAAATGACGAACAGATATTAAAACCCTCCCAAAATACAAAAATGTGCAACATAAAATAGTATTGCTTCATTTTTAAAAGAAATGAATTTATATTACATTCTGCTGTGTCTGTGATGACGCAGAAAAAGTTATTTTATCAAGTTCCGAGCCCTAATAATCACCAGCAGCATCATCATTATCGCTGTCATTTATTGTTTCTTGCAAAGCCATTAACCTCGGACTTCAGGTGTCTGGAGTTGTCTTCATGGGCGCCAGCGTGTTAGATGGATGGAACATTTCAAAGATGTGAACACCTTATTAATGGAGATCTGTTTCTAGTTTGCTTTCGATCGCTCTGTTATGCACTAAATGTGGCTCCAACGGAGGCAAATTGTTGGTGCGTGGTGTCGAAAGTTGCAAGTTATTTACTAATGTAGGGCTTCCTCAAGGGATGGCAAACAAATCGTGCTAAATCAAGAGATACATGTTATTAAATCATACTGCTCCTTGAGTTCGGTTTAATCCAGTAGTTTTCGGGAAGAGTACCTTTCTACATATATATCTGCCCCTCTCACAAGGAAAACGGTTGCAAACACCAAATGAATGCTATCGCGCTATACCGAGTAGCCATGAGGGCGAAACACATTTCCGGTCTGGCAGATAAAGATATTGGATGGTACTAGGATTTTTTCCACTTCAAATTATTTTTACGTATTGGTATTCGATCCATAGTGCGTTTTACATGTGTGTGATGTTCAGGATACTCCTGTGCATACGTTTTTTTTTCTTTCCTTTTAATGTAAGAGATTCAGGCAAAAGCTAACCAATTGCTAACTTCCTGGAGGATATACAGCATATTCAGTTATTAAAAATCGTGAATTGACAAAAAGTCTACAAAATCTTACAAATATTGTGAGTAAACTAGCTTTGGGAAATGGACGCTTGATAAGAGAGGTAGAGAATACGAGTAACCTCAGAAGAAATATTTTTGCGTATTCAACATTAAAACAGGAATAATTATTTCAAAAAATAAAGGACCGGGAGGAGAGGCAAAGTCCTGCGGGAATTATAAAATATTAAGAGATTGAATTAGAAGATATAATTACGAGGGGAATTCAGGATATTGAAACATACAAGAACGTTTGAGAAGTGTAGTATGCGAGGGAGGGAAGTGAGAAAAAGGGATCGGTGTAGTTTGTAGGATTGTCATTTTGAAAGACGAGTGACATCGGGACTTGGGGGAACTGCACTTCAACTGGATGGCATGTTGGACAGCCGTGCTGCCAGAGTGAAGAGAGAAAACAAAATGGAGTTTTTGTGTGCAAGTATTTAGTCTAGTAAACAGTGAATAAAGGTGAAAGCGACAGTGTTATAAATACGCTTTATTTTAAGTGACATAAAGAAATAATAATTATAAACAATATATTTTAGGAGTTTAAATGCTTTTTTTATGTAGCTATTGTAATTTGTAGGTTTCATCTGAAAACTGAAACGTAAAACTGTTATTGTAATTTATTAAAACAAATATTGGTTTGAACATAATTATGTCCCGGGGGTATTTCGAGTTATATATCTACCATGACAGTACACAGAGTTACGCGGAAAGTAACAGTTTGCTAAATTAATAGTGGCAGTAAAACGAAATGGAAAAGCGACAGGATAGTATTAATAAGGATTGTTGACCTTCACAGAAAGACTACTGCAACCAAATGACGGCGGAATTGAATATTCTCGAGAATGCATTGTCAGCGAAAATAGAGCTGAACTGCTATTGGCAAACGTCTTATACTCTCGTATGTAACTCATCACAACGCAAAAAGACCAGTTTGTAATTTACGTCCTCCAACGTTAAGTCATATCGGACGATGAATGGAATGGATGAAATGATGCTCAAATGAGTCCGGGGTCCATGGGGCTTAGAGTTAACCGACATTCGTCGTACAGGATCAGGCAAACCCCGGAAAAAACCTTATCCAGGTAACTCACCCTAACCGAGATTCGAACTCGAGACCTCTTGAACGTGAGGCAGACATGCTACCACCACGCTACAAAAAAAGTGATACAGTGTGCACAAGCTACATTATACTAGAGAGGAAACGTAATGTGGTCCTGCAAATCAACCTTCACATATTCCTCACCTATGGATGTACTAAGGTACGTTCATGATGAATCCCTGTCAAAGCGGACAATCCAGTGTAATGGTTTGGTCCGCAATTTAAGGTCATTCAGTGGGCTCTATTATAGCAGCCTCGTTCATTGCATCCCAGGCGGCATCAAAGCTTTCCCTTCTGACCACGCCTCCTCACATGTAAGCAATTATAAGGGTCTTCCACCCTTAAACATATGGGTCGTCCTTCTTAATACGTTCAGCAAGTTAAAGCACTGTTGCAATATTTCTCTTGTGTCCTCAGAAATTAGCTTAAACTGTGCAAACATGCTTCCTATGTATGTTAATTAAGTTTATATTTATAGAAGTTACATAGTGTTTTACTTAGTGTAGTTTTATACATTTATTAGTGTTTAATAGTTATTGGCGTTTAGCACTTGCGTAATTTAATTAAGATGTGGAGACCGTGGGTATCGAACCTAACATGGATTTCCATTCATACTTGTAATATATATCTAACAGTATTTCTAAACTTTCTCGAGTTGTAAAGCGTTTATGACATATTTAATTATTATGCGGAGTGTACGTGATTACTTATTTAAATTGTGTTTAGCAGAAGAGCCCCCCTCCCCCAAAAAATATACTGCTTAACGTTATTCAAACTTGTAAAATTGGCAGACATCCTTGTTAAAAGCTTCGAAAATTTAAAAAGAGTTAATAGAGTTTCCTTACTAGTTTTTCTTTAATACATTGGTTCGTCTTTTTTACTTTTTTTTTTACTTTTGAAGTGTTTATTGCTTTGTTAAATCAACAAAAATTCACCAACTGTAGCTGCCATAGAATAAAGGAAAATGTTTTAGAATAAATCGGCTCACGATTGCAATAAACAAAGCTCTAACGTGCAGTCTTTGCTTATAAATTATTATTAACTACCAGAATATCCAAAGTGCTTCTTTAATTCGCATGTAAATATCCCTCGCAAATTCATAAACATTGATGCAATTTAACCCTTTGAAAATTGTAATGATATTTTACTAAACGTTCTTTAGATATTATGCTAATAATACGCACTTAGTTCATGTACGTAATATAAGTACTAATAGCATAACATAGGTGACATATCTCTTTTCAGTCATGTTACAAAGCGTTGTAACATTATCTATTACTTATAGGAAACATTAATCATTGCTTTATTTATATTTTGCCTCTAAACGTTATGTTAAACAACGGCAACCTTGGATATTCTCAGCTGTAAACACGTGCCTAGCATTCTTCACCTCTGACCCCGGTTGGTGTTTTCTAAGATGTTTATGACATTGTGGTTAGGGGGAGGAATAGTTTTCCCCTACAAAGAGAGCCGGTTGGGGATGGTTTAAACGCGGCCACTATACCATAGGGTCACTATACTCCTCCACAGGAGAGTAAGTCTCCGAGGGACGAGACGCAGGGGGGGGGGGGGCTGGTGAAGGTTCCCACACCCTCCCTGGACAGTGGACAGGTTTATGACGCCCCATGTCAGTACAGTTACAGACCATTCAAAAACATTCTGACGGCTTCTACTTTTGTGAAAAAATCTTCTCGGTTTTAATGTGCAGAGTAAATAGGTCTGCTCCTTGTATAGCAAGCGTTCTCTGCCACACACATTTGCTGTCCTTGTCCCACAGCACATTCCTTACAGGGATTTTCTTTGCGTTGCTATACTATACACATCTCAATTCATTGGAGCAAGCATTGCTCCCAGCAAGGGATGCCATCTTCTAGGATAATCATGTTCTCATTGGTGAAACTGTGTTGTTACTACGCAAAATACCTCTCTAGATGTGTTTCCAGAGGGTCCAAAAAGATCTACCGCGTCCGACAGGTATATAAAAGCAGATGCATGGCCAAGAGGAGGAATAGTACAGTGAATAGTAGTGAGAGCACTGTGATGCTTCGACTTTAGCATTGTTCCGTGGGGAAGGAGCTGGGGGCCCGTGGAACGGTGTAGCAAGCAGTTCGCATGTCAGTATGTGCGGCCTCGTAATAGGGAATCTGTGTGCTGGGGAACCGGTAGCGAAGCAGTTCACATGTGAATATCTAATTGTGTTCAGAATCAGTGTGTAGCTCCGTGTAAGAGCTGAGCTTGTATGTAAGTCAGATAGATTATTAGTAACACAAAGGTTGCGTGTTGATACGGGAGATAAAGGCGCTTTCTGTCGATATTAAATATCTAGATCTCATCAGCATCCGCATCGATCCCAGACTTGTTCTGTAGAGCGATAAGATGTAATCCCCAGGGTTTGCAAGAAGGTATTGTAAGAAATAATACAGAGTTAAAAGTTTTTTCTTTATTCAAGTTTTAATATTCAAAATATGTTCATCGCCTCGATTATATAAATTCACGCGTTCTAACACCAATATATTCATAAATTATTTGGTTTCTTAAACAAAATTTGAGAGATAGAACGATACATAGATTTGTTCTCGCTGCCAGCCCGACGCGAAGTGAGCGAAGCGACGCTACCAACGGATCAATAATTCAGTTGAAGCTTTGTCCCTTAGGCAACTACTGCTTTCAATACTCATTTATTTGTCTTTATACTTTCGTATTTTAACTGTTATTTACTATTTATTCTTTTATTATAATGTATAAATGATTCTTTTAATCTGCCTGCACATTTTATATTACTTATTTAATGTATCGTTGTACTGATGACGTCAAATAAAATCTCTTACTATTATTAGGCAGACACAACCAGAAATTACAGAGACGTGCCGATGAGTTGTATTTGTGAAAAAGAGGCTGATTGTACGATTTTAGTGACAAAGAAGTTTGAAGTGAACTGCGTATTGTCACAATATTGTCACGTAGAGCCGTTGTTTGGAAACCAAAGTATGTTACCCTGCTTAAGCAAAATAAAAGGAATTGAAGACTTTCTTGCTAAAGAATGATTAGCATTCCAATTCAGGATTTGTGTGCATCGATTCCCAGGATGACAGAAATGTAAAGTCGGCCCTACACATTAGATGTGTGCTCTAATATTTAGATCATACTCTGCACCAGCTTTAATATTTCAGTCGAGAGTAATCGCTGGTCGGCACGTAGTTTGCAGTTATGCGGCGGGGATTGCCAAATCTTCCTTTATCGTTATGTATCTCGCTCCCGGCATTTAAAGACATGGTTTCTGAAGAACAGTTATGTGCAGAGGTTCTAATCCCATTAGTCCTGGACTCGTAGGACCAAGGGCCCGGGCCTCCTACCCGGGAGCGATGGATACTCTGGGCTCTTTCCATAGGGCAGTACCTAATTTCTTAAAAAGCCCCCGCTGAGCACAACGTCAAGACGGGATGGAAGTGGATACGCCACTTACGCGCGTCAACCCCGCAGGAAAGACTACCGAAAACCTCGGTGGGGCCGCCTGGTGATCTAGCACAACTACTAGCTCTGCAGGCTAGTACCCGGGACTTATGAGGCAGCCCTCTACCCCCTCCGGGCGGCCGTAGCCTGGCCGGAGGTACCCAATTCCCCGTGGGTGTCGGAAACACGCTGCCCCTTCGAGTCCAATCCAATCCGAGAAACTCCCATTCAGGGAGGGGCTCGGCAGTTCGGCCCGAGGTTCCTCTAGTAAAGTCTGTCTACCCAACGCAAGTGCACGGCGGCCGCTTTCTTTGACAAACCCTCATAATCGTTTTACAACATGGACCCTCCTCCTGACGGTCCTTTCTACAATGTTGCAACATTTTAACATCACCGTCTTGCACCTAATGAAACAGAACAACTGTAAGTTGGAAATTTGGCAACTGAGACTCCACGCGGAGTAGACATGCAACTGTCATTTTCAACAAATGGGGGCTGCTATTGGTCCCCAACGTCAGTGTTCCATTTCTGAAGTGTGGAGATAGATTTATGACGGTCATTAGGGGGCGGAAAGGTCAGGTCCTTTGAGGTCCCTTTGACTGGGAATTGCACACACGTTCGCTAAACAGACTTTAACCTCAAAGGTACGAGTGCTAAGGGTCCGCAGCGCCCGCACCTCGGCGGCTGAAGGGGACGGATCCCCTCCCCCACGGGAAGGGATCTGAGGAACAGCAAAGTCCTAATTATACTCAATAACAGAATTGACAATATTATGTACATTTATGGAAGATGCCTTTTAAATTTACAACTAAATACGCAGATCTGGACAACTTGGGGGAGGGGGTTGAAAGTGCTAAGCGCTTTACTCCGGCAAATTTTGCAGTCGCATTTTACCAGGAACCGTTCATCTCATGCGTGTTAATGAACAGTAGATATAACTTTAGGGACAAAATATCGGATAGACATAAAATTTCAACTGCTACGTATGTAAAAAACCGCTCGGATGATTTTGATTAAATTAGCCTAATTTAAGTTCTGGAATAAGAGGTGAATGACCTTTACCATAAGATATAGAAATACATCGCTTGAGAAAAAGTTTAATGCTTATGTAATACACACTGTTTGTAAAAAATGTGTTTTTTTTCACTAATGTAGCAACTTCATATTCTTCTAAGTGTGAGTGAAAGAATTCGGGAATTTATAGCACTGATAATATTATTCATGCTGCTTTTACACATGTTTATGAAGCTTATTATATTGGTATAAAACCTTAAATTTTCGTTTCGTCTCCATTTTAACTTCTTTCACCCTGAAATGCAGGTTAGTGTGCCTCATCCATAGATCATATGACGCAAGGCAATGGCCAAGGTTATCGGGGGTTCGGCGCCGAGCAGTTGGATTCCTAAATAAGACAAACCCGCACTCGCCAATGTATTCATAATAAGTGTTGCCGCCAGAGAACTAGAACCTTGTGTATTCCCAGTAGCTACGGTGGATACGGGAGTGAGTAGTGTTCTTCGAGCGAGTTTGTGACGACATTGGTGAAGTGTAATGAATGAGGATGTTACTGCACGGGATTGTAGACGTCTTTTGTTCAGACTTCATAGCGAGAGATACGTTACGCTACAAAGCTACGAAAGCAAAATGAAGTAACAGTGGAAACAGTCTTTTTGCTCCGATGATAAGAAAGTGCAGTTATACAAGCTAATAATTTTATAGTTCTGCATGTATAACCGAAGTGCATTTATTACCTCTTCCTCTTTTAGCCCGCCTGTTGTACTTTGTGCATATACGGTTCTGTGAAGATGACACTTACACATTTTGACTCAATTTCTGGTAGCATGTTGGACATTCTTCGCAAATTTTTGGAATTACCAATGAACAATGTTTCATCTGATTATAAAAACGGACCTACTCAACATCTTAGATTCCAGCACGTTTTAAAGAGGAAGGAGGATAATGAAATGGATGAAAACTTGCTGAGATTCATGTTCTTTTGTCGATTTTCGAACAATAGTCGGATACGTTCTGTTATGTAATTGAAATATTGAGCGTCCTTATCTTTATTTACCAGGTCCTGAGTTCCAAAAATAACCTGTATATCTCACATTTGAACCACTATCAGTATAGAAGTTGAAAGTTAGGCAAAGACATGCAGAATTACTGTCTTTTCTTATCTCACCATAAGGCTTATTTTTATGCTTGAAGCTATATCCTATAGTAAAATTATTACCGCTGCGCAACTTTTTAATATACTAGCAAGGTTGCCAGATTCAGCGATATTTCATCATTTGGGCGGCTCCATAACGGATTTAGAACCCATTTAGCATTAATATATCACTTTGTATGGTGATTTCTTATAAGATTCGATGACGCACAGAATTGGGTAGCATTTTTGCTTTTAGTAGAACAATTACATTCAATGAATATTACGTAGAAGCTATTTAAAAGAATGTTATATTCCAAGACTTTCTTTACTTAGTATTCAACAAACTCCCATATTTTTCTGTCTACCGCTTGTTAATCAAGATAGAATTCA